>VZRX01012485.1:0-110922 GCA_013398075.1 Notiomystis cincta
ATCTCTCGTCTCCACCTGTCCCACGGACTGTTCCACCACTCCTCCTGCAGTGCCCAGCTCCTGAGGCTGAAGTGCTGCCAGGGAGATCAGCACCGAGATGTCAGAGCAGGCAGGTGCTCAGGCACCCAGGAGGGCAGGCTGGACATCAGGAGCAGTTTCCTCCTGGAAACGGTGGTCAGGCACTGGAAGGGGCTGCCCATGGAAAGGTTCTTCCCCCAGAGGTGCTGGCACTCCCCAGGCCCCAGCCCTGAGGCTGCCAGAGCTCCAGGAGCTCCCAGGGATGCCCAGGGTGGGATTGTTGGGGTGTCCTGAAGCCCAGAGCTGGACTGGATGATCCCTGGGGGTCCCTTCCAACTCAAGATATTTCATGATTCTGTGATCCACACGGACTTTCTTCCTATGAAAAAATTCCAGTGTGGTTTAAAGAGTTTTTTTTTCCCAGTGGATACTCCTGCTCAGTGCCTCCAGGAGCTCAGGACCGCTCCAGTTGGGGATTTCATTTCCCGTGCCCCTGGAATTGTCCACACTGACCCCAAGAAGGTGCCAGCACCGTCAGGTGCTGCTGGAGGCAAAGCCCCTCTGCACCAGCCCTGCAAGTCCCTCTGTCTCCTCTGAGCAGCTCCCAGACCCCTCCCATCTCCCTGTCTCTCATTCCCGAGGCTTGGATCATTAACACACCGGGACTGCCTGCAGTGCCTCTCCCTGCTCCCGAGAATCTGGGCTTTCCTTGGGACAAAGCAGAGCCCACCCCAGGACATCCCATCCTCCAGCCTGTGCCCCACACGGTGAGCAGGGACCCAGCAGGAGCTGCCGAGGAAATCCAGCTCTTCCTGGGGTTTGTCCCTGAGCCACAGGACAGGATCATCCCTCTGGGTGCTCTAGAGGTGCCTGGTTTGGGAATTCCGGGCCTTTTGCCCCAGGTGCTTCTTCCAAAGGACAGATTTATAATCCTTCCCTCCTTGTTCCTCCTCCTGCATTTCCTTTCCCCCTTTTTGAAGCCCTCCCTGTCACTCATGGTGTGCAGAGATGCCTCTGATTAAGGGGTGTCAAGTAGTTCAGGTGGAGGTCTGGAAGTTCACAGGATTTCTGTGTTGGAAAAGTCCAAGACTCGCTTGACCCAAGAATTCCCAGTGCTGATGCTTTTGCTGCTCACATAGCAGTGGCTCATCTCTGGCTGCCCAAATTCCTGTTTTCTCCAGACACTTCCAGCCCTCTCACTCATGTCCCATTGCTGGGCTTTCAAGAGGTCAGGCTTTCCTCCTTCCCTGCTATTCCAGACTTTGGTAGACAGGAGCTGTTGGAGAAAGTCCTGAGGAAGCCATGAGGATGCTCCAGGTCTGCTCTGGAGCCGGGCTGGGAGAGCTGGGGGTGCTCACCTGGAGAGGAGAAGGCTCCAGGGAGAGCTCAGAGCCCCTTCCAGGGTCTAAATGGGGTTTATAAAAAAAAAGAGAAAGGCACTTTTTACATGGGCAGATACTGACAGGACAAAGGGAAACAGATTTAAACTCAAAGAGCAGAGGTCTAAATGGGATATTGGGAAAGAATTGTTCCCTGTGAGGGTGGGGAGGGCCTGGCACAGGGTGCAGGAGCTGTGCCCTGAGGGTGCCTGGGCAGAGCCCCCACCTTTGAGAATATAGAGAATTTTCAAACACACCTTCAGGTAAGGCCAGGCCCAGCCTGCCTGGGTAAAACATCACCTAAAGCTTCAGCAGGGGCTGCTCTCGGGGGAGCCTTTCACGGCCTCATCCAAAAGCTGTTTTGGGCCCCATTTGGGTTTTGCCAGCCCCATAGGGATGTCCTGGACTTTGCCAACCCCGTGTGACAGCCCTGCAGACCTGCCGGGCAATTTGGCTTTGAGGCGCAAGGTGGCACTGGGGGAGCAGCTTTCCCTTCCCTTCCCTTTCCCCTCCCCGTGCCTCCTCCTCGGCCAGCACAGCCCAGCCTGGGCCCGCGGCGCCTCCCGTCCTTAAACAGGAGCTCTAAGGGAGGCAGAGAGCACTGAATCCCAAATCTCAACTCACAGCATCACCCTCCCCGCAGGAAGTGGCTCACCCTGGGAGCCCTGTGGGGTTCAGACTCTGCTCTGGACGGGGATGTGGGTCCAGCTGGACACGTCCTGCCAGTGCCACCCCGGGCACCAAACCCAGCACTGCCACTGCCACCAAACCCAGCACTGCCAGTGCCACCCCCGGCACCAAACCCAGCACTGTCACTGCCACCACACCCAGCACTGCCACTGCCACCCCGGGCACCAAACCCAGCACTGCCACCAAACCCAGCACTGCCACTGCCACCCCGGGCACCAAACCCACCACACTCACACTTACCCTGCTTTCCTGCTCTCCCAAGCTCTCCCAGGCCACTGGGCATGGGGGACCTCTCCTACCATGTGTCATCCCTCCCACTATGGGTGATCCCCCACTGCCCTCCTGTTTCCTCTGCTCTGCTGATGTCCCCAGCAAGGTCACCCATCCTCTCCCAAGCCACTCCTGCACTTGGGGTTTCTGACCAGTTCAGGGGATGTTTTATTATTTTAAACTGATTCATTTTCTACCTGCCAGCACCTCAGTGTTTCCCTCCAACGGAGATGGGAAGGCTCTGAGTGCTGCCCTGGGACATGGGGGAAAGGCCCCCCTTGGGTGGCACCAGACTCCCTGGCCAAGGGGTACCAGCACCTGCCTGGGGCCACCTTGGGAGGGGAACAGCTCTGGGGACACAGGACAATGGGCATGGATGGGGACCCTCAGAAGCCTCGCTGCAGAGGGACAGGGGGTGGCTTTGTGGTGACAACAGTGCCTTGTGCCACATCCCAGGTGAGAGTCTGGCAGAAGTGAGGGCTGTGATGGGAAGATGAAGCACAGCAGATATTTAGGGATCCCAGTGGCTCAAGGGGATTCAGGGCAAGGGGAAAACCCCAAATCTAGCAGGGAATAAAGCACTCATCCTCCTCCCTGGCCTGCCAGGGACTCTGGCATGGGAAGGGGCACAGGTGGACACACTGCACACAGGCATCTCCTTGGAGCAGGAACAGCTCTGCCCTGCTCCAGGCCATTCCCAAACCCCCTTCCCAGTACCCATCCCTCCATCACTCCCAGCCTGGGAACAGCTGATAAACACCCAGACCGAGGCAGGCAGGGAAGCTGGGAAGTAACAACCATGAACCATTTTAAACACTGCAGAGAGTAGCAGGAGCCTCCCAGGCAGTTTTCCAGCCCAGTGGTTCTGACAAGCTCTCGGTGTGTTTACACACAAATAACAATAATTAAACCAAACCCAACAGAACCACGGGTGCTCCCACCACATCACGACCACGAAAATAAAACCCTCCGGAAAACAATTGCACCTTCCTTGTGCTTTTCAGAGTCTCTAAGGAGTCCAGTCTTAGAATGAGACATTCCAGATGCAATTAAGATTCCCCTTCTCCAAGGAACAGGCTCCCCAGGGAATGGTCCCGGCCCTGAGGCTGCCAGAGCTCCAGGAGCGTTTGGACAGCGCTGCCAGGGATGGACAGGGTGGGATTGTTGGGGTGTCTGAGCAGGGCCAGGGGCTGGGCTGATGATCCTGGGGGTCCCTTCCAGGTCAGGATATTCCATGACAGTGATGGCATCAAAGGAATCGCTTCCATCACCCTCAGCCTGGCTCAGCTTCTGACACCTGACTCTGGTTGGTTTTTACCGGTGGAACGTCCCCTGCCAGGCTGGGGCAGCCCCTTTCCACTCTCTGAGGAGAGACTCAGCCGCTCCTGAGGGGCAGCTTCAATCTCTGCTCCCTGGGACAGGGACAGGAGCCAGGGAATGCCTGGAGCTGTGCCAGGGAGGGTCAGGTTGGATATCAGGGAAAGGTTCTTCCTCCAGAGGTGCTGGCACTGCCCAGGCTGCCCAAGGAATGGTCCCAGCCCCGAGGCTGCCAGAGCTCCAGGAGCTCCAGGGGTGCCCAAGGTGGGATTGTTGGGGTGTCTGGGCATGGCCAGGAACTGGACTGGATGATCCTTGGGGGTCCCTTCCAGGTTTTTCTGTGATTCCATGAAAACTTCATCCCTTCCAGAGGATGGGAGCAAGAGGAGTTTGGGGCTCCAGAGCCCCAGGCATGGCTGGGTCCTCTCAAGGAACAGGAGGAATATTTTTGACTGGATGTGTCCCAGTGTAGTTCAACAGCAAAATCACAGAGAAGTGGGGGAGTGGATTAGTTTCCTTAATTTCCCACACAAACTTGTGGAGTGGAGGAAATCTCTCCTAAAAACATGAAGAGCAGCTGGTTGATCCCAAAGTTTTAAGGTTTAAAGGCTTGGGTAATAAATATGTTTTACCTCCCACCTCTTCCCAGGGAAGTTTGGAGCACTGTGGGGCCTTCATTCCTTAGGCCATCAAATATTATGGGACATTTTAAGCAGCATTTTCCCCTCCTCGCTCTGCAACTCCAACTATTCCATGATTCCTGCCAGACTGAGGGGTGGATCCCCCTTCTTTGGCTGCCACCATCGCATCCCTGGGAAAGGAAATTGGTGCTAGCGGGGATCAGGAGAGGATTTCAGGCTGCATTCCCAGCTCCGAGGTGCTCACTGGAGGGACTGGTGAGCAGCCAGCTCCGTAGCCAGCCCCAGCACGCTCCTCTCGTCCTGCTTTTGGAACGTGCAGCTCAGGGAAATTGTGCTTTGCCTCGGCCCTGTTGTCAGCGATCACTCTGCTCTCAGCAGCCAGAGACAGCAGCTGATTAATCTGCAATCTCTGGGAACTGTGAGATATCCATCAAAGGCCCGAGGAGAGGGCCTGGTGCTATTGAAACAGTTTAACCACTGATGGCATTATAATTATCTCGCTATCAACTGCAGCAAAGCAGCTCAGCAGGAGCTGCTCCACTTAAACACAGGAGGTCAACGAAATTACCGGAGCAGAGCAGGAAATGGGAGAGCACGCCCTGCTCCCTGGATTGCCGATAATTAATGGCATTTATGATTTATATTGGGGCCGAGCTCTTGCCAGGCCGATGGGTCACACGCTCGGCAGCGGGATGGGCCCTTCCTTGGCTTCCCAGCAAGGGTTTGGGATGGGTGATTTGGTGCCCTCTCTGCACCAAACGTGGAGGATTCCTGGCTCCAGGAGCCGTGGAGCTATTTCATAGGTATTGGGAAGGAATTCCTCCTTGCGAGGTGGTGAGGGGCTGGGATGGACTTCCCAGAGGAGCTGTGGCTGCCCCTGGATTCCTGGCAGTGTCAGGAATCAAGGGCAGGCTGGAGCACCCTGGGATGGTGGAAGGTGTGCCTGCCTGTGGCAGGGGTGGAATGGGATGGGCTTTAAGGTCCCTTCCAGCCCAAACCATTTTGTGATGATGTGATTCCATGATGACCAGAGGATTCTGCTGGTTTGGGACTGGGAAACATGGAAGGACCGTGGCCTTGATCTTTTCTGGGTCAGAAGAAAACCTGACACAGGAAATCAGAGCAGAAGGAAAGAACCCATCCAGCCTCCCCGTCAGGACTGGGGAAGGGAGAAAGGCTCAGGTTTGCCATTCCAGCAGGAAAACTCAGCCTGGACACACAAAGCCCATTTCTGCAAGGGAGGCCAGTGGGATCTGAGGAAGCAGTTCAGGACCAGGTGGGATGAAAATCCCCCAGGAAGGGGGCTGTGTTAGGCTACCCTGAGGGACAGAGCAGCTGCCCAGCACCTCCCAACCCAGCCCCAGGAGCTGCTGGTGGCCATGGCAGGACTGACCCTTCCCAGTTCCCTGTGCTGGGTCAGGCACCTTCCTCTGGCAAAGCCAGACCCATCCCAGAGGGAGCAGCCAGGGGTGAGCTCAGTGCTCATCCTGCCAAATCTGGCCCTGATCTCTTCATTTCCTGTTCTTGATTCCCTTTTCCCTGCCCCACATCTCCTGTTTTTTTCCCCTGGAAGTCCCACCCCCACAGGGCAGCTGGGCAGGCATTTCCTCTGCTCTCATTCAACTCAACAAGGGCAGCAGAAAGGCCAGTAGAGGATCTGGGTGGTTTTTTTCCTTATTAGAGAAAGAGATAATCCCAGCCTGTAGCAAATCAAGGTTCCTGAGATCCCATCTCATTCCTTTCCCCTCTGGATCTCCATGAGTGATCCAGATCCTTACAGGCTCATCCCACCACCTCAGAGAGACCTGTGCCCCATGCACCAGGGATTTCTGCTGCTTCAAACCAGGATCCACCCATTGTCTGCACCTTCCCCTGGCAGGGAGGTCTTGGAATCTGGAAAATCCACAGCTTTGGCCATGGCATCCCCACCTTCCAGCCTGTGCCACACTGCAGCTGGATGGGCACGAGTTGCTGTCACGAGCTGTGCTGATGTCTCCTTCTTAGCAATAAAAAGAGAAAAAAAAACAAAAAGGATTTGGATTTTAGGCATTCTGATTAAAATTTAAGGAAAGAAACACAGGCTGGTTTCCCACCCAAAGGGAGAACTCAGAGAGGAAAGTGGGAGGTGAGGAATCCAAACACACACAAAGAACAAAACCGTCAGGAGAGAGAATAAGAAAAAGGAGAAAACAAAGCAAGAGGAAGAGAAGATGAAACAGGAAAGAATGAGAAAGAGTGAAAAAAAATCCGAAGTGGAAATAAGCAATCAAAAGGAGTAACAAAGGAAAAGGAGCAAGCAAAGGAAAACACACGGAGAATAAAGGATTGAGAGGGGACAGGGATGGAGCAAACTCTGGCAGAGAACAAAGAGGGGATGTGAGGCAGCCCAAGACACAAAACTGAGACAAGACAGCACTGAAGACAAAGGGAAAGTGGAACAAAAATAGCACCAAAGTGGAAACATGAAGGGAGTGAAGGTCCCGGGGTGCTGACACTGGTCAAGGGGCAAAGCTGAGCATGGGGGGGACACCAGAGCATCCACAGCTCACAGAGGAGCAGGACAGCTGCTCCAGGCACTGAGTCCTGAATGGCTTCAAAAGAAATATTTGGCACTGTAGGAGCCCCTGGAGCCACTTCCAGGTTGTAACTTTCTCACTGCCCTGAGCACAACCAAGCTCAGCTCCAAGTGGGATCCAAAGCACCTGGGCTGAATTCCCAGCTGGGGCTTGCAGGACTCACCTGAACCAGCAGGAAATGGGAACTGACCTTTTTTTTCTGCCTAAATTCCACCTGAGCCCTTCCTGGGATAAGGGTGGCTGAGACACAGGCAGTGTTTGTCATATTCATCCTCTGGGATGTGACACTGAACCCAGCTGTTCTTCTTGGAAACAATATAACTTTTACATTTTTATTTTCTCTCTTTAGTTGGGCTTGACTTGACTTTGCCTTGGGAAAGGAATTTTCTTTAGTTTCTTTAGGAGATGGGCTTAACATCCCAACAGACTGGGAGGAGTCCAAAGATACCTGGAAAGATAAAAGGTCATCAAGGGAACATCAACTGGAGAGGAACAGGACATCCAGGGAACATCCATGGACCATCCAGGGAACATCCAGGGAACATCCATGGACCATCCAGGGAACATCCATGGACCATTCAGGGAACATCCAGGGAACATCCAGGGCCATCTCCCAACATCTGCCCTCAGGTGCCTCCGGCAGAGTTGGAGCCATCTGGGCCAGGAAGGACTGATGAGAAAATCCAGGGATGAAGATCCAATTAACATTGGAGCGAGGAGATTCAGATCCAAGGGGAAACTGAACCCTGGGGGCTGCTCAGCTCTGGCCCAATGAACTCTCAAACACTTCATCTCTGTGGTTTTGGGCTGGATAAAGCTTGGGGGAAAATCCTGCTAAATGTGTGTGTTTGAAACGTTTTCCTTGGCACACCCTGGCCAGTAAATAAAGTAATGCCTGATTCTCTGTCACTTCAGATGCAGTGCTGGAGAGTTCTTATTTTCTCCCCACTTTTTGGTGACATTCCTGACATGATTTCCTGGATGGCAGGGGGTTGCTGGTCTCCGAAGCTCCCTCATTTCTGCTGGTTTTTTATTGTGTTGCTGTCCAAAGGCACAGCCAAGATTCCCAACATGCCAGTGCCAACTTCCCTGAAACTCCTGAGAGAGCTGAGGAGCTTCCCTGGCTCTAGGAGGTTGTGTGGCTCCCGCTTGCAGGATTTGTAAGAACAACAATTCCAGGAACCACCTGTCCCCAACACTCAGGATCAGCCACTCCACAAGATCTTGGCCTTGCAGTAAAATGAGCTCAGCCCCTCACTGTCCTCAGCTGGGTTTATTTCTGTTCCTAAAATGGCCCAAAGTCTTTCTGATGTTTAAAGGACCATTTCAGATTGGCACTGACAGGGGAGAGGCCTCAATCCTTCACCCCAGTGTCCTTGAAATCCAGCTGAGATTCCTGATGGCCACAGATGCTTTTCCCAGTCCCAACCCAAGCAAGGATGGCTTCCCATCTGTGAAGAGGAGCTGCAGAGGCTCCAGTGCCTCGTTGGACTCCGGAGGGCTCAGCTCTGGGGCCATTAGCAATGGATCAGTGCCCAAAGTGCTCTGTGCCTCAGCAGAGGCTTTGACATTCAGAGTCCGTGAGTTCAACTTTTGGCTTTGAAATGAGAGTTTAGCTTCATTTGAGGGCTTAGAGGGAAGAACCTTCTGGAAGTTCTGCTCTCTGTCCTTTGCAGCACAGAACTTCTGCAGAGGAAGAGTCCCTGATGCCTCCAGAAGGTCATGGTCAATGGCTCAGAGTCCCAGTGGACATCAGTGACCAGTGGTGTCCCTTGGGGGTCAGCTTTGGGGACAGTGGTATTTAAATATCTTCATTAATAACACACAAAGGGATCGAGGGCACCCCCAGCAGGTGACACCAAGCTTAGGGTGCAGTGACACCCGTGGAGATGGAGCCATCCAGGACCTGGACAGCTCCAGACGTGGCCTTGGGAATCTCAGGAGGGTTAACAAAGCCAAGTTCAAACTGGGGCGGGCCCCAGGGTCAATCCAGGCTGGGGATGAGCAGCTGGAGAAGCCCTGGGAGAAGGTCCTGGGGGAGCTGTGGGTCACACTGGGCATGGCCCAGCCCTGAACTCCCCAGCCCTGGGCTGATCCCAGTGTGGGCAGCAGGGAGGGATTTGGATTCTCTCCCTGTGCGCAGGTGAGACCCCACGTGCAGAGCTGCCCCAGCCCTGGGTCAGCACAAGGAGCTGCTGGAGGAGTCCAGAGGAGGCTCCAGGAGGATCAGAGGGATGGAGCAGCTCTGCTGGGAGAGCTGGGATTGTTAACCTGGAGAGAAGTTTTGGGGTGGCCTCAGTGTGGCCTTGCAGGGCCTGAGGGAGCTACAGGAAACATGGAGAGACTTTGGACAGGGGCCTGGAGAGAAGGGACACAGGGAATGGCTTCCCACTGCCAGTGGCAGGGATGGATGGCATGCTGGGAAGGAATTGTTCCCTGTGAGGGTGGGGAGGCCCTGGCACAGGGTGCCCAGAGAAGCTGTGGCTGCCCCTGGATCCCTGGAATTGTCCAAGGCCAGGTTGGATGGGGCTTGGATCACCCTGGGACAGTGGAAATGCACTGGATGGGCTTTTAAGGTCCCTCCAGCCCAAACCAGTCTGGGATTCTGGCACTGGCAGGACTCGAGCTGGACTGAACTTGCTCTGAAACCCCTTGAATTGAGACATTTTCCATCATGGATCTCACCCCTGGGAAAGCCCTGAGGGTGTAAACTGCTCCCCGAGTGCTGGCTGTGCCCCCTGGCCAGGTGACAACCACCTGGGTGCTCTCACCTGCTGTGCCTCGGTTCAGGGGAGGAGCTGCTGCTCCCGCTGGTTACACGGCCTGCATGGAGAGCCTTCCCTCCCTCCTCCCTCCCTCCCTGGAAAGCACCCGGTGTGCAGG
Organism: Notiomystis cincta; assembly: GCA_013398075.1. Lineage (NCBI taxonomy): Eukaryota > Metazoa > Chordata > Aves > Passeriformes > Notiomystidae > Notiomystis > Notiomystis cincta. The sequence continues at coordinate 9,775 of VZRX01012485.1, forward strand.
AGAACATGGAAGGAATGGCTTCAAGGAGTGCCTCGAGCTCCAGGAACATTTCAGGAATGTTCAGGAACATTTAGGGACACCCAGACCAGGAATGCAAATGATGATTTATTGACCACGTTACATCTCTGTCCAGCCCGTGGGGTGTAGCTGTGTCATCCTGGTGAGCAGCAGCAGGGATGGATGCAATGGGAGCTAATCTCTGGCCACGATCTCTCTTGATCTCTCCTTCATTTCCATTTCTTTTAAGGACGGAAGTTTCATTAAAACAGCAGCACTTTTCTATTAAATGAATAAGGAAGAGGAATGACTGCCTCTGTATCTCAGCAGCAGAAAATCTTTTGAAAATCACTCAAGAGGCAAGGCTCAAATCAGATATTTAATAAGAATCACTCGGAGATCACTTCTTAAAGCAATTAACAGATGATTAGAGATAAGCGAGATGCAACACTGAGACCCAGATCTCTGACAAATTTCAGCGGGGCCGCGGCCGCGGGGTCACCCTGCAGCCACAAACGGTGCCAGGACAGAACAGCAGAGGAAATTCCCACTTTTCAGCCTGATTTGGCTCCTGACTCTTTCCAGTCGTTTGGAAGCTGCAGGTGGAGAAGGGAGAAAGGGCCAACCCCTTCCCGAGGGCTCTGTCCCAGCCGAGGGTCCTCGAGCCAGGGCTCATCTCCACCGTCCCTTCCTTGCGCTGAGCCAGGGGTTGCTTTTCCTTCTGGAGCTCGAAGGAGAGGCAGCTCTGAACCCGAATATTCCAAAGGGTTCCAGCAGCAGGATCTTCACCCTCCAGGCTTCCTGTGCCAGCTGGCCTGGGGACAGCACTGGCCAGGGCCAGGAGGCTGTGAAAGCAGGGATTGGGACAGAGCCGGGGCTCGGGCACCTCACCTCACCTCACCTGTGACGTGGCAAAAGCCATCTGCTGCCACCCTGGGCACTGGCAGGGCTCGAGCTGGGCTGAATCCCAGCACAGGCAACATCCAAGCGCCGTTTGGTTGCTTATCCTGACCCATGCAGGCTCTCTCCTCCAATACATGCTCAGTTTAGGGGCATTTTACCAGCTGGAGCAGAGCTGTGGAGTCTCAGATCCCTCCTGGTTTCCTGGAGCCTCCAGGAAATTGCTTCTCTTAGAAGGCAGCAACAAAGGCAAGGGGAGCTGGCTCATGCATCCACAGACTTGTGGTCGTATCGGGTTTGGAAGTGCTCAGATTTATTACACAAGAGATGATGCAACAGAAAAAAAGAGAGCAAAATTCTACATTGACTCTCTACTCTGCAAGTCAGGACAACTAAGAGGTTTTACTTCATTAAGGAAGGCAGGGAAAAAATCCAAGACAGCCCCAGTGGTTGTGGGAGTCTTGTAAAGCCTAAATGAACAATCAGTCCTAGGTGATGCTCGTTGCTGTAGAAGGAACAATGAAATAGATCTGCTTCTGTTCAATAAATTACTAAAACATCAGTTATAAACCTGCTGCATGGCATTGGAAATTCAGCTCGTTAAACATCCAGGGAGCTTCATCCTGATGCAAATGGAAGACAGGCATGAGTGCTCTGCAGCAAAGGACTCTGTGCACATCCCAGCTTGGGAAACATATTTACACATACATCTCATATATTAATCTATTTTAGTGCACCCTAGCCAGAGGGCAGCCACAAAGAGGATTATTCTGGGAGAAGGACAGGAGATGGGCTGGTTTCTCCTCCCTGCTGAGCAAAGCCTGGGTCCATCCACGTACAGCAATTCTGCAGGGTCGTGTTTCCCTTTTCCAGGCAGCCACACGTCAGGACCCCAGGCAGAGGGCTCCCAGGTGGATTTGGTGGCCAAGCTTTGGTAGCCAGGATTAATGTGAGCCAAAAATAAATCAGGTGAGATCCCTCTCCCAGAGTAACAAGCCTGAAGTGCCTTCAGGGCCAAGAATTTCAGCCAAGCTGCCATTTGTGGGTGCCTTGGCCTCCCTCCCTGTCCCTTCCACAGCTCAGGAAGGGCTGCAGGGACTCTGGGGGGACCTTGGACAGGCCTGACTAGGCAAGACAGGGGTACTCAAGCCTCAGAGAACATTTCTGCTGTCACTCAGAAGGACAGGCAGACATCCTAGGACATTCTCAAGGGGAAGGCCTTTGGGGTCTCTATGGAGGGAGATGCTGGCTTGGCCAACAGCAACATGTGGGTGATGGAGAGAGGGGCAAGGGGAGTTCAGGGGGTTTATTACACTGCATTTTGTTGGATAAATTCTGTGATTAAGGGTTGGAAAGATCCCTGGGAGCTGCTGGGGTGTGTTTTGCTTCTCCAAAACTCAGGGAAGGGGCTGCTGGATGCAGGGGTAGAGAAGGGAAAAGAGGGCGAGGACCCAGCAAAACACCACATCATTCAAACTCGGCTCCTTGGGGGCTTGGGAACATTTCCCCCTCCCAGGCTTCTCAGTTTCCACACCTGCCAGGCAGGTCTGTCCAGGGTTGTGGTGCAAACCTCCCCAGCCCTTTGGGAGAGCTTGGAGTTGAGTGGGAAAGCAGAAATTCCCTGTCAGGAAATGCTCCCAGGCTGCCCCAGCTCATGACAGCCATTCCAGCAGGGAATATGGCACCTCTTGGAGTGCTGGCCAGAGGGAACAGCAGTTCTGAGCCAGCTCCACACAACTGGGATCAGCTGGGGGAGACTCAGATACGGTAAAAATAAAGCCACAAATGCCCATCTCCCCAGGTCCTCTCCTAGGAACACGAATAAAGCTCTGGTTGACATTCCATCCTTTCCAAAGGAGTCCAGTCGGATCAGTCCCAGTCAGCCGTGGCTAAGTCAGACTCCCCTGACTCTTTCAGCCTCTACTTGATGAAGTTTTTAATTGTCCACCTCTGCCCCGTGCAGCTGCGAAGGATCAGATCGATGCCAGCCATGCCCCTGTTCTCCACCTCCAGGCACCGGCCCGTGCCCTTGTTCAGGATGGCACCGTTCTGCAGTTCCAGGAGATGAGGAAAGAAGAGAAACACACATTAACTGCCTGTGAGGCAACCAGCACAGCAGGGCAGCCCTGGGAACTGCTGGAAAGGGGCGCTCTGGGAACAATTCAAACAGTGAAATAATTCCCCAAATAAATGGAATGAGCACCCATTGTTCCTGGGAGCAGCCAAAGGACACCTGTGACCTCTACACCCCACAGCTGCTGGCAAAGTGGACACTTCTGTGCAAGGGGTATTATTTACACTCTGCTTTGGGACCAAAGTGTTTGAATTAATTTCATTCTTCATCCACAAGAAGCAAAGTAATCTGGAAGTCACTGGCAGATCAGGCATAACCAGATCCACCTTTCTGCTACCAGAAGGGAAAACTTTCAATTGTCCTGAAATGCTGCCCTGATCCCTCTTAACCTCCTCCCTCTGCCCCAGGAGCTGGAATTTGCTGTTCCATGGCACCATTTCCCCTTTGTCCCACCCCAGCCCATTTGCATGTCCCAGCCTGGGTTTGGGAAGCAGAGGAGCAGCCCGAGGGCAGCCCTGGGACACACCTGGATGAAATTCCAGCGCTTGTGGAGGCTGCTCTTGACCTTGTCACAGTCCAGCAGCTGCGGGAAGCGGCTCTTGCCGTTGTCCACCAGGCAGCGGGTGTCGGGCAGCAGGGTGGTGGTGCCCAGGGCCCCCAGGTGCAGGAACCCCTCCTTGGTGTATCGGGCCAGCTGGGGACAGGGGACAGCAGGGACATTGTCAGCACCCTCAGAGCACCTCCCGGAGGAAAGGACAATGCCAGAGAGACTCCGGAAAACTTCCGTGGGGATGCGCAGGGAAAGCAGAGCTGGAAGGAATAAATCCCAACTTTCCCCAGCCTTTTATCCCTGTTTGGGTTTGGGGTTATTTCAGATGCAGGTGGGGAACTGAGACACTGGAAGGGGTAGGAATAATTCCAATGCTTAAACCTCTCTGGGAGCAGATTCCTCCAGCCTCCTGGAGCGCTGTGGGATGGGGCAGTGGATGGTTTTCCCTGGATTCCAGCTGCAGCCAGCTGGCCCAGCTCCTGGTGTGCTGGGTGAGCCAGCCTTGGCTGGGACAGTGCCTCTGTCCAGAGGCTCCAACTGGGAGCAGCACCAGCCAGAGGGGCCAGAAATGGGATGGGAGTCTGGATCTGCCCCACGGCTCAGCCCTCGGGAAAGGCTCAGGATTGCAGCTACCCTCGGCCATTCCCATGGGATCCAACTGCCCAGCACTCCCAGGGCCTGTCCAGGGGATGGGGGATGGAGCACTGGGCAGGGATGATGCCCTTGGGGACACTGGACACAAGAAGGACTCCTCCATTTCAAGGAATGCCACCAAAATATTTCCCCAAACACATTTAAATTCTGGAGTGAGGAGAAAGGAATGCCAGTGTCCTGCCTTTTATAGTTCAAGGGAAAGATCTCCACAGCTGCTTATTTAAATTATGAATCAGGCCATTATCCAGCAGACAAATAAGGAGGATTCAGAACGTTAATTAACTGAGCATATCTGTGACCCAGATGCCAGGGAAGAGACAGTAAATCCCACTGGGAGTTTGGGTTATCTGGGCTGGAATAATGAACTGCTGGAACTCCAAACAATGTAACGGGGTCGGACTGCAGCTCATAACCCCAGATCCAGTCAGGGTGCCCAGCTCCCTTGGGGTGGGCCTGGCTCTGCTCCCAGGTGCTGCTGGAGTCACACTTGGAGTGAAAACGCTGTGCACCCAAGCAGGCCCTGAGCTCCTCACACCTCCCTGATGCTCATTTGCCAGCTGTTCACCACAGGAGGGGTCAGGAGCAGCCCAAACCTTAATCCCAGAATGGTTTGGGTTGGAAGGGACCTCAAAGCCCATCCCATTCCACCCCTGCCATGGGCAGGGACACCTTCCACTGTCCCAGGGTGCCCCAAGCCTCATCCAACCTGGCCTGGGACATTTCCAGGCATCCATGGGCAGCCACAACTGCTCTGGGGGCAAAGCTGTCCCATCTCATCCCCCCTGGGCAGGATGTGCCCTTCTGTCCCCTAAGCCCTTTGTAAGACAGAATCCCAGAATCCAGAATATCCTGAGTTGGAAAGGAGCCCCAGGAATCACCTAGTCCAGCCCCTGGCCATGCCCAGACACCCCAACAATCCCACCCTGGGCACCCCTGGAGCTCCTGGAGCTCTGGCAGCCTTGGGGCTGGGACCATTCCCTGGGGAGCCTGGGCAGTGCCAGCACCTCTGGGGGAAGAACCTTTCCTTGATCTCCAACCTCACCCTCCCTGGCACAGCTCCAGCCCTTCCCTGGGTCCTGTCCCTGTCACACTGAGCAGAGATCAGTGCCTGCCCTCCTGTTCCCCTCACGAGGAACATGTAACTGCGATGAGTCTCCCCTCAGTCTCCTCTGCCCCAGCTGAACAGACCAAGTGCCCTCAGCCCCTCCTCACACGGCTTCTCCTCGAGGCCTTTCCCCATCCTCGTGGCCTCCTCTGGATCGATCGGCTGAGCCTTGAGCCACATGGGGGCTGGCAGGGAGACTTCAACCATGCAACTCATCTGAACTGGCTTCTGAGCACCCAATTCAGAGCATTCTGGTGCCCCCAGCATAGGAAGGACTTCGAAGTGTTGGGGCAAGGCCAGAGGAGGGCCTTGGAGTTCAGGGATTGGAGCACCTCTGCTGTGGAGTCAGGCTGGGAAAGATGGGATTGTTCAGCCTGGGGAAGAGGAGGTTGTGTGGTTCTGGGGTCTGGAGGGGCTCCAGGGAAGCCAGAGAGAACCCTGCATCAGGAACTGAAGTGACAGGACAAGGGGAATGGGTACAAACTGATGGAAAGTAGGTTTAGATGGGATACTGGGAAGGAATTCCACCCCGTGAGGGTGGGGAGGCCCTGGTACAGCGTGCTCAGAGAAGCTGTGGCTGCCCCTGGATCCCTGGCAGTGTCCAAGGCCAGGTTGGATGGGGCTTGGAGCACCCCATGATAGTGGAAGGTGCCCCTGTCATGGCAGGGGTGGCATTGGATGGGTCCCTCTAATCCAGACCGTTCCATGGCTCTCTGATGACACTTCCTGTCTGGCAGGAAGGAAAAGGGGCAGGAAGGCAAAGACAAAACAAAGACAGACAAAGCCTGGCTGTGGCAGAGGCAGAAACAGCCCAGATGTGCCAAGTGGGCAGTGCCAGTCCGCTGCCATCCCCTGTTCCCGAGATGTTCCCCAGCCGCTGGGAAGGAGCGTGGCAGCCTCTCCCCTTGGGATGCCTTTGGCAGCCTGTCCCCAGACACTTGGCCCGATGCCCACGAGGCTCTGGGGTCCCTGCTCTGACATGTCCTTGCCTAAAGTGCTGGGAAAAGCAAGCAGGGCATGAGTGCCACGTTCCCGGGAAGGGAACGGGGCTGTGGGACAAGCGGGGACGTGGGGCACGGGGAGGGACAGCCCCAGCACAGGGCTGGGCCAGCTCAGGCCATGAGCCTCTCACCAAACACTGCAGGGCCTCAGCAACAGCCACCCAGCCCAGCTGAGGGGCATTACTCCCAAAAACAGCCCAGCTAACTCCTGAGTGCAAGTCCCACTCTGCTCTATGACATGAATAGGATTTTCTTCTTTTGGGACGTCTTCAGAGAATCCCAGAATCCTGGAATGGTTTGGGAGGAAAAGGGGCTTTAAGGATCATCTCTATCCACCCCCTTCCACTGTCCCAGGCTGAGCCAGGCCCCAGTGTCCAACCTGGCCTTGGACACTTCCAGGGATCCAGGGGCAGCCACAGCTTCTCTGGGCACCCTATGCCAGGGTCTCTTTACCCTCACAGGAACAATTCCTCCCCAATATCCCATCTAACCCTGCCCTCTGGCAGTGGGAAGCCATTCTGTGTCCTGTCCCTCCATCCTTTAACCCATGTCCCTCTCCAGCTCTCCTGGAGCCCATTTAGGCCCTGGAAGGGGCTCTGAGCTCTCCCTGGAGGCTCCCCTGGTCCAGGTGAGCCCCCCCAGCTCTCCCAGCCTCTCCAGCAGAGGTGTTCCAAGCCTTAATTCCTCTTTTGTTATTTTGCTCCTCTCCAGAGTGAGCCAGGGCTCCCAACCCAACCTGGGACAGGACAAAAACCAAGGCAAATACCAAAGAAGAAGGACCAGAGGAAAATAATCTAAAATTTTTCCCAAGCATTTCAAAGTGGTTCAAACTGATGAGGTCTTTAAGCCCTTTGTCAGTTTAAGTGGCCCAAAGCCCCATGCCCAGCCAGAGGCACTGACTGACACCCACAGCCCCTGGAATACCCTTCCATGAAAGCTCATCCAGGGAACTGCACCTGGCCACGTTCCCACCTTCAGGTGTCTCTGGGGGGAATCCCAGGATCACTGGGGTTGGAAAATCCCTCCAAGGCCATTGAGTCCACTCTGTGCCCAATCCCCACCTTGTCCCCAGCCCAGAGCACTGAGTGCCACCTCCAGGAATTCCTTGGGCACCTCCAGGGATGGGGACTCCACTTCTGAGGCCTGAGCACTCCTTCCATGGGGAAATTCCTGCTGATGTCCACCCTGCCCCTCCCCTGGCCCAGCCTGAGGCCGTTCCCTCTCCTCCTGTCCCTGTTCCCTGGGAGCAGAGCCCGACTCCCCCGGCTGCCCCCTCCTGTCAGGGACTTGTGCAGAGCCACAAGGTCCCCCCTGAGCCTCCTTTGCTCCAGGCTGAGCCCCTTTCCCAGCTCCCTCAGCTGCTGCTGGGGCTGATCCCCCCTGGCAAAGCTGCACCTCCAATCCATCTCCTGTGATTGTAATTTCTGGCTGGCTGCATCTCAGGGATGGCAGAAAGTTAATTAGACATCTTAGCACCTGGGAAATAAAAGCCTTGATGACCTTCATTGACTCTATTGGAAAATAATTTTGGGTTGTTTAGTTTCCCTTCTGCTCTGAGCAGACCATCAATTAGCAGCCATCAGTAAAATGTTCAGGATTTGCCTTTTACCACAACTTAATCTGATTAAAGGGTGCTGTTTCCTCACCCCTGCTCCCGCTGTGTCCCCCATGAGCTCAGTATTGATGGCTTTGTCCTCAACTTCTGCTGCTTAAGTGGGCAAAACATATTTTATCCTATAATTAAATGAAATGCTCTGCTGGGTGAACATTATCTTAAATTTTATAGCATTATAGTGCTTTCTATCACCTTAATATATCAGCATGGTTGTGTCACTGCAATGAGCTATTGCTGCATTATTAGTGTAATACATCATTACAGCAAGGTGCTTCCATGAGGGATTGCCTCAAAGATGAAGCCATCAAGCAGGAGAAAAATCCATCAGCAGCCCCAATATAATTATGGGATAAAAGGATGATGATGGAATCTCCTAATGATTTAACCTGGAAGTGAATGAAAGCATGGAGAATGGAAAGCTGAAGGAAAAATAAGAGAAAAATCCCCCAGACTTTACTCACTAAGGGATGAGTGAGGCAAGATTTCAGCTGCATTCAGAGCCCTGAACTGCATCCAGGCTGAGCTGAAATCCATGGGCAGCCACAGGAGGGAGCAGGAACTAGGGATGGGACACAACCTGCCCTGCCCTGAACAGCACAAATCCCTCCTGGCAGATACAACATTCCCCCTCTCTCCCAGCTGGACTGCTCATCCACAGGCAGGGGGATGAGGTGGGATTGCATTTAGGAAGAGGGAGAACTTCTAAGGAAATCCCACCACCCCTGGTGTGGCAGGAAACAGGAGGCACAACGCTGCTGTCCTCAGGATGTGGCAGTGCCAGCAGGGAGCCCATACCTTCCCACACCTTCCCATCTCTCACTCCTGCCCAGGCTGGCAGGGAAATCATTTAACTGTGAAATAAGGAACGTCTGAGATGTCAAAATGCCTGGGATGGGCCCCAGGATCAAGGAGAGAAGGGGGATTTCAGGACATGTTGAGCACAGGCTCCATGAGCACTTTGGGATGTGAGCAACTCCAAAGGAGCTCAGCAACTTCTTGTGGGGTTTCACACACAAATAAATAAAAATTAAATATTTATATATATAAACCAGAGTTTCCATTACTTCTAATTCTGTTTCCAGCCATAAATTACAACCTGCAGCTCATTAATTAAACAGTTGTAGGGAAAGTCCAATTTCCTTCATGGTGCCACAAAGGCCATTTCAAAGCTTCTGCACTCACTGATAGCTGCTTGAAACCAGCATTTTCCAGGAGTTTCACTAATTGGATGGATTCTGAAACAAAGGAACTGCCAAGAACTGGCTCTCAGCTGAAGAGGGAAGGGACAATGTGGAGAGGGAAGAGCAGAGAGGATGAAACGGGCAAGCTCCAGGCAGTCAGCAAAATTTGACTTCAGAACTTCAGGCAGAGAAAGAAAACATCGTTAAATTTAATCCCAATAACACTGAGGGAAAAATAAATAACCTGTTCTCAGCCATTCATCCCTCAGCCTGGGGTCAGCAGCCAATGTCAGCCCAATCCAGTTTCTAACACAATAATGCACTTAGAGGCTCAGGCTCCAGCCACAAAGTGCAAAAGGCAGTTGGTGCCATTTCAGGGTAAATGGGGCGTTTGAGCAAGAGCAGGTTCTGTTTAGCAGGGCCTCCATCAGCCCCAGGGACTGGTCTTAGCTTAAGGCAAGGTGAGATTATCTCCATCCCACAGCTGGTTCCCAGCTCCTCAAGCTCCCAGTTCAGGCTCAGATGAACTCTGGGATCAGTCCAGGGTGACTGTGGAGTGAGAACAGGATTTTTATGCTTTCCCAGCCTTTGAACTGTACATTTTTTTAGCTGAAAGTGAATCTTCTTGAGCCTGCTGGGCCCCAGATGCTCCAAAAATTTTGGAGAGGCAAAAGGAGTGCTGGCAAACAAATCCCAGCCAAGCTGAAACGGCTTATTACCACAGCACTAATTGTTTTCTTTACCCCATTAGTCTGGGTTTATCCTATTAGGTGGAAGAGAAAGAATCCCACAATGAGCTGGGTTGGTAGGAGCCTTAAAGACCATCTTATTCCAACATTCCACTATCCCAGGTGCTCCAACTCCCATCCAACCTGGCCTTGGAAAGGAAATGCTCAAATTGTGTTCATGATTTTTGTTATTTACCTTTGTCTGGAAGATTTTATTTTCAATTACAAATTTCAATTTCTTTTTTGTTTCAAATTTCAAAACTTTCAACTTCTTAACATTTTCAAATTATAAAGATTCCCAATTTTTTTGAAGGCTTCTCCTTGCAGCTCTGGCAGGATTATGGGAATCTAGAAAACACGTGAGCTGGGAAAAATCCCTGTGATATCTGAGGTGTTTTTAACACTGGAGAGTGAAGGCCACAGCCAATTGCACAGCCCCACCCTGTCTCCTGTGGTGCCACCCAGCTGTGGCAGTGCCAGCCTCACCTGTGGTCCCCAGCCATGGCATGGGTACAGTATTGCTGTGTGGTTCTCCTGTGGGCCCTGGTCCAGGCACACGTCCTTGGCCTTGTTGTTCCGGAGCTGTGAGGGGAAAAAAGGGCAGAGTTATGGCCCAAAAGGGCAGTGCCTGATCAGAGATCAGCAAGAAGCTGCTGCACAGCCCTCTGTGGCCTCTCTACTGCCCACTGCTGTATCACCAGGAATTATCAGGCAGAGAAAGGTTCAGTGCTGAAACTGAAGGTTTTCTTTAAATCTAGGGCTAATGCTGACTGGTTTTGGACAATAACCCCCACTGAAAGGAGCAGTGTCCCTGGATACAGCTGGCTTTGTCTTTGGTTGTGAGTGGTGGTGACAAGCTCAGGTTTAGGCTGCCAGAAGCCTGAAATCAACCCCAAATCCCTCAGATTTCAATGAACTCTCAAAGTGTTCCACAAGGCACAGAGGAAAGACCAGCTGGAACAAGGATCCCCTTGGAATCATCACGTCCTTGTTCCAGCTGGGCTTTTTTCCACTCCAAGCCATCCTGAAATTTCATTATTCTATGAAAATGGAAATTTTGAGGAGGTTTTTGCTTGAAGACATTCAGTAAGTTTGGTAACAAATCTTTCCTAAAATGAAGAACCCATCTGGGGTGCCCAGGCTTCAAGGAGCCTTCTCCAAGCACCACTATTCCATCAATTCCACTGCAGCAGAGTATTTGTTATTAGTTCCCATAAATGACTCTTTCTATATTCCCAGAATGTTTTCAAAGCCAACAGAGATTGAATTAAGTCCCTCTATTTTATCTTTTCCTTAAGCTGTTGTGACAAGGCACTGAATCCTCCAGAGACCTGGTCAGGAATTAGGCTGAGTTTAAGTCAAAGGGGTTTAGAAGATGCCTGTGGATTAAAAATACAAATACAGCTGCTTAATCCATGGAGTCAATGGGAAATATGGATAATTTCTGTCAATTCACTAAATGATGCATTAACATCTTTTACTTGATATAGTCTTCAAGATCAGCAATAAATCCCCAAACTGGTTTTTAGAAGAAGCTGTGAACAGATTTATACAAATTTAGATAATTACACAGAAAAAGTGCATTTTGATTCACATTCCTCTCCTCTGAGGCTGTGTCTCATTAGGGACTGTAAATATTACTAGGCTGAGCTAAGGGACTAAATTACCTCTCCATAAGCAATGGTGTTGTTGTATCTTCTCATTTCTGGGTAAACGTGGTCCAGATACCACTGGAAATTTTTACACTTCAGGCTCTTCCTCAAGGCTTTCCGCTCGGAAACATCCCCAATGTCGATCCCTGGGTTCTGAAAAACAACAATGGGACAGTGCTCAATGCTCACACATCCAAAAAAAGGCTCAAAATGACAGCAGTCCCCTGAGATCCTTTCCAAACTGCCTGGGAGCTGCCAGTGGCTAATTCCAGGAATTTTAGGGGGTGTGTCCAGGGCTGAAATGATCAGAAGGAAGATGAAGGTTCCACAGCCACAGCAAGAGGGGGACAGCAACTTCTGTGCTGCATTTTGAGGACACCCTGGCAATGGCCACGGGCTGATGCTGGACAGGTTTTGGTCCTGGGGATAATTTACAAGAGAGGAGCCAAATGGAGAAGAAAAGGTTTGGAGGAGATTCAGGAAGTGCAGTGGAATGGTGGGGAGTCTTCTTCCTGATTCCCTGGGGTTTGGGTCCATCTGAGATTTTTAAACAAGATATTTTTAAAAGGCTTCTCTTCCTGTTTGGGTTCTGAGGCACAAGACTTGCAGGAGAGCTTAGCAGCAAATCAGGATTTAAAAGATGGAAATGCAAACCCTGGCTGGGCACGGAGCACCAAACCCTTCCCTGACCCCACTGGGACCCCACTGAGACACAACCCAGAGGAAGAGAGGAGTAAAAGGTGTAAAATAAATGGGAAAAGAATGAAGAAATGAGAGAAATGTTTAAGATTCAAATATACTGAGAATAAAGGATAAAAAATACATGAGAAGTGAAACTGAGGCTGAACCTCAGCAAAACCTCCAGGCAAATTTGGGCAATTCCAGGCTGGAATGGTTTCCCTGGAGACACAGCAGAACCCTGCTGCTCCTGCAGAGGGAAAAGCAGACCAAGCTGTCCCTGAGGAATAACCCTGCAGGAGCTGGGAACTGAGACTGCAGAGCTGCCCCCCTTTATTCCAGCATGGAATGTGGGGAGCTGATGCAACAGGGAAGCCAAAGGCAGGCACAGAGCAGCCCCTTCTTCCTGCAGGTGCCTGGGCTCCCACTCTGGTCGAGCTCCTGCTCTTGTCTTTCCCAGCGATCATTAAACACAACTGGGAAAGCAATTTTCCATTACAACACTTGTAATGATCTCCTAATGAATTATTCACTCTGCTTTGGAAGAGACACCGTTTAATGTGCCACTGGTAGCTGAGAGGTAAAAATAAAGATGATTCAGTGGAGACAGGTAGGACAGACTGAGATCTGAGTGGGCGAGATGGGCCCAGGCCAGTCAGGCAGCACCTGGAATAAACAGGGCAGGGCTTTGCTTTGGCATCACAAAATAATCCAGTGCACATCCATAAAACATCCCCATCCAACAAGGCTTCCCTCAAATTAAATCTTGATTTGACTGGGAAAAGATCTGTATAAAAATCTCAAATGGATTTTGGGGAGCCCAGACCTAGAGGGAAGCCCTACATAAAAAATCTCAAGTTGATTTTGGGTCCCCCAGGCCTGTTCCCAGCCCCAGTGCTGATGTGAGTGACAGGATGGATTTTAATCCTTTCTGCAATGCTCCAAAGCTGCTCCTGAGCAGGAGCACCGTGCCTCACCTCTAAAAAGGAATCAGCCCAAGGATCAGCATTTCTGATTGCTGTCCATTAGCATTTGGAAGCCTCTTTAAGCCTCTTTTTAAGATACCCAAATTCACTCAGTCCTGGAGGCAGCTCCTCCTCTCCCAGCCCCTGGAGTGGTGCTGTCACAGCCAGAGCCCTCCTGCAGCTCCCTGGGAAAACAGCTTTTCTTTCCATCTCTGTTCCTCTCTTTCCTGCTATTTTTGTACCTCCTGGCCCTGGATTCCCCCACCCTCAGGACCACAACCCTGCAGCTCCTGGGCCCTTCCCAGGCTGTTCCCAGCACAGCACAAAGCTGTGACTGCCGTGGCTCCAAATGCCAGCAGCTCTCCCCAGATGTAACCTTTGCTCAGAATGCTGCAGCAGCAGCTCAGATTTTTGTGTTTTCCCATTTTTCCAGAGGCCTGGAGCAGACGCCAGCTGGGGATGCTCCCACAGCAGCACCAGGACTCAGCAGCTCTTTGAGCCTTTCTCAAGCAGGAGTATTTGGTGTTCATTTTTAGCACCAAGGGGTGGCTGGAAATAACTGCTCCCAGGGTGGGCTGGACACTTGTGGCACCAGTTTGACCTCACACTGAAATGGGGCAGCCCCCAGTGCTCATTCACCTGCTCATCCCACCCACAACCTGGGGAGCATCACCGCCTCCCCCTCGGCTCCTCCCTGCTCCTTCCCTAGCAGTGCCAGTGGCAGGAAGGCTGCCAGGGCTGCTCCAGGCAGCGTTTGGAGCCAGCAACTAGGAGATGCTCTTGGCTTCCAAGGTTAGACAAAACCTGCAAGGAGGGCAGAGCCCTGGCAGCAGCCTTGGACCTGCAGAATTCCTCCTGGAGCCTGTGGAGCTTTCCCAGAAGTGCAGAGAGCGATCCCTGCGCAGGATGTGTCCCTGGACATGCTGGTGGCACCTCATGGTCCTCCAGAGATTCACCAAGCTGTGATGTGGCAGGATTTACACCAAAATGAGTATGTCAGATCCAAGAAAACCTGACCACTTCTGGGCAGAAATAAAGGGAAGCACCAAAGCTCTTTAGGGAGAAGGTTTAAGAGGAAGGGGATCCCCTTCCGTGAGCCACTAATCTCCAATCCTTTACATTTAAACTTTCCAGCACTGGGAAAATAAACAGCCCCAGCCCCTGGGCCACACATCCCTAGGGAGCTCTGGGAAGGATCAGTGTCCATGAGCTGGGAACTCGAGATGTGACACAGGAATAAACCCGAGGCACTGACCATGCTGACATCAATAATCTTCCAGCAGAGCAGTGTCAGGCCATCCCCTCACGCTGGGTAAACACTCAGTGGGGAGAGAACACCACGGTCCAGGTTTAATTCTTAGAACCACACCAAAAAGGCTTTGGGAACAGCAGGAATCTCTCCAAAGCCTGCAGCTTTTGGAGCCTCTCCCTCAAAGCCAAGGGAGCTCTGCTGGGCTGAGACCCGGGGGGGGTTAAGGCTGTGCTTAGGGACAAGAAATTCTCCAGAATGCAGGTTTTAAGCACGGAGTGACCATGACGCCAGGCTGTACCTCCAGGGGCAGGTTCCAGGCGATGTAGACGTGCCACTTGTAGTCGTCCATCCAGACCTCGGCCACGCGCAGCGCGTTGCGCTTGGTGTAGAAGCCGATGTTGTTGTTGTAGGGCTTCTTCTTGCGCTCGATGTGGGCCACCCTGGAGCAGGGCAGCACCTCCATGCTGCCCCCACACAGCCACACCTGCAACACAGCCAGGCCCCTTCAGCACGGGCATGACCCGTGGGGCGGGGAGAGAAAGGGGCTGCTGGGGATTCCGCGGTGCCCGGCGAGCACGGCGTGGCACCTCCAGCGGGCGGCACAGCCCCGCGGCCTCGGCTGGCCTCTGCCCGGCCCAGGCAGGATTTGTGGGGTTGGAACTACAGGCTCTTTATGTCCCTTCCACCCCAAACCACTCCTGGATTAACCTGTGCCCAAAGCTTTAGAGGGATCGGGTCTGTTCCTCCACCTGGCAAAGGATGTGGTGCTGCGTTTCCTCCTAAATAAAAAGCATTAGTGAGTGGAACAGTTAAAACAATTCCAAGATGCCCTCCTGCAGAAGGGATGAGTCAGTGAAACATATGGCAGGGACAGATTTCTCCCACTTGAAAACATTTGTTCATTATTGTTCTTTCACGTGCTGCTTCAAATTCCCTTAAATCACAGTTTACAAGTTCATAAAATCCTGTGAGATCCTCTGTTTATCTCACACACAGGGGATCTGCAGGAAGACTTGCCATACCTGGCTTCTTCCCTGCCTGTCTGTCTTCAGCAAGAAGTTATTTACCTTCCAGACAGGACTCCAGACCCTGGGCAATCATTCCAAACAGGCCTTAAGCAGGCTGCTCTGCATTATCATTTTGCACAGTTATCGTCACCCCCAGCATTTCTGGGATCCCTCCCGGGCTCACCACCTTTCCTCCCATCTCTGGTCCCTAATTTCCATGGACCCCACTCGATTCCATCTTCCACCAGCAGCAGCAGCCTCCAGCCTCAGTGCCACCTCCCAGGGGTGGGTCTAGGGGAGAGGAGGGAGGGGTGGACCAGCGAGGGGACCCCTTCCTTGGGATACCCCTGCTCCTCACGCTGGTCCCACCTGGATTGCTGCAAACAGGAGCCCGCACCAACAAACCTGAGCCCCACACTATCAGCTGGTGCATAAACATGGGGAAAAATCCCATTTTGCTCCTGCTCTGTCATTTGACCTTTCAGGACACTTTAAAGACAATTCCACGCCCCCAGAGTGGATTCAGAGCTGCCTGCCCCTCCCTGTCTCTCCCATCCTCCTCCCACCCCAGCCAAGTCAACAAAGTCCACTCAAGTTTTTCAACAGGCCACAGACAAAGCAAATCACAGCTGAACTAGGCAATCCTAAAGGACAAAAGAAGTATTTTTAAAGGAATATTACCAAGGCAGAAACTGCCTGTGATTCTTGCCTTCTCAATTCTTTAATTTCTTAAAACCTTGGTGAAATAGAGGAATGAGCTCTGCCCTTGGGTGCTCCCCAGGCTGCTGGGCTCAACCACTACACTGAATAAATCTTCCAGTCCAGAGTGATCCCTAGGATCTCCTGGTTTTGTACTTTTGGGGATTTGTTTAGGTTTTGTCCTGATTTAAAATTAGGTAACTATTTAAAAACTATTAAAACCATAATTAACGTGATTTTCCAGCAGCCTGCCCCGAGTCAAACCATTGCACTGTTGTCCTTCTGTGCTTTAGTTAAATAATTCATGTCAGCTTCCTCAAATTTCATGAATATCTGTAAACCACCTGGAAATCCCCACATTAGAACAACCTGGGGGAGGCAGAGAGCTGGGCACTGAGCAAAGGACATGGCCTGGGTCCACATCCACAGCCTGCTCCAGAGATCAATACAAACTTCATCCAGGAATTATCCAAGGAAAGCCCAGACATCTACATCTCCTAAACAGAGCCCAAACTGTCATTATACATTTTAAAAACTCCTGGTTTATAAAAATTTCTGCTGGAACAACAGGAGCAGAGAGCTGTGACCCAGGAACGGCCAGGTCACACCGCAACCTCTGTCCTGGGAAGGAGTTGGCTCTTCCCACGTGGCCTCACAAGGAATTTCTGCTGCTCCTGCACCCAGAACTGCAGGTGAAGAGGGGCACAGGGAGCTGCAATCCAAGGGAATCCCCCAGGGCTGTGCAGCTGTGCCCACCCCAGAGGCTCAGAGAGGCCTCAGCCCTGCACTGACCATGGCTCAAGGGCACAGAATTCCTGTGGTGCCCTCAGGACACACCCAGAAGAGCCCAGTGGATCCCAATCCTCCCAGCATGAGAGGAGGCAGCTGCCCTGATACCCCAAGCCTGACTTCACCCCATGGCACCCAGCCCCTGGGGGCAGGAGGGTCTTTGGGAACCTTTTATGTCCCGACTGAGCAGCCAGTGATCCCTGCAAAGCCCTTTGATATGCAGAGCACCTTCCTGCCAAGGAATCCTATTGGATTTTTCATGGAATCATAGAATCCCACCATGGTTTGGGCTGGAAAGGACCTTAAAGCCTATCCAGTGCCACCTCTGCCATGGGCAGGTTCACCTTCCATTATCCCAGGGTGCTCCAAGCCCCATCCAGCCTGGCCTTGGACACTGCCAGGGATCCAGGGGCAGCCACAGCTGCTCTGGGCACCCTGTGCCAGGGCCTGCCCACCCTCATAGGGAACAATTCCTTCCCAATATCCCACCTATCCCTGCCCTCTGGCAGTGGGAAGCCATTCTGTGTCCTGTCCCTCCAGCCCTTGGAAATTGTCCCTCTCACACAAAGCTATGTTTGGAGGCTCAGGGTACAATAACTCACCAGGTTAAATATGATAAGCAAGTCTCAAGTTTTCCCTGTTTTCTGCCATTCCCATTCCCACACAACAATTAAATTGCCACTCATTCACCCATGAAGTGATAGAGAACTAAAAATAGACCCACTCCCCTCAGAAAATGAGGTTGACTCAATAACATCTCAATCAATCCACACACAGGAGGAATCAAACCCATGGAAAACGCTGGGATTTATAAATAACCAAACTCTAGTGAAGGAATCCCAGAGAAACAAACAGAAAACAAATCTATCACCCAGAGATTTTTGATGTGTTTTGCAGAAAGCTGCTGGGGAATACACTTGTAATTCTTTTCCAAGGAAAATGTGACTGTCCTAAGGATGCAGCACGGCAAAGCAACGATTTATTTCGAGGAGTGAAATGTCCAAGCACAGCTGACACTGCAGTGCTAAATCTGCTTTCCAGGAGCTTTGGCACATGAGAGGAGAAGGCTCAAGGGGAACCTGCTCGTTTTCTGCCTGAAAGGAGTTTCAGGACAGGTGGGCGTCGGTCTCTTCCCCCAGCTGATGAGAGACAGGAAAAGGAGGGGCTTCCACTTGTGCCAGGGTGGATATTGAAAGGTTGTCAACCACTGGGACAGACTGTCCAGGGCAGTGGTGGAGTCCCCACCCCTGAAGTCAGTGTCCTTGGAAATGTTCAAAAAACACGTGGATGCAGCTCTTGGGGACATGGCTTCGTGGTGGTCTCAGCAGTGCTGGGGAATGGTTGGACTCAGGGACCTTCTCGGAATTCCTGGTTCAGCTGTGGTTATCCCAAGGTGTCCCTGTGGCAGGCTGTGCTGCAGTGATGGGATGACCCAGCTGTGCTTCCCATCACCCTCTGGAAGCACAGAGCTGCTGTGGGTGTGTGAGAGTGTTCGGGAGGCAGCCGGGCCCCCAGAGCCTGGCCAGGGCCGGCCAGGATGGGACAGGGTCAGCAGTGACACCCTGGGTCAGCAGTGACACCCTGGGTCAGCAGTGACACTGTGGGTCAGCAGTGACACCGTGGGTCAGCAGTGACACCCTGGGTCAGCAGTGACACCGTGGGTCAGCAGTGACACCCTGGGTCAGCAGTGACACCGTGGGTCAGCAGTGACACCCTGGGTCAGCAGTGACACTGTGGGTCAGCAGTGACACCGTGGGTCAGCAGTGACACCCTGGGTCAGCAGTGACACCGTGGGTCAGCAGTGACACCCTGGGTCAGCAGTGACACCGTGGGTCAGCAGTGACACCCTGGGTCAGCAGTGACACTGTGGGTCAGCAGTGACACCGTGGGTCAGCAGTGACACCCTGGGTCAGCAGTGACACCGTGGGTCAGCAGTGACACCCTGGGTCAGCAGTGACACCGTGGGTCAGCAGTGACACCCTGGGTCAGCAGTGACACTGTGGGTCAGCAGTGACACCGTGGGTCAGCAGTGACACCCTGGGTCAGCAGTGACACCGTGGGTCAGCAGTGACACCCTGGGTCAGCAGTGACACCGTGGGTCAGCAGTGACACCCTGGGTCAGCAGTGACACCGTGGGTCAGCAGTGACACCCTGGGTCAGCAGTGACACTCTGGGTCAGCAGTGACACTGTGGGTCAGCAGTGACACTGTGGGTCAGCAGTGACACTGTGGGTCAGCAGTGACACTCTGGGTCAGCAGTGACACTGTGGGTCAGCAGTGACACTGTGGGTCAGCAGTGACACTGTGGGTCAGCAGAGCCCCAGGAGATCCCGGTGCCTCCGGGCGTGCAGGGAGCTCCCACCAGCACCAGCATCTCCTGTGCCACCACACTCCAGGCTCAGCTGCAGAGGAAAGTGGCTTTTCCAATGCTCTGGCAGAACTGTGGGGGCTCACCTGTAGAGGAGAAGGCTCTGAAGAGACCTCAGAGCCCCTGCCAGAGCCTAAAGGGGCTCCAGGAGAGCTGGAGAGGGACTGGGGACAAGGGATGGAGGGACAGGACACAGGGAATGGCTTCCACTGCCAGAGGGCAGGGCTGGATGGGATACTGGGGAGGAATATCGTTCCCTGGGAGGGTGGGGACGCCTAGAGGACCGTGGGGACAGTGACCACCCGGGGTCCTGGCCGTGGTGTTCCAGCTGGAGCACGGGGTGACATCCAAGGGAGCACTGTCAGCTCCCATCAAACCCTGCCTTTATTTGCTCATACCTTGGCCAAATTTGAACTGTTCAGAGTGAAATATATCCTGGACCCGCCTGAGCTCTGCAGTTGATGCAGAGACAACATCTAATGGTGTTAGGATGTATCTGCAAGGGATGCTTTGAGTCTCTCCATCCATTGTGACAGAAGGAAATGGGGGAAAACCCTTCCCTAACTCTCATTCCACCCACTCCAGGCTTTTCAGCTGATAACTTCATTTCTAAGGTGATTAGCAACCTCCTGTCTTAATTAGCCATAGATTTCCCATTTTGTAGCTTTGCCTTATCATTGCTCCCCTCCCTTCTTTGAAAAGTAACTTCCAAAGTTAAGGGGAAAACACAATTACTCGGGGCAGCTGAAATAATTCAGAACAAAGGGCTAAATAATCAAACTGAGAAACAGCAGAAAAGGCAAAGAAAGAATCATTTCTCCTACAAAGTTCTGAGAGACTTTATCTCTCCAAATTACTGCTTTTGTGGGAACAAACGACAGGCACAGCCACATTCCAGCATTCCCATCCTTCCTGCTTCCACCTGGGCTCCCAGGACAGGACAGGACACCAGGGAATGAGATCCCCAAGCCAAGCTCCTGCTGCCAGCAATGGGATGAAGAGGCTCCTCCCCCAAACCTCCGTGCTCCCTCCAGAACCTTTATTTCCTTTATTTCCCTGGCACAAGGTTTGTGGAATGCAGCAGTGGGACACCCCTAGCCCAGTTTTGGAAGAGGAACACCTCCCCATCATCAGCTGGTGGCCCTTTAGGGGCGGCAATCCCATCCCATAACCCTCCCACCCAGCAGGCTGGCTGACATTTGATATCTTTCACAGATATATTTATATAGAAATGGGTGTGGGATCCTAAATCGTCACTGGAGTGCTCCTCCAGGCTCCTGTCACCAGGACAATTCCCAGCAGGAACTTCTGCAATGGAATCACCTGAAGGGGAGCTGAGAAACCACACACAGAGGGGAACAAAGGGAGGGAAATCAGCTGCCTTTGGGAGCTCTGGAATTCTTGATCTCTGCGGGTGGACACGAGCACTCCGGGAAGAGGGAAATCTGTATTTTCACAGATCACAGATCACATCAGGCCTGGGGGTGTGGGGCTAATCCAAAGCAGTGACTGTGCCACCTTGGAGGCTCAGCAAGGTCACATCCAACCCCACATCCCAGGGGATGAAGAAACATTTGCAGGCACAAGGAACCCTCTGGCACATCCCTGGCAGAGGCAGCAGCCCTGGATGGCCCCACTGGGGCATCCTGCTGGAAATCCCAGCACAGGCCCATCCTGAACAGCTGAGGAATTGTCCTGGGGACCTGCAGGGAGAAGTGAAGGAGAACCACTGCAGCTGGAACAGGAGAAGCAATTTCACTGCTGCACCTGTATTTCTTTCCTGTATCCTGAGGCCACAGAAAATGTTTCTGGGAGGAGCAGAAGCAGCCAGATCAGGCCCAGTATCCATGGGCCACTCCCTAAAATGGGATTTTCAAGTGGATCTGCCCATCCCAGCCCATGTTCATTCCAGCAGAAAATGGACGTGGGAGGAGAGGCTATAATACATTTCAAAAACGTAATTCTTTTTCTTCTTTGGCTCTCCTTTTCTCCTGTTTTGTCCTCATAGATAATAGACTTTGGACAGGTTCCTGTCTATCTTGTGCCAGGCCAATAACAGAAATGGCCAAATTGTCCAGTGTCCAGATGTCCAACCTTTCCTAAATTAATTCCTTTTGTAATGGCAACTAAAGATGCCAAAGGAGAGTGGAATCAGGTGCACTCCACACTCCCTAACCTGCAGCAAAAATGAGTAGTAACTGCTTTTCATCCCCAAGCAACATAAACAGTTTAACACTTGACATATTGAGAGGTCAGAAAAAAGATTCCCATCCATGCAGAGCAGGTATTCTCCAGGAGAAGCACTCCTACACACTGCACTGGAGATTCCTCAGACTGGAGCTTTTCCAAGGAAAAACTGGTGCTGTGCTTCTCCAACAATCCAACCCAACCTGCTCTGAGCAGTGCATCACTCCTGGCTGCAGAAGGCCTTGAGCTGACCTTATCACCTGATAAGATCCATCAGGAGGGGCTCAGTGGGAAGCTGCATTTAAAGACTCTGATCCCAAAGCTCTGCAGGGGAGGATCCTCTGGAATGACAAATATCCACATCCCCTTGGCTTAGGAAAACTGCTGGAAAGCAGCATTTCACTTCCCAGTGCATCAGGCGTGAGATCTGAATTTCTACAACATGAAACTACAGCATCCACAGCTGCTGTAGCTCTGTCATTTTAGTGCTCCCTGAAGTTAGGTTTTTTTAAAAAGAGGAGCAGAGTACTTTTAAATCCCATCTTGGAGCAATGCTCTCCCAGCTGAACTGCCAGGCTTTGCTGGAGCTGGAGCCTGAATCTGCCTCCTGAGCCCCCATCTGGCTGAGAGCACATCCCTGCAGAGCACAGAGCTCCAGAGAGGTTTGGAACTATCGTGGAACAAATCTGGGTCTCTCCTAATGAGTTTAGAGCTGAAATTCCTCAGTGCTCTGATGTTATCTGCTCAGCCTTGGCAGCGTGACAAGGACCTGATTATGTTGTAATAGCATAATGCAAAGATTATTACAGACTCATAAAAGACAAGTGCCTCAAACTCAGCATCCACAATACCTGGAGGCCGTGCAGAAGGAGCTGAACACGCTGGGCTTTGTGCACTCCTAGCACAGAAATTACCTGCAGGATTTGACCCTGATCTGCTTGGAGGTTGCTCTTTTTTTATTATTTTATTGCCTGTAATGTACCAAAAGCATCTTGATTTCATTTTCCTATTACCATTTCTGTCAGAGCTGTAAAAATAAACCAGCATAAATAGCTCCCCAGGATTTTGATCTATTTTTCATGCACAAAAAGCCTTTGGAGGAAATGATCCACAGCCGTTCTTCAGCCTAACAGGATTCCATGTGGGGAGTGGCAGGAGGAGCAGGGAAGGTGCCAGGGAGCACTGGAACCATGAGAGGAGGTTCTGAAACAGAATTATTGATGCAGAGAGAGGCAGCTGAGTGATGGAGCAGCTCCTGAGCTGACAGTGCCCGGCTCCATGGAGCTGCTGGCAGCTGTTGTAACCCCAGCACATCCCCACTGCTCTGTGAGCTGGGATCACAGACATTCCCATCATTCCTGAGGGTCCAGGGGCTGGGAGGGAGCCCAGCTCCTCCATGGATGTTCCTGCAGGGACCAGGTTGCCTGTGACTCTGCCCATCCCGCTGGAAAACTGCTCAAGGAATTTGTCAAAGGAGCAGCTCCTGAGTTTAGAGCAGGAAAATGCAGAGGGAGGGACAGAGGCAGGGTCTGGGTGTGGGGATTGGGGATGTGACTGTGAGCAGGGACACACGGGGGTCACACGGGGACACAGAGAGACACAGGGACACAGAGAGACACAGGGACACAGGAACACACAGGAACACACACAGGGACACACACAGGGACACAGGGACACACACAGGGACACACACAGGGACACACACAGGGACACACACAGGGACACAGGAACACACAGGAACACACACAGGGACACACACAGGGACACAGGGACACACACAGGGACACACACAGGGACACACACAGGGACACACACAGGGACACAGGAACACACACAGGTATTTTACACACGAGGTATTTTACTCCTTGTCAGTGCTCAAAGCCACACTGATGATGTTTCCTAAGCTTGTCCCACCCCTGCCATGGGCAGGGACACCTTCCACTGTCCCAGGCTGATCCAAGCCCTGTCCAGCCTGGCCTGGGACACGTCCAGGGATCCAGGGGCAGCCACAGCTTCTCTGGGCACCCTGTGCCAGGGCCTCCCCATCCTCACAGGGAAGGATTTCATCCCACTGTCCCATCTGAACTATTCTCTGACAGTGGGAAGCCATTCCCTGTGTCCTGTCCCTCCATCCCTTGTCCCAAGTCCCTCTCCAGCTCTCCTGGAGCCCCTTCAGGCACTGGAGGACTGCAACAAGGTCATCCCAGAGCCTTCTCCTCTCCAGGTGAACAATCCCAGCTCTCCCAGCAGAGCTGCTCCATCCCTCTGCTCATCCTGGAGCCTCCTCTGGACTCTCTCCAGCAGCTCCAGGTGCTCCCTGTGCTGGGCCCAGAGTTGGACACTGTGAATTCCGTTGCTGCATTCCCGCTGATCGTGGGTCAGACAGGACGGAATGCCCAGAGCTGATGTCCAGAAGACTCAGAGGGAGCCAGCACCAGACCTGCAGTTGTGTCCTGCCAACCCCCCAGGGACACTGCACTGCCACCAACTGTCCCTGCAGTGATGCCCACGGGCAGGCCTGGAGAGGGGCACTGGGATGTGCCCATTTCCCCAGGACAGGTCTGTATCCATGGGCTGTTCCTGCCACTGCCCCACTGTGGGTTGGAAACGTCCAGCCAAGCTCCAAACCAGAGGGTTGGAGACCTGGAGCTCTGTCACATTTTTGCCACTCTCTCCACTATCTGCTTGTTTTCCCTGGCAGAGTTAAAATCCCCTCTCCAGCAGAGCCATCACGTCCTTGGAAATAATGAACATTTTGCAAGCAGGAAAGTTTAGAGTATGAAGGTTTAAAGCCAGAGCAATCTCTGTGGCTCTGAAACTCCCATCAGCAAACTCCCTGATAATTGACTGTCACAGAGCTCAGAAAAAGGATGTAAAATTCCTGTCAGCCCCAGATAAAGCCCTACCCAAAGGCTCTCTTGGGTTAATGACCTCCTAACTGCTGCTCCTCCCATCGTGGTGGCACCTCCTCCAAGGTGGCACCTCCTCCAAGCAGCTCCTCCAAGTGTGGCCAGCTCCTGAAACATCTCCCATCAGGACAGAGCAGCCTCTGAGATGGAGTTCTGGTGGGAAATTTGGAAGCCCTGTGTGGGGGGGTGATGACAGCTTGTCCATGGAGGAGTCCAAGACCTTGGTGGCCATCTGGACTCTCCCTTTCATCTCCAGATGTTCCCAGAGCGAGTGGCCAAGGCCTCTGCTCACTGTGAGATGTTGGTTTAATGAAGCCCACAGCATTTTCTTGGTGGAGACAAACTTGGGGTGAGTGGCCACTGATTCCTGAGCCCTTGAACTTCTCACAGCAGCCAGAAATGCAACCTTTCCACCAGCACAGCCGGGGAACAGCCGAGAGACAGATTTGGAAGGGCTGGAAGCAAAAATGTATCTGATTCAAAAGGATTTTTTCCTCCTGTTCTGCACAGAACTGATTAAAACCAGAGCTGAGTCCTATTTTTATTATTAATGGTATTAACCCTCAATCTAAGTCTTGTTTAGATGTAAATTCCTGCCCTTCCAGAGCCCAGCAGCACCATTCTCAGTGTCTTTCCCAGGGTTTCAGCCTCCCTGTCCAAGCACAGCAGCACTAGTTTTGTGCTGACCCATTTGGGGAGGGCTGTGCTGGACATCCTGCCACATCCAGGTGTTACATCCCTCACTTCAATGGACTTCGTGTTGGTGGCAGGAAAATGCAAATGTATCTTGGTCAATTCATCCCCTTCTTGATCTACAATGAATTTATGTGTTTGCATTACTTATAATCATTAAAGAATCACAGATCTGAAGAAAGCCCCCCAGGTTTTCTGGCAGAGCAGCCTTGTGAGCCCTCCTGGAGCAAAACTCCCGCTGGCCAAGGCAGGCAGACCACATCTGAAATGACCCAGCCCTCAGGGACAAGAGCACCTTCAGGCCCAGCCTCCTGAGAAGATACCTGGGACAGTCAGAGCCACCCACCCCACAGAGCCACGGCCACCTGTGCCACCTCCAGCTGGGCCCAGTCCCGCTCACAGTCCCCACACAGGGCAGGGAAGGGTTAACTGAGCTGATCCTGGCACAGCTCATCCCAGGCTGGAGCTTGGCCAGCTTTGAGCTGCAAGGGGACCCCAGAGCTCCCTTCCAGCCTCAGTCATCCTGCAAGTCCTGTGCAGAGACGCCTGACACGGATATGTGGAGGTCCCAGGGAGGACCCCACTGGTGTGGGGAGGGAAGGTGTGAAATCCTGCCCTGGTTCTTGCCCTGAGCATCCTGACAAGTTCTTTGTGTGCTGTTTAACTTTGTGCCCTCCTCTGGCAGCCCCTGGTGTCTGGCCCAGGCACAGACAGGAGGGCAGAGCTGGCACACACGGCCGTGGCTCCTGCCCCAGCTGGGGTCTGCTCGACGTACTGGAATAGCAGGAATTTTTCTTTTTAGGGACATTTTAAACTTCAATGTCTACTGCAGTGTTTTCCAGATGTCCTAATCTCCATCTTCACATCCTGTGAATTATCCCAGTTGAGAAGATCCCTTCAGGAACTTCTCCAGGTTAGATTATTGTGCACCATTTAAGAACTCTTTTGAATTACCCTCTTCCCTGACACTGTAAAATAAGTCCTGGGCAGTCAGTGCCCACAGGTACCAGAGTGGAAACTTGGCCTGAGGTGTTTTCCAGGTTCCTTAGAGCATGGAGGAGATGGGATCATCCATTGTGTGATGCTGAGATGGATGAGGAGACAAATTCCTTTTGGTCATGTAGCAAACAACACACAAGGACCTGAACCGTGCCTGGGGCCTCGAAGAACAAAGGTTGGTGACAAGCTGCAGGCTTTTAAAGCTCAGTCTCTGCTTTTACTGATCAAAGACTTCCAATAAAGTTCTACCAGAGGAGCTGAATCAGGAGAGCTGAGCAGCACGGGCACACTGCCAAGTGTGGAGGGATAAACCTTAAGGAATTCTGACAGGCAATAAAAGCCCTGTTTTCTGAGCAGTCAAATCCCTGGAGTGCATTAAACTGTGCTGGATATTGGTGCAAACAGTCACTTCTGCACGAGCTGCATCCCGAGGCTGTGGATCAAAGCAAACCAAACCACCTCTGGAGGGGTCACGGCCTCGCCTCATTGATTTCTTTACGAAGTTTAGGACCTGGTATTATTTATTTTGTGTGAAGTGTGCAGAACAGAGATCGTGGGAAAACTAGACAGCAAAACTTTCCTGCCTTTATCTGACAGGACTCTGTTTACTCCTTGGATACTGCTGGGCTTTCCCTCATTCTGTTCTGTGTGAAAGTCTCTGTAAATAGCAAATATTTCAGTTCCAAGTCTACAACTTTGTAGTCATTATTTAAGGTCACCCAACATCCATTTGTTTCTATTTCCATAACACAACCCTTTTAAAAAATCATTAATCGATGTATCCCTCAAAAGTAATAATAAACAAATATAAATAAGTTAATAAATAAATATAAATAATAAATAAACATCCCTCTGCAGAGTAACAATGCCCTGACCCCCTGAAAAGGCCCTGCCAGCCCGGTCAGCAGCACTAAATCTCATCCAGCAGTGGGTAATTTCAAGATTACATTTTAATAACAGCAGGCCAGTCCTTATCTTTTCCTGCCTCCTCTTGTCCTTGATCTCCCAGTTAGGGATAAGAGGAGTGAAAGAGATCCAGCCTCACAGTGCAGTCAGTGTCATTACAGGGCCATAAAAGAGCTCCTATGAATTCTTTTTCCCAAGGGAACCCGTTGATGAAAACAATTACTCTTTCCATTTATTTCTCTGTGTACATTCACAGGAGCTCACACACTCAGAGATTTGATTCTAACAGAAGGAATCCATTGCCCTTCCCTGGAAAAAACCTCAAACCCTACCGAGAATAGGAAAATGATAATTCTCTAACCAGACAGTGGAGGAAGATCATTATTACAGCCTACTACACATCCTGCTGTGGACTCAGTGTCCTGGGGAAAGCCATTTCCTCCAGCCCTTCCCTTCCAAGCCCTTCCCCTTCCAGCTCCAAGACTGGGCAGGACCACCAGGAGCAGGCAGGGAAGGAAGTCAGGCTTCTGATGAGGAAAATTGCTCTCCCATTCCTCAATAAGAGCCAGAGAACAGAGAGTCCAGGGAAAAGCACGGATTTCTTATCATGGATTCATCACCCAGGGAATTCAAGGCAGGCTGGACGAGGCTTGGAGCAACCTGGGACAGTGGAAGGTGTCCCTGCCCATGGCAGGGGGTGGAACAAGGTGGTTTTTAAGGTCCTTCCCAACCCACATCAGCAGCTCTCTGTGCCCCAACAGCTTCTGGAGGGCAGAGAGCTGTCCTGAGAAGAGGAGGGACACTGAGAGTTCCCACAGGAAAAACAAATGGAGAAAAAGGGACAAGGAGGAACCCACATGGTGGAGGTGGAGCTGTACAGTACCCCTGGCACAGCACCCCTGGCACAGCACCCCTGGTACAGCACCCCTGGAGCTGCTGAGCTGTCTGGCCTGGCTCTGCCCCCCACTGAAGCAGTTCACAGAAGGACTCCCCAGGACCTTGGTGACACCAACATCCAGAGGCAACAAGCACTGGCTTCTGCCCCAGGACACTGACAGCCTTCCAGGGACAACACCTGGGCTGCCTGTCCCACCCGTGGGGACAGAGTGCCTTTGCCAGCAGGTATGATGTCCTCAGAAAGCAGCAAGTCTAAAGCTCTTTGGGGTGTCCCATCCAGCTGGCCAAGTTCCTGGGGCAAACCTTTTCAGAGATTTATCCATGTGGGGCCATGGAGGGGACATTGCTGTCCCCTCTCTCAGCTGGACTAGTATTTTGGAAGTCACCTGGTACTCCATGGGGAAGGACAAGACTGGGTGGGGCTTTCTGAAGGATTTTGGGAGGCACAAGGAAGGAGAAGATCAAGGCCCAGAAGAGCCTCCTGCCCTGGTGGGCTGGGTGGGTGCTCTGCACACCCTCAGCCTGTTCCACCTCTGCTCTGGGAGAAGGACAAGGGCAGGAGGCTGAAGGGCATCCCCCACACCAGCAAACGAGGCCACTGTGCCCTGTTCTTTTGGTCTGAGATGCTGGACAAGGTGGGAGCTCCTGATGTCCCTGTCACCAACTGAATTCCTCCTGCCACATTTGCCATCTTGTATATGGAAATCATTGCGACAGAAATGGCTCGGAATTCCCCAATGAATAATGAAATGAAAAATGAAGCATCAGGTCCTTCCAAACAGCAAGATGGTGGCCCCTCATCCCCTTCCAAATTCTGCCTCATCTCAGGGAGAATTTCATCTTGCTCTGAGCCCCCCTGAAGCTTTGCTCCTGTCTCTCCCAAGCACTCCCAGTCACTCATACGTCTTGAGCCGACTTTCATTAAATTGAGATTAAAAGGACTTTCTCCACCGACAAAATCATAAAATGGAAAATGTCTCATTTCAGCTTTTTCCTCCAAATCCGAGCCCTGCCATTCAAGGGCACCCAGCACTAATAACTTCCCTGCTGAAGCAGCTCCTTCTATCTGATTCCTTTCAAACACACAGCAGAGGCTCCAAAACCCAGAGCAGCAGCACAGGACACGTCCTCAGGCATGGATTTACATGGGCTCAGACCCCAGGGAAGGGCTGGAGCTGTCTCAGGGAGGTTTAGGTTGGATTTTGGGACAGGTTTTTTCCCAGAGGGTGCTGGGCTCTGCCCAGGGCCCCAAGGCTGCCAGAGCTCCAGGAGCTCCCAGAGATGCCCAGGGTGGGATTGTTGGGGTGTCTGGGCAGGGCCAGGGGTTGGATCAATCATCCCTCTGGGTCCATTCGCATTCAGGATAATCCATGATCCTGTGATTTGACCTGTGAGGCTCCACTGCACTCTGAAAACAAAGGACATGAACATCCCTGCTCTGGTCTCACACTTTTCCCTGACAGGGATTTGCTGTGAATTCAGTCTGTCCATGTCTGAAAAACAGAGGTGAGTAAAAAGCATCTAAAAACTTTATCTGTAAAAATCTGGAATGTGGTGATTCCAGTGAAATTCTGCCAAAAAGGAAATGGAGCATTTCAATAGAATGGATGAAGCCTCATTTACAGCTCATCAGAATGGAGGGTGTCTGCATTTCTGGGTTTGCATGAAGTTCAAAACTCTCAATAATTGATAATAAAAATGAAATGGAGCAAAATTTCAGATTTAGTGCAACCAAACATCCTCATCAAATCTACATTTCTGAACTTCACTTTTGGAAACTTTTCAGGGTTTTTCTGAAATGCATTTGCAAACCCAAATAGAAATGATAAGTTTTGGAAAGCAGAATGTAGGAAGCAAACAAAGCAGAAGGAAAGGGACAATGAGCAGTGCTGTGTCCTCAGGTCACACCAAAATTATGACTCATTCCTTGCTCATTTGTTTAGATTTCAACACTAATTGTTATTAGTCCCTAATTCATCAGCATCCCTGGGCTTGGCATGAGTGTAAAATGACAAATATAGAAATTTCCTGTGAACACACAAAACCAAAAGAGATGGAAACAAAGCAGAAAATCAGAAAATCCCACTATGATTGCTCCCAGATTTATCCCTATTTTTTTCTGTTGGAGAAAGTGCTCATTGCTGCAGCCTAAGGGGTGGCTTTGGTGCATCCTTCTGCTCCCAAAAAGTCACCCAGGAAAAGAACTTCTCCAACACTGCTCACATTTTGCAAGTCAGGCCAGCATGTTGAGGTTATTTAATTTTATTTATTTGATTTTATTTTACCTGTGAGTCACCAGGCAGCCTTAAAGTCACTGCAGGACTTAAATCAATGAAAAGCCTTCCAACCAAATTCCCTTTAAAATGAGACCTGGGCCACATTCTGGCTTCACTTGAAATTACACTTCCAAAGTGTGAGCCAAGTCCCTAAAGGAAAATGGAAACACTTCCACCCACTCCAAAAGCCTGGGCATGATCCCAGCCCCTGAACCCTGCAGTGCCAATGCCATCAGCAGCCCCTGGCAGGGCTGGCACTCCCAGCACTAAACGCTGGCAAAACTTTTTGTTTCATTAACAAGCTGCATTCAGGTGCAAAAGGAGCTGCTCCTCCTAGGCCCTGGAACTGGAAACCCCTCTCTGCTCTTCACTGGTTTAACTGGAAGCTCCCTCCCCTGGAAAGGAGCTCTGCCAAGCACAGTTATCCACATCCTGCTGGAGCAACTCCCATCTCCCTCACTGCCATGGGCAGCTCAGACAGGGACAGGCTGGGGTTCTCCTGCTCCTCCCTGGAATTCTGGGGTGATCCAAGCCTTCTGTCTGAGGGTACAGACTCCTTCCACCCCGCAATGGTTTCCCTGCATTTTTAATGAAGAGTTTCTTGATGAAAGCATCAGGACAGAGCAGCTGAATTTCTATTTCCAGCCCAGCTCAGAGCCCAAGGAGCTGCTGGAAAAGAAAGGCTCAGGTGTAGAGTCCCCAGAGCTGCCCCAGCCCAGGGGAGCACAGCACAGGTACAACACACACAGCTCCTGTATGAGTGTTCAGTGATAATGGGGCTTTGTGTGTGCTCAGCAGGCATTTAATAACTCACCTTGTTCTCATTTGCTCTCTGCTGTCTGTCATGGTTTGGGTGCTTTTAAATGTCTTCAGAGCTGTTTAGAATTACTCATCCTTTTGCAGCATGAAATGAGAATCTGAGCTCCAACTGCTGGGACAGAGCTTGTCACTGATGGGTTTCATCTCCTCTAATTACTGCTGAGACAGATGTCTCCAGCAAAGAGCTGTGACTCAGCATCCCAGGGACCCACATTCCCCGTGCTCCAGGAAAAAACAGCAGGAAAAATTTCTCCTTGTACTTTGAACTGTGAGAGGACAGGGATAGATGGAATATATTGGGAAGGAACTGTTCCCTGGGAGAGTGGGGACGCCCTGGTACAAGAAGCTGTGGCTGCCCCTGGATCCCTGGCAGTGTCCAAGGCCAGGTTGGACACTGGATCAGCCTGGGACAGTGGAAGATGTCCCTGCCATGGCAGGGGTGCCACTGGATGGGCTTTGAGGTCCCTCCCAACCCAAACCTGTCCCTCCACTTGTACCCCTGCCACCTGCACTGCCTTCTGTGGGCCAGACACAGAGGCATTTCCAGAGAGGTCAGATGGATGTTACAGAGCTCATCCACACGTGGGATTGTTTAGGAAGAGCTTAGGTTTGGCACTCCCACACTCCTGGATCTCTGGAGACACCCTTGTGATTGCCTGGTGGAAGCAGCATTTTTTAGGCCTAAGGCAATGCCTATCAAAATCAATACAAAATTCCTACAAACCTCACCAGACATTGAATAAGGGCTAAAATATTCAGTCACCAGCAAGAAGCTCAAGCTGTTGTTAAGTCCTTATTAAGCAGAAAAACAGATTAATCTAAAAAAAAATTAAAAGCTTTTGTGTTTGCCAGCTGGACACATCCACAGAGTGCGTGAGGATGGGAGACCTGTTCTGTGCAGGACCATCCCAGGAGGCAGGTGGGAGCAGCAGATCAATCTCCTCCAAAAGCAGGGATTTATTTGTTGGAACTGGTTTTAAGCCAGACTCATCTGGTTTGCCTTGGCTGTGCACAGGAAAGGCCCCTGGTCCCTGATGGTCTCCCTGCTGTGGAGGGAGAGGAGTGGGCACAGGGGAGCACGCAGCTCCCTCCCACACTAATCAGGTTAGTTAAGACTAAAAAGCTAATTTCTACACAACTTAATTCCAACAGATGCCAGGGCAGAGCCTGCCTGCCATAAACCCAGAAGTGAGCTGTGAATGCAGGCCCAGGGCTGTCCTACCCCTGTTAGTACCTGCAGAACAACCCCAAACTGCACAGACACAGTCACAGTCACACTGCCACTGTCACACTGCCACTGTCACACTGTCACAGCCACTGCTGGCCAAACAATTACAGGTTTCTGTGCTCATCTACACCAAAACATCAAATCTAATCTGTAAAACAGCAGGAAACCTGCAGGGAAACGTGGGAAGAAAACATCTTTGAAAACTCCAACAGTGACTCACTCAAGGAGTGCAAGGGCTGCTGAGCACTGGGATGCTGAGAGGATTAAAAAACAGAATTATGAGCCCCAGACCTCAGAGGCTGAGCTGTGAATCTGTGATTGACATGACTGGGGGGTTCCCTCAGGCAGCACCCACTGACATCCCTGAGAAGGGCAGGTCCAGGGACCACTGGGCACTTCCTGAGACTCTGCATGACAAGAGCCACCAGAGTGAAGGAGGAATCCAAAATCCAGAGCTGGGCAGATCAAATCTGGCAGACTCTGATCAGCCTCGTGTGATTTCACTCTGACTCTTAAATCTGTTGGCTTCAACCCATGGTAAAAAGACACATTCCAAGGAAAGGCACATTCTTACAGGGCTCTGCTCTGCCATCTGCAAATCATTATTCCTCCTTCGTAAAAATAACTAAGTGCAACTGGCTACAAGAGGAGGAAGAAATTCCTTAGCTCCTTCCAACAAGAATTTTTAGCAGCAGCCAAAAAGGAGGAGCAAAGACCTGGGTGCAGCGTGTCCACTTCTAAAGCTGAGGGGAAAGGGGAGCAGAAAAGGTCTGCACAAGTACAACACATCCCAAAGCTCCCCCGAGCACCGACTGAACTGACAGAGGAGTGGAGCAGATACTGGGAAGGAATTGTTCCCTGTGAGGGTGGGCAGGCCCTGGCACAGGCTGCCCAGAGAAGCTGTGGCTGCCCCTGGATCCCTGGCAGTGTCCAAGGCCAGGCTGGACAGGGCTTGGATCAGCCTGGGACAGTGGAAGGTGTCCCTGCCCAAACAAGATGGTTTTTAAGGTCCCTTCCAACCCAAACCATTCTGGGATTCTGGGATGCTGCTGACATAGCTCCATCCACACCAGACAGAAAGAGCCAGCAAGGAATCATCTCAAAGGGTGTCTGTCCCCAGCCCCTGCTCAGGCTGGCAGGACAATTTGTGTCTTTGGCTCCATCCTATCCTGGGAATGAGGAGGAGAAGCCTGGCCCAAAGCAGCTGTTCAGCTGCTATCTCATGATCTGTTAGATCAATTTTTTTTCCTTTCCAATGTGAGTCATGAGACTGGAACGAGTGAGATTGTAAAATTTAAAAAGTTATCAGCTCTCCATCACTGGAAATGTAAAACCCCTCTTCTCTCCAGTGACAATTAACAAGGAGCAACAGCAGATAAACTGGAGCTGGCTGCTTCCATCCCCACCCAATCTTCAGATAACTTAACCCCCCCCAGAACTGCTGCTCCTCGTCTGCAGCACAGTCCCTGCAGATGAGGTTGTCTCCACAAGAAGGATAAGGATGGACAGGTAAAAAGTAGATAAACAGATGGGGGAAGTGCTCAGCAGGATAAAAAAAGAATCAAAAATCTACAGAGCTATTGGTGAGAAGCAGCACAGGAAGAGAGAGAGAGGGAACAGCTGAACTCCTGGAGTTGGGATTACGAGGGTGCCATGCCCAGCCTGAGTTCCTGGGGACTCTTCCTGGGAGTCCTGTGGGAATGTGGAATCAGCAGCAGCTGCAGCAGAGGGGGTTTGAAGGTTAAATCCCAGTGCCATGGAAATGCTCATGTGGCCCTGTACAGCCCTGCTGGGAAACTGGGCTCCTCCAGTGCAGCCTGCCAAGGGGAACCTGACCCTTCTCCAGCTGCCCAGCCCCATCCAGCTGCAAGCCCCACACCTCCCCTGGTCTTCCTCTACCTCAGATTGACCCACAGCAGGTTTTGGTGTTGCCCTCCAGGTCTTCCACCAGATTCAACTCCAGGTGGGCTTTGGCTTCCCCAGTCCCACCCTCGCACACCTGGACAGTGTCTGGATTCTCTCTGAGTGATCTGACTCTGCTTACACCTTTGGAAAGTTGTTTGGTTTTGTATGTCAAGAGCTCCTTCTTCATCCACACAGACTCCTGTCACCCCTCTGACTTCCTGCATGTCCCAATGAGCCACGGGCAGATGATGCTGGAAAATCAACCCATCCACCTGGACCTCGCTTCAGTTTGTGTTCTTTATTTCAAAGACAGGCCAATATAAAGTAACTCAGAGCATGTCCCAGTCCTTTTGGATCTCCTCCCTGAACTGAGAAGTCCCAGCAAGCTCTACCAAAGCTGCACTTAGATATCACACTGCTAAACTACTACAGATGAGATATCACAGAGAGATGATTTGGGCTTTGTTTTTCTTGAGCACAAAAGTGCTGGAAGCAATTTTCCCTCTCTTTTATCCAAACCTGAAACATATTATTGAGCTCTCTAGATTCCATTAAGGCATCAAAGCTGTGTTCCACGTCATGGTTCTTTAAAAAAAAAAAAATCCAAACTCCAAAGTCTGCTTTCAGCTTGAACTGTCAAAATATTTTCCAGACGCAGCACAGGTACACACTGAGGACTGCCAGTCATCCCAGATGTCTTCCCTGGAAAGGACAATTTTACCTTCCTGCTTGCTAAGTTTTTGATTCATTCTGTGGGCACTTCACCCGAGGTTTCTGTGAAAGGTAAGTAAACAAGCTGTGATTTGCACGAGATGCCCGTGGGACACGAGAGACAACACAGCAGCCACGTCCCTGCTGCTCCCACAGAGACAGCCAGGAGGGGAACCTGGCTCCAGCAGGGCTCTGGCTTCTCACTGGTGTCAGGAGAGCGTTAAGGTCTTTGCTGGTACCCCCTGGAGCCAAAAAAGGTCTGATTTAATTAGATTTTCTGGTCACCAAGAGCCTCTCCTGTTTGGCTGCTGTGTTTCCCTGTCCCCCTGTCAGTCTCTGCTCTGATCCCACCTTTCTGCTTCCAGCTTTCCCTTCCTCCTGGCTGTTCCCACATGGGGCTCCCCTCCCCTGCCACTGCACCCCAAACACCTGCAGCTGAACCAAAGCAATCAGAAAGGTGCTTGATAAACCAGCCCAGCTCTTGGGAACTGCTGGCAATTCCGCATCCTCCAAGAGCTTCTTCCGCCTTTCAGATGGGGACTCTGAGTCAGACTGAGACCACCTGTGACCAATTCCATCCCTTTGAGAGCTTTTATATGAAAAAAAACAGGGAATTGTGACATCTTGGCCCCCTTGAGATGCACCTGAAGCCATGCAACCTGAGCCCACCTTAGTGACGTTTTGGGATTATTAAAGCTGTTCAAGAGAGGAGCTGTTCCCACCAGGAACCAGGCTGGCAGCAGACTCATGGAATCAGAGGATCTCTGAGTAGTTTGGCATGGAAAGGACCTGAAAGCTCACCCAGTTCCACCCCCTGCCATGGACAGGGACATCTTCCATGAGATGGAAAGGTGGATGATGGACACCAGGAACTTGGGTGCAGGTCCAGGCTGGAAGGCACCGAGTCACCTTGGAGAGAAGCATTTCCTCTCCCTCTCCAAACTGC
The DNA here is from genome assembly GCA_013398075.1 of Notiomystis cincta. Lineage (NCBI taxonomy): Eukaryota > Metazoa > Chordata > Aves > Passeriformes > Notiomystidae > Notiomystis > Notiomystis cincta. The sequence continues at coordinate 45,465 of VZRX01012485.1, forward strand.
TTCAGTTAGAAGTGGTTTTTTCTCAGGAAGGTGGTGCCAGGTCCCCTGTGCCCACCCTGCTGGCTCCAGGTACGCTCCTGGATCTGCTCTGGCTCCAAGGGCATGGCGGGATCACAGTGGGATCATGATGGGATCATGATGGGATCACAACAGGATCACAATGGGATCATGATGGGATCACAGTGGGATCATGATGGGATCACAACAGGATCACAATGGGATCATGATGGGATCACAACGAGATCATGATGGGATGACGATGGGATCACAATGGGATCATAACAGGATCATGATGGGATCACAATGGGATCTTGATGGGATCACAAAAGGATCACAATGGGATCATGATGGGATCACAGTGGGATCATAACAGGATCACAATGGGATCATGATGGGATCACAGCGGGATCACAACAGCTGGCTGCCCAAACCCACACACTGCATTGTGCTCTCCAAACAAACGCCCTGCAGCCAATTCCCTGATGCCTCTTTTACAAACTGAGCTGCTTAATTAGCCCAGGATGAGTTATTGCATAATTAGTGGGCAGCCCATGAAGCAGCACTGTGCTGTGCCTGGCTCAGCACAGGCTTCCAGCCAAGCCAGCACCCTGCAAAGCCAAGTCACTCAAAATCTCCAGGGTCTGATCTTCAAGGGGTGACTTCTTACCTCATTTCTTGCCCTGCCAAGGCTCCCCCACTGCTTGAACAGCAGCTCAAGCCTATTTTGTCATAATTAAAACTTCTCTTGTTCAAAAGCATGGCACTTTGTAACATGGCTCTGTGGTTGGACTTCAGCACTGGAGGTCTTTTCCAACCTTAACAATTCTGTGATTCCCTTTAATATCAGTTTGGTAATAGCATGAATATTTAAAAGTTGATGGCAAACAGGCCAAAATACCCCCAGAAGCTGCTCCCACCACTGCACAGCCAGGGCTGTGATGGGCTGTGATGGCTTTTGGTGCACCCCCTCATTTTCAACAAACCTCAAGCTCAGACCCATGAAAATACACCCAAGGTCCTCATGAATTATAAGCTGTTCCTTTATCTCTTAAACTCACTAAATCAGGATATTCTGAGATTCCATAACCATCAGTTCAGGGTAACACGTGATTTTTATTCTTGGAATTAGTGGCAATTCACCGGGAGCTGGATTTGCAGAGCATTGTGGCTGAAAATGTTCTCTGCTGCATAAAAAGGCACAGCAAAAGACTCCTTATTCCCATTTTAAAGATGAGGAATAAAAGTCAAAAATAATTACTCAGAATTCCAGAAAGAACCTGGAACAGCCTGGCCAAAACTCCAGTGCTGGTTTGTGCAAAGGACTGACCTTTCCAGTGCCCTGGAAATATGTGAAATATTACATTGCTGCAGAGAATAAGTAAGAATAGGAGGAATTCGGGGGGGAAAAGGAAAAAGTCTTGCTCTTTGCTTATTTATAGCCCCAATCTGTGCTGCTGAAGACTCTGTGCCTGCTCACACCCAGGAGACTACACAGAACCACAGCCAGATGGGCAAATTCCCTACAAAAGGCTCAGAAGGGACGTGGAAATGGACCTTTTTTCCCAACCAGGAAGCTCAAACTGACAACATTCACTTTGCAGAAAAGTCATTTTGCAGCTTTGAACCCTGCTTTGCAGCAGAGATGGTGAAATTCATGAAATTCCTGGAATGAATGCAAGCCTGGACCTGGCCGGGATGTTAAACCTGAATCTCATCAGGCAGGAGAAAAAGCTGGGGTTTCAATTTGTCCTCTGAATTTACCACAGCTGTGAACAGGAGGGAAGCAGGGAAACAATAAGTTATGCTGCTTCAGCATTTCTGCCTTCAGGTTCCCAAAGTTCAGCATTTTCAGCTAGTGTAAGGTTTGGTCCACGGAATCTTCATCCTCAAGGAAATTCATGGCATTTAAATCAATCATTAATGCCGCCACTATTTCTCTCGCCCAAAAACCAAGCAGCCCTGACTTTTCTAAGGAAGTTAACACATATAATAATATCTATAATGGTATTTATGCCCAGTACATAAGCACTGATATGTAACCCTGCAGGTGCAGGGCTGCTCAGTCTCTCCTGTGTGACACCATCAGGCTCTGCATCCCCAACATCCCCAAGGCTCCCTGCACGCAGGAATTCAATTAAGGCACTGAAAGGCAGTTTCTCGAGCACTGTGCCCAGACAGGCACAGCAATTCCAGCCACAATTAACCAGGCTGAGAAAACAAAATGCAATCTAAGAGCAGCCCTCATTCTCTATTGACTAAAATTCATACTCTGCTTTCAGATAAAGGCCACTGTCAATCTCCCCCTGTGTCGGAGCCGCTGGGAGGGAACCGAGGGTAGGAAATGCTGGAGCTGCTTTTCAAACCAGGGGAAGCTTCAAAGTGACAAGGGAGAGGAACAGAAAGGCTGTGGGAAGCAGAGTGATGGGGGCTTAGAGGCCCTGAGGAAAAACGGGATTATCTCAACAACCTCGAGGACAAACCCCTTCCGTTTGTGATGGGAGATGTCTGGAATTTGAGCCCTTGCTTTTTAATACCCCTGCTCTTCAGGCATTTAAATTCTCTTTACTGCCCTGCTTGTCAAGTTGTCTTCCAGTCATTCTGACTTCCATACAGACTTGGAAAACACATTCCTGAGGACTGTGAGAGGACTGTGGTCCCCCCTGCCACTGCTGGGACAAACTCTGTCCTGTCCTATCCTATTTTAGATGCCTGCACTTAAAACTCATCAACTGTGATATTAAGAGAAAAGGTAAAGCAGAGACAGGGCTTATTTATTGATCTTGCTGCTTCACTTATGAGACATCACCAGAGCCAAGGCTGCTCATCAAAATGTCCTTTTAGATGTGCAGTGACTTTTTCATAATGTGAAATGTTGATTATAATCACATTCATAATGTGAACTTTTTATTACAGTCACATTTAAAATGTGAGATGTTGAGTTAAAAATTTCACTCAGATCCCCAAACTGATCTTATTTGGTGCTTCCAAGCAGTGTTAAAGTCTGGTGAGGCCCTCCTTCCTTTTCTCAGTCTTGCTGACACTGAGTGCCCTGGAGAGCCTGGAAGTGAACTCCTTCCCTGGACTGTGCTCCAAGAATCCACAGCTTCTGCTACCACTGACAAATTCCCACTTTAAATTGTTTGAATTCATGGAATTCCTGAGTGGTTTGGGCTGGAAGGGACCTTAAAGCCCATCCAGTGCTACCCCTGCCATGGGCAGGGACACCTCCCACTGTCCCAGGCCCAATGCCCAACCTGGCCTTGGACACACCCACATCCTTCTTCAGGTGAACAATCCCAGATCTCCCATCCTTTCCTCCCAGCAGAGCTGCTCCATCCTTCTGATCATCCTGGAGCCTCCTCTGGACTGGCCCAGGGATGAGGCAGCTCTGCAGGTGGGGTCTCACCTGAGCACAGGGACAGAATCCCAGCCCCTCCCCTGCTGCAGACAACAAACACAGTTTAGTTTGGATTTAAACCCTGAAGCATGCACAGTGTTCCAAGCTCATACTTTAAACACGTAAAATCCACTGCCACGTGGAATTTCATTCCATTGAGGGAACTGCCTGGAAACAGAGATCTTGAAATGGCTGTTCCCAGAAACTCCCAGCTCGGACAGCAGCTCTCCCTCACCACACTGGGGCAGGGGCACTGCCAAGGCCCCACATCTCAGATATCCCATTTTTATGGCATGGGATGGATGGATTTGCACAGCCTCCTCTCTCCTGCCACGCTCCACAGGGATTCCTCCAGGCTCCTTCCATGCTCTCAACATACCAGGGACTAATCCAGCCTTGTCTCTTGGCTGCTTTGCAGGGAAAGTTTTCCTTGAAAGAGCTGCACTGGGGTAGAAATTCAGTCACAGGGTTGAGATGAAACAGCTGTGGTACCACGCAGCCAAGAACTTTCCCTTTTGAACAGCCATGCCAGGATCTTTCTTGGGCAAGGAGGAATCACGAGATATTAAGGGCACCCTTAGAAGGCAACGCCAAATGCTGAAGGTGACAAAGGCTTGGGAAAGTCCTCGGAGCTTGTAGGAGAGCCACACTAAGCAAAAATGATAAAATAAAACATACTTCAACACATCCCCTCCCTGTCATCCTGGAAACAGAGCTGATAAAGGATATTGGATTCAGCTGTGAGTTTGTCCAACACGAGAAACCCTTCGGACATGTTGGCTGGAGGGAGACGAGGGCAGCGTGAGGCCAAAGCCTGACCCAGTTTTCCTTTACTAAGGAACAGAGTGTGAGCCCTGTGGGCTTGTGCACTTTTTGTTCCTTGAACAAAAGCCAGGTCGGGAGAGCAGAGGAGCAGCAGCACTCCTGCATTAATGGGTCATGGGAAGAGCAAACACAGGCACAGTCACCAATCCCAGCAGGAATGTGGCTGGAATCCCTGGAGTGTCCAAGGCCAGACTGGACAGGCCTTGGAGCAATTTGGGGCAGTGGAAGGTGGAATGAGATGGGTTTTAAGGTCCCTTCCAACCCAAACCATTCTGGGAGTCTGTGATCACAAAATACTGAAGCAGCAAACCCAGCCCCAGCCCTGCAGCATCTCCTGCAGTGAGAGCTCACATGAGATGTGCTTTTAGAGACATTGGACAACTGGGACTTGAATCACCAAAACCTGAGCTGGGTGATCTAAACCCCTCCCTTGGTCACACTTCAGGCACTCCAGCACCCTCCTGCCACTTTAGAGATGATCCCAGAATCCCAGGATCATGGAGGCTGGAAAAGCCATCCAAGATCAGAGTCCCATCCCCACCTTGTGCCCAGCCCAGAGCACTGAGTGCCACGTCCAGGCCTTCCTTGGACTCCTCCAGGGATAGGGACTCCAAACCTCCCTGGGCAGCTCCTTCCAAAGCCTGATCATCCTTTCCATGGGGAAATTCCTGCTGATGTCCACCCTACCCCACCCCTGGCCCAGCCTGAGGCCGTTCCCTCTCCTCCTGTCCCTGTTCCCTGGGAGCAGAGCCCGACTCCCCCGGCTGCCCCCTCCTGTCAGGGACTTGTGCAGAGCCACAAGGTCCCCCCTGAGCCTCCTTTGCTCCAGGCTGAGCCCCTTTCCCAGCTCCCTCAGCCTCTCCTGGGGCTCCAGCTCCTTCCCAGTTCCCTCAGCTGCTCCCCAAAGCCAGCACTGAAGGATGGAAGCTCAGTGGGGTACAGAAGGTCAGGTTGGGGGGTCCCACATCTCCAGCCCCTCCCCACAAGCCCCAGTGACCACAGCCCCCCACGGCCTTGCTGATGGCTTGTTCCTCACAGGGGTGTGGTGGGCTGGAAGATTTTTATTGCATGCCAAATCCAAGGATTTACACCAGCTACGAGAACAGAGCTGGCAGCACCTTCTCCTCTGCAGAAGCTTCCACCCATCCAAGAGCCCCCAGCTTAGGCCACATCTTTCCTTTGTTCCTCACCACAAGCTCCGTGGTCCAATAGGATGTGCCTGTTTTCCTGGCAAAAACAAGCCAGGGAGTCAGCAGGAGTTCAGATCCATAACAACAAAATGATGGAAAAAAATTGGAATAGAAAAGCCAGGAAGATTTCTCCTTGGCTGCTGCTTGGGAAGGAATAATTCTTGCAGCCAGCTCAGAGTCACAAGTCAATAATTTTCTGTACTGGTTGAAACCCCATAAAGATCGTGAGCAGCAATTGCACAGCACAAACATTTCAGCTCTTCCCCTGGATTCTTTTACATGAGGAAAAATAGAAAATAATTGCTTCAATAAAAGTCTTTAAGGAAAACTAACTTGGAAAAACTGGGCACTAGCAGGCAGTTAATGACACCTTTTGTGCATGCTGGGCAGGCTGCCCAAAATTGCCTTTCTTTTCCCTGCTCAAGCAGGCAGCCTTTCAAGTGTCCCCAAAGGCCAGCCACAGGGGCTGGGAAGTGATTAATCCTGCTCCAGCTGCCCCCCTGCCATCCTTCATGTGTTTTTCCAGATAAAATTAGAACATACTTCATTCCCCCTTTAATTTGCAGGATATTCACCTGCATTCCCCACACTTATTACCACGTTCATGTCGGAATAGCTCAGCTCCAGACCTGATGTGAAATTGAGTTTCATTTCTCAGGCTGTGCATTATATTTTAATTCATTCTGCTCGTAGCTATTAGCACAGTGCCAGGCCGGGACTTGGATGTATACAGGAAATTCCAGGAAAGCCATTCCTGCAGGGGTGTTTCTGCAGGGAAGGGTTTTCCCAGGTCCCTGGGTTTGTGGGGAATTTGGGGACAGTGGGAGTTGTCCAGGGTGGCTGATTGAGAAGCCAAAGCCACCAGAGCACAGAAGGAAAAATGTGGAAAAGGCTCTCCCAGCTCTGTGGCTTTTCCAGAGGAGATGAGAGCACAGAAGCTGAGTGACACCTTCAGTCCACAATGGTCACTCCTTACCCAGCTGGATCCAGATATTCCATATTCATGAGGGTTTCTGGGGCTGTTACATGGAAAAAGGGTATTTCATTAGACTTGGAGCTGCTGGAAGCTCTGTGGGAGGGAAGGGCAGGTGGATCCAGCCCCTTCTCCACTGGTGCTGGGAAGCAGGGCAGGAGCACCAAGAATTCCCTGTATCCTGAGCTGTGGAATCATTGGAATCATCCCAAAGCATTCAAACAACAGTTCAGGGTGCCATAAAAATCCTGTCCTACACTTGCTTTTGAGGCAAGTAATTTACCATCAGCACAGTTTTCCATCAGCTGTGTGAAACCATTGAAAACATTCCCACAAGGACAAAGTTCCAGGTTTTCTTCCAAGGAATTTTGCAGCCAATTCAGCTGACACACAGAACCTGCATCACAAGAGCTCTGCCTCCCTGCGCCTTCCTTCTTCTTAAACAGGAAAACCCCTTCCTTTTCTAAACATGGTTTCCATTCCATAGTCAGGAAAATAATATTCCAAGTGTCCTCTCTCCTCAGTGAAACTGTTCCACATAATTCCTGCAGCATCTGTTTTTATTTCAGAAATTTTCTCTCTGGCAAATGTCACAATTGAGACATGGGATAGGAACTAAATGAGAATTTGCAGTGTGTTTATTCTGACTTCTGGAAAGCTTCAGCAAGGTCCAAATGATCCTTTTGGACAGAGCATGTGACTTCTGCTGCCACTGGTTTCCCCCTGAATTCAGACCAAAGACAGAAATACCTGGAAAAACTAAAAGCTTTAGAGTTTTTTTTATTGAGCCTTAAATAATTCTGCATTCCTATGCATGGCACAATCTATATTTGAACAAGACAAGTGGAAAAGCACATGAAATCCAGTGATTTGTAATCGAGGACTGAGAAAAAACAGATATTTTATGTGAGGTTTTAGTTTTTTACTCTGAAGGTGGCAGGGGGAGAAAATGCAAGTGAATTTATAACATGATCTTCCTTTAAATCCTTCCCAAAGAACTGAGATATAATCAGAGCTGGGCAAAGTTTGGATGAGCAGCTTTCCAGCACAGAAATAGTACTTTTTGTGATAATGCTGGCCAGAAGAAAGCGGCTGTTTATTAGGACCTGGAATTCCTTCAAGCAGGATCTGGTCAGAAAACTTCATCCAAAGGTGCAACAGCCTGAAGTTCTCCACCACTTTACCTTCCTGGGATAACACATTCAGGGATACAGAGGATTTGGTCACCAGCAATGATTTCCCACATTTTCCAGACCCTCTGCAGCAGCAGACTGATGGAGCTTTGTCCAGGGAAGAGGATGCTGAATCCCAGCTTCTTTAAAGTTGGAAAAGCCCTCGGAGATCATTGAGTCAAACCATCCCCAGCACTGCCAAGGCCACACTGCCCCAAGTGCCACATCCACAGGGCTGTTAAACCTCTCTGGGGATGGGGACTCCACCACTGCCCTGGGCAGCTGTGCCAGGGTTGGCCAACCTTCTCCATGAAGAAATTTTCCCAATATCCACCCTGCCCCTCCCCTGGCCCAGCCTGAGGCCGTTCCCTCTCCTCCTGTCCCTGTTCCCTGGGAGCAGATCCCGACCCCCCCTGAGCCCCCTCCTGTCAGGGACTTGTGCAGAGCCACAAGGTCCCCCCTGAGCCTCCTTTTCTCCAGGCTGAGCCCCTTTCCCAGCTTCCTCAGCCTCTCTTGGGGCTCCAGCCCCTTCCCAGCTCCCTTCCCTTCCCTGGACACACTCCAGCCCCTCAGGGTCTGCACTGTCCTGAGGGGCCCAGGACTGGCCCCAGGTGATCACAGCAGTGCCCAGCACAGGGGACAGTCCCTGCCCTGGTCCTGCTGGCCTCCTACCAAAGATGACTCCCTATGAGGAGGTTTCTCAAGCTTCCTAATTTCCCCATCTGTAATCCCCAGGATTAATAATCCCTGGCTGCCTGAGCAGCATTCTCCACTTCACTCCATGTGTGTCAGATCCCTCAGACTCTGGATCCCTGGGATTGGGAATAACACAGGGTGCCCTCTGTGCAGCAGAGCCAGGCTGCAGCAGCTCGGGGGGCTTACGCTGGTTTAGTGTAAATACAGAGCTTTAAACACAGCCACTTTTGATCTCCAATCAGAGGCAGAATAATAAAATAATCCACTAAAGATGGGAGCTCGGGAAGATGCAGGCACTAAAAGCATCCTTTGTTGGGAGGCTCAGCTGGCTCTGGACCAGAGAGCTCTGCCTGGAGATGGAGAAAGCAGTTAATTTGTTCTGCTGCTAAAACATAGATTAAAGTACAAGGCTAAAGCACAGCAAATAACATCGTGTTCCTTATCAAAGCCAATTGACTGCTTGTAGAAAACAAACAGAAACATTTTATAATTCAAGTGGAAAAGGGAAGGAGGTTGGATTTGCACAGACAGACCCAGGCACTGGCTTTTTCAAAGGAATTTTCTCTCCAGGAGAGGAGCAGTCCCAACCTGCCTTCATTCACTACACACTCAGCTGTGGACCTGATCCATCACCTGGAGCTCTTTTTTTCCTTCAAGTAATTATTTGGAGCTCATAGTGTATTAATTGAACGGGAGATCTCATCTCCACAGTGTGCTGGAAGCTCACATTTCATCAGAAATCAGCACCAGCTCTCCCTGGGCTCTGGGATTTTCCTGATCCTGGCAGTGCTGGGGAAGGACAAGGGCTTGGTGTTGGTGGGCAGACAGGGCAAGGTACTCACAGCCCAGCAACTCATCCCCAGTGACTTGGCCACTTCCAGGCTGGGCCAGCAGCTCCAGCTCGTGTGGAGCAGTTTATCCAGCTCAAACAACGCATCTGATAAGGAAAGAGCTGAAAGAGCACAGATTTAAATCAGATATCAGGAAGAAATCCTTCCCTGGGAGGGGGAGGAGGCCTTGGCACAGGGTGCTCAGAGAAGCTGTGGCTGCCCAGAGAAGCTGTGGCTGCCCCTGGATCCCTGGAAGTGTCCAAGGCCAGGTTGGACACGGCTTGGATCAGCCTGGGACAGTGGAAGTTGTCCCTGAGATGAGCTTGAAGGTCCCTCCAAGTCTGACCATTGCAGAGTTCTCTCATAATGATGTGAGGATGTCACAGAAGCCAGGAGAGATCTGGGGATAAAGCCAAGTGTGAATGACAGGGTCCCTCAGCATTGGTGAATCCTCCACATCCCTTTCCAAGGCACTGCTCCCTAAGGAATGTCCCCCTTCCTCCCAGACTGATGCAGACTCAAAGCTGCCACTTTGCTTTTCATTCCAATCACCAGAGACGCTTCAGGAGGTAATAAATTGAAAGGATTCTTGCCCTATAGTTTTCCACAACAATAATTTGCCTTGCTGTATGCAAAACTTGTCATGAATATGTATTCCAGCAGCAGCAGACATAAATCAGAGCTGGGGGTGCAAGCACAGCATGCAGCTCCTCTATCAGAAACCTTCCTTCCCTGGAGATAAGGAAGACTTCGCAGGAAAACACCAGGAGCCACCTTGTCCGGAGCAGCCAGGGTTTCAGGAAAGCCCTGTCCTGCTCATTTCCCACTGCCAGGATTGCTGTACTTCCCTCCTGGAATTATTTTACAATGTGCAGTGGTTGCCAGACCACATGGTCCCAGCCATTCCCAGGTCACAGAGGTGGCATGAGGCTCCTCCTCAGCGAAAAGCCCTGGTTTGAGGGAGTCTGGTGATGCTCTTGTGGCATGTGGGGTAACAGAGGGATGTATGAGGGTACTGAGGCTCTGCTCTCTCTCAGACTCTTCCAGGTCACAGCAGTGCTGGGGAGGGAGATGATTTTTTCATGTCATTTTTAAAGGAAGAGGCAATGTTCACTATTGCAGCGTATTTTATCTGGAGATAGAAAGGATGAGAAGGTGCTGGTGCAAGCCACGTTCAGCCAGGGAGGATTTGGCACTGTGGCATTGATATTAACCCACCCCACACACCTGCCACAGACTGGGCAAACCCTGCCTGAAGATCCAGCCTGGCTGGTTCAGACACACACAGCTCCTGGGAATGCAATCTCCTGTCACTGGCATGCCTGGCTCTCCCCTAACACAACCCTCTCGCCTGGAGCTCCCTGGCATTTTTCTCTTGCTTTCAGAACACCTAACCAAGCTGTTTCTGAGCAGGGGTGGCAGGAGGCCAGGGGAGCCCCAGCAGGGGAACGAGGTGTCTGTGCTGCAGGGAGCTGTGGGGACAGCCCCCCTCACCCAGCCCCATGGGGGACAGCAGCCCCTGCGTTAAATCCCTTCCCAAACCCATCCCAGCAGCCCCAAGATCATCACTGGTTTCTGGCCACCCCCAAAGCACCAGGACTGGGTGCCCCAGAGCCACAGGGAGAACAGGAAGCAGGCCCAGATCCTGGGAAATACAAATCTGGGAGGACAGACCCCAGGAAAACCTTGTAACCCCCAGGAGACCTCGGCACTGCCAGGCCTGAGCTCGACCCCTGCCTGTATTCAGATTGAGGGTTTGGAGGGGACTCTGCTGTGCACACTGTGAGTGACAGCAGTGCAAAGTGTGGCTGCTCTCACCTGCACCAGTCCTGCAGCCATGAGGAAGGTCCAGCTCCACTGGCACTGCTGGTTTCCCTCTCACACCAGCCATGAGCAGCACTCAAAGCAGCAGCAATCACCCAAACACAAACTGAGGGCACACTCAGGGAAAACACATCTCCAAATGCTCCACTAACCCCCCTAGCCAAGGGCAGCATCTGCTGTGTTGTGGGGGGCAGAGTCCCACATCTCCCTTGGGAGCAGAGCAAGGCTGAGTCCCACGACTCCATCTACTGGAATATTGGTACCATAATGAGCAGGATGCCAGCAGAACTCCCACAAGGATGAGCCCACTGGATCATAAAGTGCCTGCCCCTCATTCTGCTGCCTGTTGAATCATCCAGAAAGGGGAACAGCAGAACAAAACCAACAGACTGGCATTGGATGCCCTGGAAGTGATGCTGTTAACATTAACATCTCTGGATGCTCCCAGGATTTCAGGCTTTGCATTCCCATGCTTAGGGATACACCATGCTCACCATCGCTTTATCAGCACTTATTTCATCATCAAACAGCAATAAACTTGGGTTCTGTGGTTCCTTAAATTCAGGAATATTCTACTCTGAGGACTAGATAATAATAACAATAATAATATATATTTTTAAAATCCCAATAAAGATCCTGGGGCTCCATTTACCACAGGTACTGTGACATCCCATTCCAAGGGAAAATTTGTACCTCCTCTGATGGTAACCAAGAAAAATGCCAGAAACAGGAAAATGCCAGACTAAAGACTGCCTGTTTATGGTTGCAAGACTCAGAAATCCAGTTGAGTTGACTCTATTTCCTGTTTTAAGATTTCCCCTTAGAAAATGCCAAGGAGTTGCCACTTTCTGCCTCCAAAGGGAATTGGTTATGGATCAGTTCAAAAAGCAAGAGAGCAGAAAAATGGGCATTTTCTGGTAACTTTAGTTGTTATCTGCTGCCCTGCACATGTTTGTGGGAAATGATAACACCTGCTTTAAGATGTGATCCTGTAACTGCCAGGACAACTCCAGCACTGAACCAGCAGCTCCCACGCAACGAGCAGGAGGCACAAGGCGAGCCAGGCGAGATGTGTTTAGTATTTGTACTCAGGAGAACATTTGCTGCCTTTAAACAGCAGTGCCTTCCAAAGGAGCTGAGCTAGAGCAGGGAAAATAGGCAGGGAATGACAGTCTGGGGATGAGGCTTTTGTTGGGAGGTCCTCCCTGAACAGGAGGATCCCCAAGAGCTCCGTGCCTGGTCAGAGCCAGAGCCCATTCCCTGAAGAGCTGAAGCACCACAGAATATTCTGAGCTGGAAGGAACTGGATCATCGAGTCCAGCTCCTGGTCCTGCACAAGTTAGGCCAAGTTCAATCAATTACAGCACAGGCTTTGGAAAGGCAGACTGTGAAAGGATAAGCAGGGCAGGCTTTGCTGGGTGTGAGGGGAGTGCTTCTGATGCCTTAAGTTTCAGCTTTTCTATTTTCTAGATCGGTACTGCTTTAGTGTATAACTCTAAAACTCCACAGCCTGTCAGCTCCTGTTCTCCCATTCTATCCAGACAAAACAATTTCTCTCTACAATTGAAACCCAAGGCCACCTTGTTTTTCACAGTCCCCGAAAGCGTAAACAACAGTGAAATGGTGGGGGGAATCTTGGGGAATGGGACTCCACTACCTGAAGCTGTAATTGGACAATTAACCCCTGATATGCAAATAGACCAAACTCATCTCTGTCCCAAAAAGCGTGTGCCTGCTGTTCACCTTGGGTGTGGTCTCTGTGAGACTCCTGCACTGCCCAAGGTGTACCCTGTGAAGGCCTTCCAATAAATCCCTGCCCTTTATCCTGTGACTCTGTCCAGCCTCTGGGCTAGGTCAGCCTCCCAGGCATCACTTCAGGGCAGAGCTCCAGGTGTGGCTGCAGGGCAGGAGCTGTCTCCCGCTGATGGCTCTGGCTCTGGAGCCATCCCTGCTGCCCCAGACGTGTCCCATGTCCCTGCTGAGGCTGTGCAGGTGTGTGCTGACCCTGGCACTGGGACAGGGACATTCCAGCTGTACACTGGGCCTCCAGCATCCTTGAGGCTTCTTCCTTCTCCTTTTTAAAAGCAGCATTTCAATTGCTCTTAGAAGAGAAACATCTCTCTTCTAAGAGGTGGGCACTCAAAGCTGCTTTTCTTGGCAGTATAAATGTGTCCTGCAGTCACTTTTTTTATCTGAGCCCTGCTGTTGCATTGATTCTGTTCATCTCCTTTCTAACCCGCTGTTCATGTGAAAGAACAAATCCTGGCAATAACAGCACTGCCCAAAAAGCATTTTATAGAATCACAGAGTACCCTGAGCTGGAACAGCCCCACACAGATCACCCAGTCCAACTGCTGGCCCTGCTCAGGACAGAGGTTTCAGCTCTGCTCTGGCTGCATCTCTCCAGTTCATCGAGCCAGAGAGCACATCCCTGCTGCCTCGGGGTACCTGCAGCCTCGGTGCCTCAGCTTTCAGCCCAGCCCAGGCTTTTATGGCCCAGCTAAATCTCCCTGAAGTGACTGAATGGCAGTGCTGATGCACCAGCCACGCTGCAGGGCCCCGGTGCCAAACACAGCACCCGCAAAAAGAAACAGATCCCATCTCCCAGCATCTCCGCGAGACAGCCACAAAGGAAGGGTCAAATGAGGAGCAACAGCAGGAAAAAAAATCAAATAGAAAACTCTGCAGCATCTGCAGCAGCCTTTTAACTGGCTCAGCTGGGCTGGCAGGGCTGGCAGCGAGGAGGAGGAAGTCAGGCCCACTAATCTGATTACCAGGTGATGAAAGGGCAGCACTGTGAAAGGCAGGGGGTAAAGGGTTAACAAATACCACACTCCTCAGTGCAGAAGAGAGAACACTGTCTGCCTTGATGATGAAATGAGTGCAGTTTTGACAGATCTGGGGCTGCTGTGCTTAACCTGTCCTGCAAGGAGATTTGAGCTGATTTGCTCTGTCAGAAGAAATCCTTCCCACTGCCAAGCATTCCCTCCATCTGTGGATTTAGCTGGCGGCAGGGAGCACAAACAACTTGGAAATCACTTGCTGTAAACTTGTGCACATCCACTGTGCTCTCTGGCTTTGCCAGTGCTGTCCTGCAGACACTCAGGAGCTCTGAAGTGAGACCACACAGGCACAGGGGAAATGAGGACTGAGATCCATCTCTCCTCAGCCACCCCCAGTGCTGGAGCCACCCTCAGGCCTTTATCCAAACTCCCAGAGCACGAGTGAGACTTCAGCAGCATTAATCACTCTGTGCCCAACTCTTTCTTCTCCTTATAAAACACAGGAATTGTCCAGGATTTTTCCATGAGATTTGGAGGACACCCTTCACTAAGAAGCCCAGAGCATTGCATGGCCACCACCAGCACATCTGAGAGGGTTCCACTGCCATGTGGGCAGCAAAATGACGGGGAAGCAGGGGGTTGGAAGAGACTGAGCAGAGGCAAAATCCAGGAGTTCTCTCTTTGCCTTCAGCCAAACCCAAGCCTGGGTTTTTTCCTGGGAAGGAGAGCTGGATGTAGCAACAGCTGGTGCCTGGTGAAGAGGAGGAACATGCAGTTCTGCCATCCCAGAGCTCACTCCAGCCTTGGGCAGAGATGGGGCTGACATTCAGAGGCAGAGGCAACCTCCTCTAAATTTAATGGCCCTCATCAGTGGGCTTTTCATCCAGGAGTTAATCCAGGAACTTGATGAACAAGTGAACTTTCAGCACCAGCCAAGTATCCACACACAAAGTGAAGCAGCACCTTCGGTTTCCAAACCCCATTGTGCTCCCAGGCAGGGCCCAGGGAAAAACTTCTCTTTGCTTGCCCTGTCACTGGTGATTTAGAGCCTTCCCACATCCTCCTATTCCTTCCAGGCTCCAGACTCTCTCTGCTGAGCACTCTCCCCTTCGTGAAGGAGCCCTTTCGTGCCCTCCATCACCTCCTCGGAACCATTTCCAACTGGGAATCCCTTTAGAGCCAGAAGTCCTGGAGCAGGCATGGTGTGGGCAGGCAGAACAATTTATTCTCAGCTCCTTCCTGATAAATCCCTGTGGTTTTGCTGTCAATGACTCAGAGGTGCTGTTTGCCAGAGCTGCCATGGTGACACCTCCATGCAGAGGAGAGGACAGAGTCTCATCATGCTGGAAACAATATAACTTGTAAATTTTTATTTTGTCTCTTTAGTTAGGCTTGACTTGACTTTGCATTGGGAAAGGAATTTTCTATAGGGATTTCTTAGGAGATGTAGCAACACTCTAAGGAGATGGGCTGGACATCCCAACAGACTGGGAGGAGTCCAAAGATACCCGGAAACATAAAAGGTCATCAAGGGAACATCAACCGGACAGGAACGGGACATCCATGGAAGATCAACGGACCATCCAGGGAACCATCCATGGAACAATCCAGGGAACATCCAGGGACCATCCATGGCCATCTCCCAACATCTGCCCTCAGGTGCCTCTGGCAGAGTTGGAGCCATCTGGGCCAGGAAGGACTGATGAGAAAATCCAGGGATGAACATTGGAGCGAGGAGATTCAGATCCAAGGGGAAACTGAACCCTGGGGGCTGCTCAGCTCTGGCCCAATGAACTCTCAAACACTTCATTTCTGTGGGTTTGGGCTGGATAAAGCTTGGGGGAAAATCCTGCTAAACGTGTGTGTTTGGAACATTTTCCTTGGCACACTCTGGCCAGTAAATAAAGTAATGCCTGATTCTCTGTCACTTCAGATGCAGTGCTGGAGAGTTCTTATTTTCTCTCTGATTTTCGGTGACAACAAGGCACAGGAGGGATACAGGCAGGGAAATCTGTAGGATCCTGCATCAAACGTGGCTCATCCATCACAGAACTTCCACCTTGGAGGGACCAACCACCTCTGGAGCAATTCTAACAGAGAAACCTGCTTAGCTGGGAGAGCCAGAGCCCTTCCAGGTGATTACCTGGAGCATTTGTACAGTAGCTTTTCATGCCTTTCAGCTGCCACGATCAGATACTCTTCAGTCTGTTCCATTGACATGATTTGCCAGGAGCTGAACGCCCTCCCTGACAACAATGGAGCTGCTTCTTTAGAACACAGCTTTCCTTTCTCCCTTCCAGTGATGCTTTCCAGTAATGAAAGCAGCCTGCCCCAACACCTCAGGACTTGCTCTTAACTGGAATTGAAATATGGAAACCCAGGAAAAGAAAACTTGTTTGCACTTCCTGAAGATGTGCTGAGAGAAGCTCAGCAGGAGCAGCATTGTCCCGGGGGAGCAGCACCTGGAGATCTCCAGCCTTGGGTCACGTTTCCTTGTACCCATAAAGAATATTGCTCTTCTCCTTCCATAAACCCCTGGATTTACAGCAGCAGGGTGGAAACTACCTGAGCATAAACCCCACCAGATATAACTCCTCGTTTATCTGCAGTTCAGGTAATGGACCTGAGGGCATAGATCAGCCTGGGGAGCATGCACTGTGCACCACCTTAAATGCTGCTGTAAAATAAGAGGTTTATGAATTCCAGTTGTTTAGTTAATCATTGACTTATTTCAGAACTCTGCACACTGCAAGGCAGATCAACTTGAGGGGAAAAAGGAAAAGAGATACAATTTTATGGGAAGATAAAAAAAGAGGTTTATTATATATAACCATTAGAGTTCCTCCTTCAGCTGTTTCAATGTCTAATGAAATTTAAAGCTCGCTCTGTGTTTTCCTCCCTCCTCTGCAGTGATGATTGCCTTTAGATATACACCCCAGTTACAGTAACATAACCAGAAATGATGGCATGCCATAGGTATTTTATTATGCATTCCGTTTTTTAGGGCCCAGATTCTATCTGCACCACAGAAACCTGGTCAGTAAAGCTGCCAGAACTTCTGCAAAGACAGCAAAACTGACAATTCCCCATTTCATATCACATTTTCAAACATATCTCTCTCTTAAATGTTATGGGTCTTCTAAATTTGATGCCAATAAACACATTTTCCCCTTTAAATGTGTCCCAGAAAGCCAAGCAAATCCATTAAGCACAGAGAGTGCTACCCCTGGAGCAAATGAAACCAGGCAGCCCGGGCTCACACTCCCCTGGCTGCTCATTTTTGGGAAGATACTTCTCAATTTTTTTGAGCATAAAGGTATGGGAGCAGGGGAGGAATTCAGTGTCTATATGTCCCTCCCAAAAAATGAAAATACAGCTGCTGTAAATGTTTTTAAATTTAAATATACCAGAGATTTTAGAAGGAAGAGGCACCTCCCAGCTGAAGTGGGAGCAGGACATGGGGCCAAGCTCCCTGGCCTGGGTGCAGATCTCCACCAGAAGGTTTTGGAGGCAGGGCTGACACAAATCCCACACCTCCTCCTCATTTGTCAGAAGCTTTTCCCTCCTGAGGGAGTTAGCTCTTGCCCAGGTGGTTCCCAGCAGGATCCTCACCTCTGTCATGGCACAGGGCTCCTGTGCCCCAGCTGGGGACACATCCCCTGGCACCAGCTCCTCAAACCAAACACCCACCAGAGCAGCAGAACCTGCTCCCTGACAGTTCAAAATAGCTGAATCCAAACCTTTCCCAGTCCTTCAACTCACCTGTAGACACCTGACACCCCCTCCATGGGCTCATCCTTCCACTGGGGATCCATCCCCACCAGATGCAGCTTCAACTGCTCCATCTGAGCTTCTAGAGCAGGAAAAAAAATCCCTTTCCTGCCAGGTCTACCTGAGGTAACCACGCTGTTCCTGCTCCTGAACACTCTCCTCGGACCACACCCATGCTAATCCCTGAACAACTGCTCGCTCCTGCAATTTAATCTAAATAGACAGCAGAACTCTTGTAAAAATGAGACAAAAGACATGGCAAGACACACTTCTGTGTGCCTGACAAAAGCAGCAAATGATGGAAGTGAACAGTTCTGAAGGGCTTTTAAAATGGTTCACTTGGCTGATTTTGGGCTGTCAGCAAAAATTACCAGTGAGGTGCCCTGCTGGAAAGGGTCTGTCTGCTGCTCCTGCTGCTCCTGCCAGCCACACAGCCCGAGCCACAGGCACCTGGGTCTGCCTTCTGGACCATTTGTGAGCCTCCTTTGGAAGCTTTGGCCCCCTGGTCTTAGAAGCACGTGGAGATGCAGCCGCAGGCAGCACAGGGGACAAACCCTTGGGCAGGAGGTGCAGCCCAGGTGCAGCAGATCGGGTCAGTGAGGGCAGCTGGGAGAGCCTTTAGCAAAGCAAAGCCATGGGAAAGTGATCCCTCTGCTCTGATGAGAGGGTGTGGGACAAGGGGCAGGAGAGCAGCACCAGGGATGCTGGAATGTCAAGGTCCCCAGTGCTGGGCAGCAGCTCCTTGCCGTGCAGGCAGCAGTGTTGGAAAAAATACAGGTTTTGGAGTTTTATTTTGTCCCTTCAGTTGGGCTTGACTTAACTTCGATAAAGGAATTTTCTTTAGTTTCCTTTAGGAGATGGGCTGAACATCCCAACAGACTGGGAGGAGCCCAAAGATACCTGGAAACATAAAAGGTCATCAAGGGAACATCAATGGGACAGGAACTGGACATCCAGGGAACATCCATGGACCATCCAGGGAACATCCAGGGACCATCCATGGCCATCTCCCAACATCTGCCCTCAGGTGCCTCTGGCAGAGTTGGAGCCCTCTGGGCCAGAAAGGACTGATGAGAGAATCCAGGGATGAAGATCCAATTAACATTGGAGGAGGAGATTCAGATCCAAGGGGAAACTGAACCCTGGGGGCTGCTCAGCTCTGGCCCAATGAACTCTCAAACACTTCATCTCTGTGGGTTTGGGCTGGATAAAGCTTGGGGGAAAATCCTGCTAAACGTGTGTGTTTGGAACGTTTTCCTTGGCACACCCTGGCCAGTAAATAAAGTAATGCCTGATTCTCTATCACTTCAAATACAGTGCTAGAGAGTTTTATTTTCTCTCCATTTTTTTGGTGCCAGTAGGAACCCAAGAAAACTCTCAGGGACTTGTTGGCTGTGATGAGCTTAGACTGGAGATGTGGTTGCAGGCCTTGGATCCCATGGGCAGCTCAAGCTGGGGAGGAGCCTGGTGTGGAGGACGTGGCTGATCAGCACTTTGGGTGCCCAGGTGCCACAGCCACACTGCCCCTTGCTTGGGGATCTGGCTGTGGCTGAAGGGCCTGGCTGGCACCAGGGGCTTTGTCAGAGCAGCTCAGGGCAGGAGCTGCTGGAACATTGCATTTTTTTCCAGCTCTGCTTTTTTCAAGTGTGGAATGTGCTGGTCATTAAAGCAGGATCCCCTGGGCCACTGCCAGGTGTCATCTCCTGTGACTCCTCACCTCTGAGCAGCCTCTGGAACAACCACAGATAGGGAGAAAACAATTCCTGCCAAAATCCGAGTTCACCAAGCTGGTGAGAGCTTACAGGATCTGGAACTGAGCACAAACCAAAGCCACAGAAATGCTGGGTTTTAATGTTCACAGCCAAGGCCAGGTCCTTAGAATAATCCAACAAGGAACACGAGCTTGTTGCAGACCCGCAGAGTTTCAAAATGGCCAAAGCCAAAATGCTAAATAGAAACCAGATGCAATCCTGTACATTTAGATGGATTTAAACCCAAAATCCCAGGAAGGAGAGGAGAAGCATTGAACTTTTGGATGCAAACTTTGTGTTTGTTTGCAGCTCTACAGCTGCAGAGTTGACCAAATCCAACCGAATGGGGGGGTGACAGCTGAGTCCCAGGTGTGGGTGTGGGTTCACTCTCCTGGAAATCACACTGATGGGACTGGCAAGAGGGAAACGTGTCCTGACAGCACAGAAAATCACAGAGGGAGGGTTCAGCCAGGGGATTTGGATCAATTTGCCCATCCAGAGCTCCAGGGACAAAATGAGCAGGCACAGGAGGAACCCAGAGCAACTGGGATTCACACTGGGAACCTTCCTGTGCCACCTGAGAGGTGAAAATCAACAGTTGTCTCCCTTTGATGGGGGGATCAACATCTCTGGAACAAGAAGTTTCTTTGCCATTCACGATGTCTTTGCCAGCTCTTCTTAACCATTAAAGGCTCCAGCACCTTCCCCCAGTCCTGGCTCATCAGTTAACATGCAAGATTTCCTTTGGGAAGGAAACAAAATGCATCCTAGCCAGCAGTTCTAGAGCCACTGCTCTGTCCTTAGCACAGTCGAGGTTTGAATGATGCCAAGGGTACAATCAGGTAAAAAGGAGATGCTGGGTGCACATCAGCCCTGAGCCTGTTCATTGCCAAAGCTCCTCCTGCAGACAGGAACCCACTGCCATGGCCTGGGAGATGTGCAGGACAGGGATGTGCAAAGTGCTGGGCAAACACCTGAGGTATTCCAAAGCTGAGGCATCAGGAGCAGCCCCAGTGCCTCTGGTAGTGGCACCAGGGAGCAGGGAAGGGACACAGCCCCAAGGATCCCCTTCTGAGCACCTCTCACACCTCCAGGGCAGATCCTGGCTCCTGCCCTCACCGTGTGCCTTGGAAAAGCAGAGCTGCAGACTTGGAACTCCCATTTTCCACCATAAATTCCATGTATTTAGTCCAAATGTGAATTCATGCCTAATTGTCTCTCTCAGTTTAACTCTGCTGCTTTGACAGAGTGAAACACCTCCTAGAAAAATAAACTGGGGTTCTCTGTGCCTGAGGCAGATCCAGACAGTTCTGTCCTCCCTGGGATTACACAGGAATTCTTCATTATCAGCTGCATCATTTCCAGTGGGTTCTGCAGTGCTGGGAGATTCTGAGGCTTTTTGCAGGCTGAGCTTCAAAGCACAGATCTGATATTAAGGAACTGCAGTCAGCACAAAGCTGTATTTCTTAATAAAGGAAAAACTCCACAAAAACCCAGGATCCGTGGCCTGATTGATGCCACTTCATTTGCATATGCCCACTAGCAGCACTTTGGTTAATTAACACATATTTTGTGTCTGTAGATGAATATGAAATAATGGGTTTGGTACTGAGGCTTTGGGTGTAAATTTAAGCACTGAGCAGGTTCACTTCCCTCCTTCTGTATTTTCTGTGTAAATAAGACATAATAACTCCCAAGAAGGTGGTGACACATGACAAAAGCCAAGAAGGATGTACTTGTATTTTAAAGCCAGATCAGTTAATTAGCTCATAAAATGGAAGCACTGTTTGGAGGGGCAGGGATGAGGAACACCACCTTTTTCCAGGGAAATTTTAATTCTGGAAATATTAATCCTTATGGCTCAAGTTTAGCTCCAGAGGCCTCGATCCAGAACTGCACTTAAGCAGGTGAAACAGTGCCACCAAAATTAAACCGACTGCCCAGGTGGCTGGAAGTTAAGTGCTCTGCTGGATCCCAGCCTGGGCAGTCAGAGGTGGAATTTAATTTCATTTTCCGATCTGCTTCTGCACCAGCAGCTTCCAGCCAGCTCAGGGAGAGACAGGAAATGCTGCTCCAGTCCTAGAGCAGAGAAACCCCAAGAGATCCTGCAGTTCCATGGCATCCAGTGTCCTAGTAGCCGAGTTTTTAGGCAAAGCCAAGGAAGGCTGGGTCACCACTGAATCCTTATGGAACTTCAGGAGAGACAGGGCTGGGAGGTGAGCTCCAGCAGGAGGAGGCTGCCGAGGAGGTCAAGCAGCAGCATCTTCCCTGCTTAGGGACTCCTGAGGAAACCTCGAGTCAGGAGAGGGATGAAAGAGGTCAAACACCTCTCAGGACTTAGGCAGAGGTGCCTCAGAGCCTTCGGATCATCCTGAGCCAACGGTCTGGCTGTGAGGAACAAATGCACCCTGGGGAAGGCACCAAGTTCACTGCTGTGAGGGAATTCCCTTCCCAGGGAGCTCTGACTGGGAATGCTGCTCAGAATGAGCCCCATAGAGCTCTGTGGGGATCACAAGGACACTCCAGACCAGGAGAAATGCGCAGGGAAATGTAAATCCTGGGCAGTTGTTCCCACTTATCTCAGAGCAGCTAAGGGCAAGGCTGCAGCAGTGTCACCTCGAGGGACACACGCTCAGTGCCAGGCTCCTGCTGCTCACAGGAGAGGGGAGATTTTCCAGGATGGCTGAAGGAGATAAAAGATGAGTTCTCCATGAATTTGGCTGGGAATTTTCTCCTCCTTGTTGCACTGAAGCAGTCCCTCAGCTCTGCCAGTACTGGGAAAGCTGTGGGAGAAGGGAGCAGCGAATCGGAGAGCACCAAGCCAGCTGCTGCTCCAGGGCGCTGCCAGGGGGGATGCTGGCAGAGCCGAGGGTGCCAGGACCTGCCCTGCACTGAGGAGCAGCCGCAGCTCCCGCCGGGCCGGCTCTGGGCCCGCGGAAGGCCGCGGGACAGGCGCCGCAGGCTCCGGGAGCGCCGGGGCTCGCCCCGCCCGCCTGACAGGGATCCTCCAGAGCCTTTCCAGAGCCCTGCAGCCAGGCAGGATCGTGCACCCGCAGCTCCCATCCCTGCTCTGCACTCCGGGCAGTGGAGCTGGTGGCGGGGAGCACGCTCAGCCACACCCCAGGAGCAGGGACTGAACGCGAACACTGATCTGGGGAATGGCACCGTCCATCCAACCTGGCCCGGGGCTGGCAGCAAACACAACGCTCTCGAGCCATCTCAAAACCAGGGATTAGGGTGTCCAAGGGGGAATCCAGGACATGCTGGGTCCTGCAGCCATGTGGGATGGTGGAGGAACGGCAGGAAGGGCTCACTGAATTTGGGAGAGCAGCTGCCTCGCTGCAGGGCTGGGACAGCGTTCGGTCACAAACTCTGCTGTTGTCACTACAATTTCCTGCTAGCTCGGTAGGGCCGGGATGGATGCAGGCAGGGAAATGCTGTCAGTCTGTCCCATGCCATCCCATCAGGCTGTCA
Organism: Notiomystis cincta; assembly: GCA_013398075.1. Taxonomy (NCBI): domain Eukaryota; kingdom Metazoa; phylum Chordata; class Aves; order Passeriformes; family Notiomystidae; genus Notiomystis; species Notiomystis cincta. Next base: position 68,151 of record VZRX01012485.1, read on the forward strand.
GCTGCCTTCCAGCTGCATTCCCTGTCCAGGAGGAGTTCAGATGAGAAGGAAATGCAGCTTCACCAGCTCTGAGGGCCTCGACTGCAGCCAGGGCTCGTGGAAAACAAGAGATTGTTTGTAAAAATGAACAGGTTTGACCTGAAAGTCCTTGAGAGAGGACAATGGAAAGCCTTGCAGAGATCCCAAACACACTAAAAGGTGCTTGGGAATATGTAACTCCAAGCTTTTGGGTTGAAAATCACAGGAGTGGAACAGCATTGATTACATTTTACCAGGAATAATCCTTGAGCTTAGGAGAAATCGGCAGTAAAAGAAAGAAGTCTTATCCCTGGAAGAAGCCAACTCTCAGTGAGACAGGGCTGCTCCTGCCCTGCTGGAATCACCAGACACCAGAAGACGGATAAAAACAACTCTTTGGCTCTGGCTGAGGTGGGGAACCTGTGTGTCCCACAGCCCCAGCACAGCATCACAAGAGTCTGCTCGTAACAAAGAACAGGTGAAAAGACAAAAAAACCCCTTTGCTTTGCAGTCGTGACAGGCAAGGAGCTTTCCAAAGGCTTTAGGAATATAATGGGATGAAAAAACTCCTCATTCCTCAACTCAGTTCATTATGAGCCTCATTTCTTAGTGTATAGTTCCACATCACATTTTATTTGGCATTTCTCAAGAGCTTTTTTTTGTCAGAAGACAAAGTTCAGTTTTGCTGGGAGTTGGACTTTAGGAGACAAGCCTGGTTTTTCTGGTTTATGGGGTAATTTATATCCCAGACACTGCAGCACGCACACAGAGCAAATGTGCTGATGCTCACCTTGCACAGGGAACAGCCAGGGCAGATTTCAGTGCTTTTTCAGGCACCCAGAAGACTTTGGAGGACAGTTGTCCTCCAGGGAGAACTGCTATAAAACAGCTTCCAGAGGGCTGAACTTTGCTGCAGCTCAGCAATTCCTGACCAAATTGCAGCCTCCAGGCTCTCGGGGAGCCAGGCCTGCTCCAGCTCATGCATCATCCCCACAGTAATGAGATCTCAGTGCTGGAAATGTGGCCATGGCGCAGGCGATGGGGACAGGAAGGGCTGGCCCAGGGGGCTCATAAAGAAGGGAAGCAGTGTGCCTTGCAGGATGCTGGCAAGATGCAATTTAAATTATTTATTTCTCTGCTGGCACCCCCCATGCCAGCTCCTGCTGCAGGGAGGTCCCTGCTGCTCCCCACAGCAACAAGGAGCAGCGGGGGACAAGTCCTGGATGGGGCAGCACTGAGGGATCCCTGGGGATGCAGAGGAAGGGATCCCTGAGCATCCCTGAGTCCACGGAGCCTCAGCTGCCAGGGAACAAGGGACACAGCCTCGAGCTGCACCAGATGAGGGTCAGCTTGGACATCAGGAGGAATTTCTGCCTGGAAAGGGCTGTCAGGCACTGGAACTGCCCAGGGAGCTTTGGAGTCCCCATCCCTGGAGGTGTCCGAGGAACACCTGGACGTGGCACTCAGTGGAAGGGGGAAAATGCAGACTTAGGTGCCTCCTTTGCCACCTCTCTCCCCACAGAGGATGGAGAGCTGGAAGACCAGGAGAAGTTCAAGTGATGGAAGTCGTGTCCAAGAAACACAGAGTGGGGTGGAAAACCAAAACCCAACTCTCTCGGGGCACTGGGGGTGTCTGGCTGTGGGCAGGGTGGGAGGTCCTGCCTGAGGAGTCCCTGCAGCAGCCTTGGTGGACAGAACCAGTGAGAGCAAATCCTCCAGGAAATTCAAACGTCCTCAGACTGCAGTGGGAGGAACAACACAGGTGAGTTCTGCTGAGGAGGAGGAGCAGGCTCCAACCGAAGCTGAGCACTGCAGGAGCTCCCTCGGGGTCCCTAAACCCCACTGGCAAAGGGCACAAAGAAACCACACTTTGCCCAGTCCATGAACCTGCCCAGCCCCTCGTCCTTGCTCCTGACAGCTGCAGGGGTGCTCTGCCTGCTCTCCACCTCTGGATTTCACCACTCAGGCCCCTGCACAGGCTCTGATCCTGGCCCAGGGTTAAACCAACTCCTGACAAATCCCAACCACTGCCTGCCAGAGGTACCAATCCCATGAAAATCAATGAAAAGCTGACACCTGCCAGAATTTCAAGTGACAACGAGGCATGGCTGAGTCCTGAAATGGATTTCTTCACCCACCAGTGATTCTCACATGGTTATTGCCATCACATTTCCCAGCAAAGATGATCAGTGTCTTTCCAGCATAAAAACCACCTTGTCAGGGACAACAGGAGAATCAGCTAGGGTGAAAACATCAGTCCTTTCCCCCTGCTCTCCCTGCCCCATCTGCCAGCAGTTAACAGGGATGACAAATCCTTTGCTCTCGGGAGGGAAGCGAGCCAGGAGCCTCCTGCCATCCCCTTCCTGAGGAGGGCCAGCCCCAGCCCCAGCACCTCCTGCTCAGAAACCATCAAAACACGGCTCCATCTCCGTGGAGGAGCTTGGGATGAAAAGCATTTTACCAGTTTAGAAAACGAGCGCAGAGCTTCAGCTAAAGCACCCTCAAGCACCCACCGTAAATCCTGAGCTGACAGCTCAAATGCCAAACCTCGGAGCTGAAATCACACTTGTGTTGATTCCTGCTCTTAAAATAAATGCAGGCAGTGATTGGATATTGTTCAGGGGCAGAAATATTTCTTCCAACCACACCATAATCACACTGAAGCACAGAATCTCCTCTAACAGGGGTACAGGTACAAAAAAACAGGTGGAGGTTGTGTATTCCTGGTGTTTCAATATTTCCAAGAGCTTTTCCAAGGTCAGTCCTACATTACTCTTAATTTTCCTCCGAATTAACTTGATTTTTTTTGGAAAAATCCTTAAGCCCCAAGTTTTATGTGGATATTGGTATCTGACAGATAAAATACTTACAAAATACTGGCCTTAAATGTATATTGTTGGCAAGTTTGGGTTGTGGGGTTTTTTGTTTGATTGTTTCAACCTCTTTTGATGGATTTTTTTTTTTAAATCTTTGCTGAACTGCAGAAGTCTCCAAGATCCTGGCAAGGCATCAGCAGGACTGGAACAGCTGCTCCTGGAGCTGGAGGAGAGAGAGCTGATCCATCCTCACACAATGTCAGCCCTCAGATCGGGCTGTGCCAGATGCAACTCCCATGGCAGAAAAATAAAACTTCTCCAGGTTTTAGTGGATTCCATGTTGCTTTTTCCAAATCTTGCTCCTGCTCCAGAATTTCTTTCCCTGAGAGGTGAGCACAGAGTTTCATTCCCTGCTGGAGGGAGTGCAGCTCTGGGGTCCCCAGCACAGGAAGGACAAGGAACAAGTCCTGAGGAAGCCACAGAGCTGCTCCAAGGGGCACCTCTGCTCTGGAGCTGGGCTGGGAGAGCTGGGGGTGCTCACTGGGAGAGGAGAAGGCTCCAGGGAGAGCTCAGAGCCCCTTCCAGAGCCTAAAGGGGCTCCAGGATATCTGGAGAGGGACTGGGGACAAAGGATAGAAGGACAGAACACAGGGAATTCCCAGTGCCAGTGGCAGGGATGGATGGGATATTGAGAAGGAATTGTTCCCTGTGAGGGTGGGGAGGGTTTGAGATGGAATTCCCGGAGAAGCTGTGGCTGCCCCTGGATCCCTGGCAGTGTCCAAGGCCAGGCTGGACATTGGGGCTTGGATCAGCCTGGGACAGTGGAAGGTGTCCCTGCCATGGCAGGGGTGGGATGATCCAAACCATTTCATGATTCTGTGATTCCCCTCCTGCCAACAGCACCCTTGAGCATCCCCTCCACTGGCTCTGCTCCAGCTCCATCTCGCCAATTTTGGGAAGATCACAGATCCTCAGGGATGTCAGAAGAGCAGATGTTTAAACAGCACACAGTCCCCAGAGAATGAAATCCCTGGGAATTCCACCCCAAAGCCTTTGGCTCTCCCAGGGCACATTCCCTCCCTCCTTGCAGCTAGGTGTGCCCACACCCCCTGCAGCCGACCACAAACAGAGCTTGGGAAGCACCTGCAGCAAACTCGACCTGTGCTCCTCCAAGCCCCTCCCTCAGCAGCCTGAGCTGATCTGCTCCCACACTTCCCAGAAAAGCCCTTCCCTGCAGTGCCATTCCTGCAGTGCCATTCCATGACTAATTCAGTCTCCTGAAAGCGAGCTGGGGAAAAAGCCCATAAGGAACTGGATTCATCCCTGACTCCGGTGACCCCTGACAGCCTAATTAAGCATCAGGAATACCTTACAGGCTTTTCAGCCTCCTGGTCTGCAAACAGTGCATCATCCCTGACCCCAAGGCATCCTGCATCCTTCGGTGTGCCAGGAGCGGTGACAGTCCCTGGAACGCTGGATTCACACCAGGCACTGAGGGACAGGGTGCCTAAGGAGGGATTTTGGGTGCAGGCTGTTCTCAGCTCCCTCTGTCTGCTCCCAGACCTTAATTCATTAACCAGAAGCACTGAGAGGCAGACAGAGACATTGGAGGATGATGAAAATCCCAGCAAACCCCATTTCCACGGACACGTGGCAGAGGCAAAATGTGACATTATAAAAATAAATTCCACCCTAACTAGGGGTGGTTTTGCCATTTTGGTGACAGGCAGTAACTATTTTTTAGATTTAAGTTCCATGCAAGCACCAGCCAACAATGGAATTTGTGTGCCCCTATCACACTCCCATCCACCACTCTCCATGACAATTCCACATAAAGCCATGTGGAGTCTGTTTCCAGCCAGGCTGGCAAGGCCAGTCTGTGCTTGCAGTGTATTTATTTTTATAAAAACAGAGGACAAAAAAAATCAAAGCATCTTTCTCGCAGCTGGCAGCTCTGCCATCCTCCCTCTGCTCCCACCCATGGGGAATCCTCTGCTCCCACGGGATCCAGGCTGCCCAGCCCTCACCTCAGCCCACAGATGCTGAAAGAGCTGCTTGCTCCACACACCCTCACTGTTTGTTTCTTACAAAAAGAAACAAAATATTTTCATGGAAAATGCACGCAGGAGGAGAAGGATTTGATTGTCTGGATGGGGAGAGTCAGGCTCCTGAGTGGAATTTAAACACACATTTTTAACAGCTTTCCTTTCATTTTTTTTTGCCTGACCCTCTCAATATTTCAACATGTGAATAATCACACTCATAGCAACAAAGCAGGCTCCTTCATGGCTGGAGATCTGTCCCATTGAAAGGCCACTAAATCCATGTTGAGGGTTTCTGAAATTGAGAGGACAGAGCCAGGGCAGCCCTAGGAGGATCGATGTCCCTGCCAGGGCAGTGGGGGCCCTTCTGTCCTGGACAGCTGCAGGAGGAGGCTCTGATGGCTAAAATCCCCTCTAACAACAACATGGCCTTGTTGTACCCTTTCATTTTCAAAGCTCCACATGCAGCACTCGGGGAAGGCTGGGAAAATTTGGATTGTTCAGCCTGGAGAGAAGCTTCGGTGTGACCTCACTGTGGCTTTACAGGTCCTGAAGGAGCTACAGAAAAGATGGAGAGAGACTTTGGACAGGGGCCTAGAGGGACAGGACACAGGGAATGGCTCCCCACTTCCACTGGGCAGGGATAGATGGGATATTGGGAAGGAATTGTTCCCTGGGAGGGTGGGCAGGCCCTGGCACAGGGTGCCCAGAGCAGCTGTATCTGCCCTGGATCCCTGGCAGTGTCCAAGGCCAGGCTGGACATGACTTGGATCAGCCTGGGACAGTGGAAAGTGACCCTGCCCATGGCAGGAGTGGAAGGGGATGGTTTTTAACATCCCTTCCAACCCAAACATTCCATAATTCCATGATTCCCATGCCATGGGAATGCCACTTCATCTGCTCCGTGCACATGAATCCCCTGGCTTGGCAGCAGCAGAGATCTGCCCTGTTGGATCTAGAGGACAAATATGGGGAAAAAAATCTGGGATATTTTCTTCTGGGAATACTTTTAAAGGTCCAAGCCAACCCCGAGCCCATTTAACAGCAGCAGTAAAAGCAGCAGAGTCACTCGTTAAACCTCAAAAGGGATCCCTGAATTGTGCTTGACTTAATGAATCCAATAATCGATTCCTACTGCACAAATAAGGTGTGGGATGGATCAGCTAATAAGCATTCTCAGTTAATTGCTTTCTTCAAGTGACAATTTGTACAAATGATACCATCAAAGTAGTAATAATATCCCTATTGATTAAATTAATCTCGAAAAGACAACTCGAATAACTTTAATTAGCAATGCATGATACAAGCACAAAATACTCTGAAAACAACCTTGCAGCCCATCCCAGCTTGTGAAATTGTGGCAGCCGTGGCACAGCCTTTGGCACCTTTATTCCAACAGACACACATGATTTCCTGGACCATCTTTAGGGAATGTCTGTGACCAAGCATGGAAAGCCATTCAGCCTCTCTGCAGAGCACTGAGCTCAGTCCCACTCACTGAAGCCCAGGGCCACAAACAGCTCCAAAAGAAGTGAGAACCTTTCAGCACAAGGAGCAGGGATGGGGAGTGAAGCCTCTGGGCCAGAATTCCCACTTGGAGCTGCTGGGCACCCACAGCAGCAGCAGCGCTTTGAAGCTGTGAAAATCAGGCACCAGTCTGTGAAATGAGAGCAGGAACTCCTGAGAACAGAAGAGGGTTAAAGAGCTGGCCCAGAGCTTGTGCAGAGAAAGCACGAGGTGAGCTGGGCCAGGAGCAGAGGCACAGCACCCAGAGCCCCCCCAGGATGGGCAGTGGGAGCCCTGAGCCATGGAATTGTGGAGCCCCCAGGCAGGAGAGGAGAGCCCAGAGCCGCCCTGTGGATGGGACTAACAGGGCTCATTTTTTAGGGCTTGTTGGGGGTTTTTAAGAGGCTCGCAGACTTTAAGGACATTTCCCATTTTGCTCACTGAACTCAGCAGCTGAAAGAAACATAAGGCCCAGGTATTTTCCCACAACAGGCACAGTGCAGCTAATTTTACACTACTTACAGGATCAGGGGATTCTTCAACTTGGAAAAGTTCTCTGAGATCTTTGAGTTCACCTGTGCCCCAGCACTGCCAAGGCCACCAGTGCCCCCTGTCCCCATCCCCACTGTTAAACCCCTCAGGGATGGGGACTCCCCCACCCTGAAACACCTTAATAAAACAGGACCCTTGGACAGGGCTTTGGCCCTTCCAGCCTGACCTTCTCTGTTCTTTATTTCACTTTGGTTTTCAGACTCCTTGATTTAATTTCCCACAATAGGGTTAGCTTGTGCTTTTGCCTGAAACACTGCAAATTTTCCATGTCTTTCTTGTAGCCTCAGTGGATTTTTTGCTTCATTTTTGTTCTTTGGGCAGTTCTGACTTTAGATTTTTCAGATATTTTGGTGCCAAAACTGCTCCCAGGACTTGAGGTGAGGCTACACCAGTGCAGAGCAGAGAGGGACAATCACATCCATAAAACTTTTAAAAGTGTCCCAGGATTCTCAGAACGATGATGGAATTTGCACCATCATCAAAAAGAAACACTTTGTGCATTTATTTTCATCCAGGAATCACTGACACAACCAAGGAACCCCCAAGTTACTTTTGGGACTCCAGGCAGCCACTTCTCAGGCAAAACAGCAAAACACTCACAAAAAGATTTTTGGAGCTCAAGAATCCTTAAAATTCTACTTTCTGTGTAGCCTTACAAGGCAGATTTCTAAGTACTTTGGCTCTCAAACCCACCAATAATTGAAAAACCTTGACCAGAACACACAGCATGAGTGTGAAAATGTACGGCTTAGAAACTGCAGCTTGGGAAAGTCACTTGGGGAAGAGAAGGTTTTTTGTTTCCAAAAGGATGTTATTTGGCCTTTCTAAAAAATTCAACACCTGAAAAAGAAGAGCACAAATGCTCACCACTTTCTCTGAGACATCAGATTCTTCCAGTTAAGAATCTTCAGTGAAATCCCTCCAAACCAGGCAAATGAGCTGAATTGTGAGAAGAGCAGCTCCACAACGAGACCAAAAATCCCAACTCCAAACAAAGCAGGAGAGCCACAAGAGGAGCTGGGTTTGGAGAGGGATCTCTCCAGCCTCACTGCAGGAGAAGCAGTAATTACTTCACAGGGAGAGGAGCTCTGTGGCACATTGAAAGCCTTTAATTTCTACTCCCTTGTTTAAGTGAGATTATTGCTCCCCATAGCCAACAACAATAGATTTTGTAAGCTTCCTCTGCCTTGCCAGCAAAGCAAATATCCTCTGGTAAATCTCTGAGCTGAACAATGATTTTTCATTTTTACAACAGCACAATCAATGCAATTTTCCAGTTAGAAGTCTCCAGCCTCCCCCTCTCAGCTCGTTAATGCACAAGTGTCATACTCCAAACCATGCCTGGGAGAATCTCACAGACTCTGCCATCCCAGGTTGCTCTGAACATGGAATTCATCACTTATGAATCACTTCAGTGTGTGTAAACACTTGAATCACTAAGCCAGATCTAATACTGTACACAGTAATCAAGGGATGCTGTCAGGGTGGAGGCACCGAGGCAGCTCTGGAATCCTGGCTTGCAGAGTTCCACCATTCAGAGCACGTTCTGTGTTTGTGATCACGTTTTACCTGCAGATGCTAAATGCCTGTAAAATATTTGTGTTTTCTTGAGACACTCACAGGAGTCCCAGCACCCTCAAAAACTGTTCACCCAACTGTGTTTTTGCTGTGTTAAAGATCCCTGTAACTTCCAGCAGCCCTGTGACAACACAGCCAGCTTCGAGCTGGAAATGCCATTTCATTTCAGCAGCTTTCTGCATTGGCTCACACAGATTGGAATCCAAGGAACAAAATTAAACTCATCCCTAGAACCAAGTCATTTTTCTCCCTTCAAGTGAAATTACAATGCCATGAACGCCACTGCCTCCCAGCTCCCCCAAAGGATTCCAGGAAGTGTTCAGGCCAACTCAGTAAAAGCTTTGGGTTCCTCAGACCCTGTGCAGTGACATTCTGCTGCCCCATGGCACAAACCTTGATGCCCAGCTCGATGTTCTCCCCTCCGTACACATCCATGCCGGGGTCCAGCAGGCCGATCTCGCCGAAGAACTTCCTGTTCACCACGAAGGAGCAGCCGATCATGGCTGGGGTCCTGCAGCGGGAGAGACCACGGCAACACATGGTCAGGGACCCTGCCCAGCCTCTGCAAAGCCACTGGGCTCGGCTGCTTCCCACCACTGGCTATCCCAAAGATCTCATGGCAATGTGCCTTGGAAGGCATAGTCTTACCACAGCAATAAATTGCCCAAAATCCAAGCTCTTTCAGTTTGTACTGATTGGGAAAGGTTTTCCTGCAGTTAAATTATGGAGGAGCTCTCAGGCCTTGGCTTTGCTGGAAATACCTCGGGGTGTCTGTGGGCAAGGGCACAACTCCAGCCCATAAATGAAGGCAATGTAACAATGACCCTTCCTTTCTCTTCCTTCCAGCACATCAGTAGTGGAGTAGATTTTAGGATGGGTATTTTTAGGGTATTCCAGGAAAGAGGGTTTCAAGTTGGAATCACAAGGTAGCCATCACCAGCAGCAACAAGCTCACTGCAAATGTGTAGAAGCAAATCCTTTAAAAACTGCTTGCAGAACCATCTGTGGGGTCACTTCCCAGTTGCTCCAGTATGAGCAGGGCTCTGGGTTAGAGACCAAGCTGTCACATCCATCCTGCACCTTGTGCCCTCTAGCTCAGAGCTCTTGGCTCATACTGCAGGAGAAGCCAGGAACAGGGGCTGAGCAGGGGAATAACAGAGAAAACCAGGAGCATCAATGGAATAGCACAAGGAAGGAGGAAAAACACAGTGCTTGGGGTTAATTTGTTGTAACTGTGCAATTTGAAGGCCATTATAGGTGGTTGTGTTTACTAACGACCCTCATTACTTGCAAAGCCCTGGACCAGCTCTCCAGCTGCTACAGCTGCCCTGAGATGAGGATGCAGTTCTGATTCACACACTCTGAGATCACATTTCAGGGGATTGTTCGAGTGCTTGGCCCTTTCTTACCCTCTCCATAAAACTGCACTTTGCGAGAGCCCAGCACTGAACAATCCCGAGTGGTTCTGCTCACACTGCTCGGGGACACTCTCAGCTGCTGCTGCCGTGGTGTGTGCAGGGTTTGCCCCTGGGATACTCCCTGTGCTAAAATAAAAACACAAAAAGCCTTCTCCCATTCGACTGCTGCTCTTTGAATTCATGCTGTAAAGAAAAACCCAGGGATTCACTGAGTCCACCAGGGAATTTTACAGCGAGGTCCTGCCAGAGGTTGATTTTTGGGGAGTTTTAGGACTCCCCTGCCCACCCTGAGCTCCGAGCATGGGGGTGGGATGGCCGTCACCTTTGCCAGCCCATGGAAGTCCCACACCACTCAGAATGCCTGCTCTCCAGAGGGAAGCTGGTCTCGAGGCAGGAATGGGGCAATGGGATCCTGTGTTTGAGCTGCAGCCCCCAAATCCTGCTCAAAGCCCATTCCAGGCCTGCCCACGCCGTGGAACAGGGCCAAGGCTGGCCTGAGCAGGTCTGGCCTGCAGAGGTGGAGAACCCCCGAGTCCCCTCAGAGCCGGCTCACAGACAGCAGGGACCATCCACACCACTCTCCATCCACACCTCACTCAGTGCCCAGAGCTGCCAGAGGAGCTCCTGGGGTCCCCAGGGCTCAGGAATTCCAAGGATTTCACAGCTCAGCTCCACCAGCAGCCATCAAACTCATCCTGGTGAAAACCATCAGTTCCTTGGATGAAAGCTTCTGCCTGCTTTAATATTATTATTTATAGACATTTTAATACTTCTAATAGAAAGTAGAAGAGCTGGATGCTGCTGCCACGTTAAATTAGTTCCAGTTGGAATCAATCAGAGGGTTTTTCCAATAGATTTCTTCCCTGACAGCTGGCTCAGCCTTCCTTCCACAGAGCAGGATAATGTTTCATGGTTTGCTGCCACTCTGGTACTTAAGATTTCAATTCTCTTGCTTTATTTGTAGCAAGTTAACTGCCATTAACAGAAACAATTCCTTCTGAAATGATAACCACCTTACAGATGCCAAATCTAATAGTTCCATTATCCTAGATTACCTCCTGGAATTTAAGAGAAGGGAAAATTGCTCTGGTTTTATCCAGACTATGAACGACCCAGTTCATCTCCTCCACTGGGAATAGGTGTGGAAACCTCTGACTTCTCCAGTCAAAACCTGTTAGAGGCACTCAGAGAATCGGTAAAAGCCAGAAAAAGAATCCAGGAGACAGTTTCAGACAAAGGAAACTGCATCTTGGACCCAGTAATGTGGATCAGTGGAAACTGTCAACCAGGTAAACGAGGTTTTCTGGACTGGAAACAGCTCAGGAACAGGAGCGGTACCCTGAGAGGGCTTCTTCCATTGGAATTTAAAAATCATGGAATGGTTAGGTTGGAAGGGACTTTAAAGCCCACCCAGTGCCACTCCTGCCATGGCAGGGACACCTCCCACTGTCCCAGGCTGCTCCAAGCCCTGTCCAGCCTGGCCTGGGACACTGCCAGGGATCCAGGGGCAGCCACAGCTGCTCTGGGCACCCTGTGCCAAGGCCTGCTCACCCTCCCAGGGAACAACTCCTTCATGAGACCTCATGACATGACTTCACTTTACAAAGCACAGAGCCATCAATCTCTCCCAAAATTCTCTTGGAAACAGCTTAACTGAGATTTAGCAACTTCACCTTCAAGCTTTCCTCTTGCCCACTGTGCTGCACGTCCCGTTCCAGCCCAGGACACTGGGAAGCTCCCGAGGCACCACTCCTGGTCCCTCAAGCAATCCACATTAAGTGCTCCATTCTCCTCTGTAACAATGCCTCCACATTAAATAAATGAGGAGCAAGCAGCGCTCAACAATTTAAATAAAAACACCATTTGATTTGGTGGTAAATCCCTCAAAAAGGTGGCTGCTGACAGGAATGGATTGCTCATCCCCAACGAAATAATGGCCTGCAGACAAAGAGCTGATAAAGCCTCTTGTTCCTCTGCCCCTTAATTAAAAGCATTAACACAGCTTGTTTTTAAAAATCACCCAGCTCAGCTGAATGCATTTTTATTTGTCCCGATAGCTATTCTCCCTTTAATGAGAAAGGAAAAGCAGAATTTGGCAGGAAGGAAGAGCAGAGATGTTGAGTAGAATTACTGGGTTTGTATTCAGAGCTCCAGTGTGACTTCCTTGCCATTCTTTTGGTTGGTTCCTCTATAGAACAAGTGAAGAAAGGTCACAAAGAGCAGCTTTTATGAAATATCCTCCTCGTGGATCTCTAAATAAAGATGAAGGAGATACAGGGAAAAACGTTTATCCTGCTCTATTAAGTTACTTTAATGGTCTTCCTTTCTTTAGCTCACGGTTATCATCTAATGATTAAAAAGTCTCAAGGAGATTGCTCCTTCAATTCAAGGAAATTAATTTTCCCCCACAATTGGATTTGGCTTCCAATTTTACACTAAAGAGCAGGTTATAAAATATGTAGAAAAAAGATATTAAAAAAATAATTAGTGGTTTCACCACTGACTGCAAGAGGCTCGGAACAGACTGGAAGAACTTCAGGGTGTCCAATTCCCATTAAAGTGCTGCTGGTTTTAATAAACTTGGATCATGGAATTGCTCACCTTCCCCACCACAGAGTACTGCCCACATCTGGAGAATTTGGATCAGTCCTTTATCTGCCCAGAAGGAAGTTCTCTGTCCCTCTCCCAGCCTTGCCATTCCTAATTTAACACACTGAATTAACATGTCTTACAGCCATGGAATCATGGAATGGGCTGGGTTGGAGGGACCTCAAAGCCCACCCAGTGCCACCCTGGCCATGGACAGGGACACCTTCCACTGTCCCAGGCTGATCCAAGCCCCAGTGTCCAACCTGGCCTTGGACACTGCCAGGAATGAGGAATCCATGGAATAACCTCTCCCTCACAGAGAAGGATTTATTCCCAATATCCCATCTATCCCTGCCCTCGGGAAGTTTGACCCCATTTCCCTTGTCCTGTCCCTCCAGTTCCTGATGCAGAGTCCCTCCTCTGGCTTCCCTGTAGCCTCTGCAGACCCTGGGAGCTGGTCTGAGGTCTCCACACCACCTCCTCTTCCCTGGGCTGAACAATCCCAAATTTCCCAGCCTGGCTCCGTAGGGGAGGTGCTCCAGTCTCTTTATCAACTTTGTGGCCTTCTCTGGCCTTGCCCAATAGCTCCATGTCCTCCCCAGGCTGGGGGCACCAGAACTGTGCAGGGCTCCAGGCTGGGGCTCATGGGAACAATCTCATTTTCCGTTTGAGATTTCCCATTCCTGCTGCCTCTCTGCACCTCCACGATGCAGCTGGGGCTCACTGATGGGATACAGCACCTCAGCAGGAAACTCTGGGAGCCTCTGAGCTCCAGGGATGACATTCAACCAACTCATAATATGTAGAAAATGTCAGGTAAATTACCAAATTAAAGCCTGTGGGTTTAATTAGTGGCCTATCAATGATTTCCCCGATGACAGCAGGGAAGGGAAGAACACCTTTATTTTCACATGACACTCTGGGATAAAACACTTCATGTTCTCCTGGCCGGAGGCAAGATTAAGGACCTGCCTGCAAAAGAAACAACTCAGTGCTGTCCCCTCTGTGGTCAGAGAATAAATAATGAAATATTAAAGTCTGGGATGAGTAACACAGGTTTAGACAAGGGAATATTTGTGTGGAAATTTAATACAAGGATGTGGCATTAAGGATTGACCCCCTGCTCATCGAACAGGGCCAGGCAGAGCCTGGACAGGGCACATCCCTGTGGGACAGAATCCATGCCAACCCTCTGCTGCACTGGTAGCCAGCTGTGTCGTGGGAATCAGGGATGCCAGGATGGAGCCTCCAGCTCCAACTGCTCCCTGACCAGTCCAGCCCACTGCAGCACCACAGTGGGCCCAGCCTGAGCTCAGCAGGATGGCTCTGGGGTGGCTGAAGGGCAGCATCCCTGCTGAGTGTCCCCAGGCCAGCCTGGAGCTGCCATCACCCCCAGATGACATCCTGTTCTCAGGGCACCTGCAACCAACCCTTCTGCAAAGCCATGGAGGAAACATCTGCTCCCTTGGGGCAGAGAAACGGAAGAGGAGAGGAACTGGAGGGATTCAAAAGTCACTGGAAAGCAGCAGGTCTGGTTTCCAGTGGCACTTGGCCTCTGGACCATCTACTTCCCTGGGAACTGCCCAGCAGAGCCTGACCTGGCCCCCATCTCACCCCTTCCTCACCCCATCCCAGCTCCTCCTGACCCCAAACACGTGGTGCCCCCATCTCAGCCCCACCCAGCTCCTCCCAAGCCTGAACCCCCCAGGCAGGCAGGATGCAGGCTGTGCAGGGTTTGCTCTGGAAGTGCCCTCAGCCCGAAGATTTCTGCAGGAAGGGCTGGGTGTCTGAGCCCAGGGTGCCCGGGGGAAGCAGCTGCTGGCACCGTGATGGCAAAGCCCCAAATCCAGCGTCACACACAAGACACATCTCCCAGGGGAGTCACACATTCCTTCTGCCTCCACTGGGGGACATCTGCATGCAGAGCTGGAGCCACACTCCCAGCTCCTCTTGGCTGGCTGGGAATGGAGAAAGCTGGATGTGTTTCCCAGGAATGGAACCCAATGTCCATGAAGGAATGGCATTTTAGCCCCCAGCAGCATCCCTTCCTTAATCTCATCCCCAGGGCAGCATCTCCAAGAGCTGTTCCTTGAACAATTCCGCCTTCCCGCCCCAGTGCCCTTGGTTAATTGTCTGTTTCCAATGGGTTTATTTCCCTGCTGTTGCTAAGTACCACAGAACCTGTGAAACAAATTAAAAATAAGAGATACCACATAAAAGAGATGCTGGATTGAATGGCTTTGCTGAATTTACTGGAGATTAATACCACTTAAACTTTTAATGGCAAGGAGGCTGTGAAAAGTGGATTTTTAAAAATGCCTCTTACATCTACCCGTGCCTGTGACCTTGCTGAACACACATTTGACTTTGCCACTGTTCTCTGCCTGCTCTGGGGCTTCAGGCAAAGCATTTTACTCCTTTGTGCCTGTTTACTCCTCTGTCAGGTGAGTTTAACACCTGGATGCTCTTGAGAAAAACCATTTATACGTCAGTTTAGTGCTTTCCCCGTGGGAGCTGCTGGATTCACCGCTGATACTGCTCTGGGTGCCAGACCCTCAGTCTCTGCTGAGAAAAGCACTGTGGTGAACAACCTTCTGAGCAAGGCTTTGCTGTTTCCCAGCCCTGCAGCCAAGGCCTTGCTCGAGCAGCACCCACAGCTGGAGCCCACCCTGTGCTCAGGCACAGCCTGGGAACCACTGCAGGTTTCCATCTCCTCTATGGCAAAACTCCCTCCAGGATGAAAACTGCTGCCTCAGTCACTGCCTAAGAGCCTTTTCCTTCCTGGCATGTCCTCACACCCCAGGGATGCCCCAGCACTGAAGATCCCTGGATGCCTGGACACCTCCTTCATGCCCCAGGCAGTTTTTGCAGGAGCTCCCGTAGTGATGTGCTGCTCTAGGCTGCCAAAAAGCTCATGTGCAGGGAGAGATTGTCCCCATCTCTCTGTGTGTTGTCACCTGAAGTAAAAGTCCAGCCCAAGGACCAGGCTGATCCCATTCCCACAGCAGAATCCCTCATGCCAAGAGCCCATCCAGCTCCCATATCCATCCTGCTGGGACTCACACAAGGCACCAATCTAGAGAAACCCTTCCAGGCCAAAGGAATGAGCTGGGATGAGCCTTGCTCAGGGCCATGAGAACATGCAGAAGGCGTTTGGGGCTGTTCTCCATCACTGGAAATAACCCCAGGGACATCTCCAGTGGTCCTGGTGCTCCTGTCCTCTCTGTCACAGCAGGGGCAGCACTATGGGCTGCACTCAGAGTCCCAGAGCACAAACTCCAAAGAAGCCACCTTGGCCCAAGTTAATTTGACAATTACCTTCAAATGGGACTTGGTGCTGTTGAGAAAGAGAGGAAATAGTTGCAATGCCAGGATTCTCCCTGGGGATGCACTTGGCACAGGGCTCCTCATCTAAGCCCATTTCCTGGAGGCACTCGGGGATACCCCAGCCCTCAGTCCCTCAGATCTGGGGGCCCCTCTGGCACACAGGGATGTGTCCAGGGGGCTAAGGCTCCTTTCCACAGCCCCTGCAGCACATCTGCAAACATCTGCACACCAGGGGGTTGACCCTTAATGAGCCCCATCTACCCACAAAGGCAGAACTGGGGGAATAACTCCTGGTGATTTATTAGGGACACTCCCACAGGAGAGTCTCGGGCTTGGGGCTGAGATAAAGCAGTGCAGGATTTTCATTTGTGCACTGGCTCATACTGGAAGCCCCTGAAAAATGCATAAAGATGCAAGAAAAACACTTTCCTTGCCTAGAAAGCCACTGCAAATCAAGGCAGGACACAAAGGAGCCCAGATCAGCAGAGATGAGGAGTCAGGAAGGCTCAGGATCTGGTTAACCTGGATGTATTTTCCCTCTATGATCAGTCCCTTAAAGCTGTGACCCTCAGAGCAGATCTGGAAATTGCTGTTCTAGTTTACCTGCACAGAGATGCTCCAGCACATCCTGTAACCAGCCCCAGGAGCTGAGCCCCATCTGGCTCCAGCAGGGACAGGGATGGTTGCTGCTCTCTCATCACTTAAAATGTGGTTCCCAACAGGAGAGAAAGCTCTGACAAAAACAAGTTTGAAATTTTAAGCTGATCCAGGAGGTGAGGAAATCCAAAGCCCTGCTCAGGAAAGCTGCTGCTTGGGAATGGGGCCGGGAAGGAGAGCACAGCCTTTTACCAACCATCTCAACCCAGCCTCCAGCACCTCCTCAGAGCTCCTTGGGGGCTTCAATCCCACGGGAATTCTCCATTAAACTGGCACTGTTTGCCTATGCAAATCAGACCTATTTATTCCACAGCAGGGATGTACAACTCCCCAGGGCAAAGTCAGCCAGTGGCTTCAAAGTTCCCCAAGAAGTAGTTTAAAAGCTCATTTGTGCTAATTGGCAGCCTCTGAAATCCAGCTCATTGGCAGCTGGGAGCAGAGCAGGAGGGGCCTCACCAAATCCTGTGATTTAACACTCACAGCACTTTCAAACCAGTCCTCAGCTCCTCGAGAAGAAAATAAAGTCTGATTATAAAACCCAGACTTAAAGATTTGAATTTGCTTCAAAACCCCCAGTGATAGCACGTGGATGCTGTGACTTCACCTCTGTGAAGGGGAAAGATTTCATGGCCTTTTATTTCAGAGAATCCCAAAATTATTTGGGTTGGAACCTTGCAGATCATCTCATTTCAACCCTTCCATGCCAAACCCTAAAGATCAGGTGGAATAAAAAGGAAATCGATATTTGTATTGAATATAAAAATATTCAAAGAGGAATAACGCTGATTTCTTTAACACTTGGCACTTACAACCTGACTGACAACAAAATAAAGTGCAGGAAAAGGGAAAGAATAAAGGGGCCAAACCTGCAGAAACCCCTCAGATGGTGACCAGAGTTTGGGTGGCCAAGGCTGCATGTGCTCATCTGATCCAAAATCTAATCCTAAATCCACTCCTCCCTTTCAGGTGGGGGCACCTCATTCCTTGTGGCCAAAGCCATGGGAACCCTGCAGGTTTGGGGTCTCTGCTGCCCTGGGGGGTTTGGCTCCTGCTGCTGCTCACACTCCCTGAAGGGCCCTTCCAGGAATGCAGGAATTCCTCAGCAGAAGCACGACCCTCCAGCAAGAACTGCACTGTAATTCCATCTCTTTCCACTGTTGCCAGAGTGCTAATTAAATGATAATTACTCTGGGATGTAATATGTATAACTATCAGGCACTTAACAGGGACATGCTATTTACTTTGCTGTTTTTAACATGAATATATTTTTTCTCAAGGGCAGCCAAGCAGCTGATTTTGAGTCGTGTTCTTCCTCTCCACTGAGCATAAAAATCACAACGAGCCAATTTCACAGGTAAACAAAGTTCTCTTTGTCTCAGGCACAACAACAGCCATGTCCTGGTTAAAGCACCGAGCTGGGTTTGAAGGATCAGGATTAACACCCTGGGCCTGAGCTGGGGACTTGGGCAGTGATTTCTGACCTCTCTTCTACCAAAATACTCCGCAGCTCTAACACTTGCTCCATATAACAGCAGATGAAAGAAACTACAATAAATTGACTTTTAAAGGTAAAGATGGGCTCAGGTGAGCATCTCTCCAGAACAAACCTGCTCTGTTTACAGCTGAAACACCACTTTTAAGCTCTGAACACTTAAGCCAAACTGCAGAATCTCCCGGAGCAAATCACTGCCTGCAACAAAGATGGGCTGTGCATGTGGGGAACTGCAGCCTGCCACAAAGCTGAGCTGAGAAGTCATTTCCTTGACAGGCAGGACAGCTCCCTGCCAGCTCCTAGGGAACAGCAGGAACAGCAGAGCAGGGAAAGGCTGATGCCATGGTAAGGCCAAGCTGTGCTCGGGGAGCAGCCCCAGAGCCCCTCTGCCACCACAGGGTCACTTTGGGGTGACTTTGCACAGTCACACTGAAACCTCTAGGGGAACCACGATTCACCCATTGGTCCCAGTTCCCTTCAAACCCTCAGCAGCTGCTCCTCAACACCAATTCCTCCTCGGCTCCACGCTGCAGGCAGTTTGTGGTGGGGTTTGCACAGCCCCTGGTGCTCTTTAACAGATCCCTGCAATGGCTGAGAACAATTCAGGAGCCTCAAGCCCTTGGGAATTCCAAGGATATTCCTGCAGACAGAGTTTAGGTGAGTGATTTCCATCCACATCATGGGGTGTGAGTACTGGTTATTGACAGCTGGAGCAGCTCCTCTCCCTGGGAAATGAGGGAGCAGCGAAACAGCCCCGTAAGCACCTCGAGGAGCTGAGCAAGGCATTTATTGTGACACCTCCTTGAGAGCAGCAGTTGGTGGGGAGGGCACTCCCAGCTTTATCTCCCCCTTCACACATCCCTGGCACAGCAGCACAATTCCTGGGAAATGCAGCAGATCCATTCTGTGCCTCCAGCCTTTACCAGCAAATGTCACTCCCATCACTCAGCGCTGGGTTTGCTTTGCTGAAAACACTGAGCCAAGCTGATGGAAAAGAAACACAAAAATGGGGAAAACTGCAGTGGAATGTAAATGCAAGCTTGGTAAAGATGATTGCCAGGTAAGAGAACTCAGGGGTGGAGAGGATGGTTTGGATTCACCTCCACCTGGATTAGTGCAGATGCACCCAAGCACGAAGCACAGAGCCCAGTGTTTGCACACAGATTTATCCCAACTGCTTGTTTCAGGGTCAGGCAGCTGCCAAAGCAGCAATGCCATCCCAGGGACACTGATCACACCAAGAGAGCCATGAAAATCTGTGTTTCCTCCCTCAGTTGCACTGGCTGGGAAACACAAAGTGATGCAAGAGCTCTTTGAAAAGGCAGAGTGAAGCAACCCTGAGCATGGGGCAGCTGTGAAAGTGCTGGAGATCAGCTCCTGACTTCCAGCCCTGAGCACCAGCCTTGGCTGACTTCTGACACTCATCATGAGCCCCCTCTGGGACAGCTGGTTATTGGTCTTACTTTTTTCTTTTGAGTGGGGAGGGTGCTGGTGTTGCTTTTTAAGTTTGCTTTGGCTTGTTGTTTGTGGGGATTTTAAATCATCAAATGCAAATTGCATTGATTTTTTCTCAAATCACAGAATCCAGAATGGCTTGGTTTCAAAGGCACTTTAGAGATCACCCCCTTCACCTTCCACTGTCCCAGGTTGATCCAAGCCCCAGTGTCCAACCTGGCCTTGGACACTGCCCGAGATCCAGGGGCAGATACAGCTTCTCTGGGCACCCTGTGCCAGGGTGTCACCACCCTCTCAGGGAAGGATTCCTTCCCAATATCCCATCCAGCCCTGCCCTCTGGCAGTAGGAAGCCACTCCCTGTGTCCTGCCTCTTCCCTTGTCCCCAGTCCCTCTCCAGCTCTCCTGGAGAGCACTGGAAGGGGCTCTGGGGTCTCTCCATAACCTTCTCATCTCTATCCTGAACACCCCCAGCTCCTCCAGCCTGGCTCCAGAGCAGAAACATTCCAGTCCAGTGGAGCCTTCTCTCCCAATGGAGACTTGGATTCAAGACCCTCTCAAAGTCATTGGCAAAACCCTCAGCAAGCTCCTGGGTGGCAAGAGCTCACCTTCCTGTATGAAATGTGTAAGAATTTAAAACAATGTTTTTGGCTCACAGGCTGGGCAGCCAGGGCCATCCCCAGGCAGCTCCTGCCCTCTGTCACCTGGCAAGGAGGTGGCAAGTTGGAGTGAGCCTCAGGTGGCACCAGCCCAGGAAGAACTGGACCTGGAGAGCCAGGATTTAATCCTGCCCTGCACATGAGGGGAGCTTGTTTGATGCCAGCATTCAGGGAATGAAAGAAACACAGGAAACAGGGCCCTTTCCCCTGCAGTGTGTCCCAAGGAGCAGGACCTCATCCCTGGCACACACAAAGCAGCAGCAACGTTTACTCCTGTGTTTGCAGGGCTTTCCTGCCAGTCACAACCAACTGGCAACAGGCTCCAGGGCTGAGAGGGGCGGGAAAAAGGGAATTCTGCTTCCCCAGTCCCAGGGCTGGCACAGGCACAGAAGGGACCTGCCTGTCACCCAGCCAGTCCTGGCTGTGTAGGGGTGACGGGGGGGGTCTGCCAGCTCTGCAGAGGGGGCTGTATCCTGATGGATAAAAATGCAGCTGGGAGCTGCTCCCAGCTCCTAGGGCAAGGTGACACCCTGGCATGGGGAATCCCAGGAGCTTCACGATTCCCACTGGGCTCAGGAAGGATCTGTCTCACACTCCAGAAGCTCTGTGCCCAAAGGGATGAGTCTTCCTTGTGATTTGCCTCAGAGCTGAGCAGTGTCAGATTGCAGGGGGAAGGGGTCTGCCCTTTGCCCTGGCACAGCTCCAACAGGCTGCAGCCTTCCAACAAATCCAGACTCTGATGGGATCCACAGGCTAGGAAGGACTGGAGGGAAGGGATGTCAGTGCCTAAAATGAAGTTGGCTTAGCAGGGAACCTTTGCCAGGGGATCATCTGCAGAGCCCTGCACATCAAAGGCTGGGGAGGCAAACCAGCTGCCACGGGTTCATCCAATCCAGCTGCCCTCTTGATTCTTGGACAAACCTAAAAACTGCATTTATGCTGTGTCTTTGCAGAGGCTTCCTGCTTGTGGAAAATCAGCAGTGGGAAGGAAAGACAAAAAGTCCAGTCCTGTGCCAGCCCACTGCTGGTTTCACTCCAGGGAGGAACAGCTCTGCCCTCTGTGCCCTTTTCCTGCAAAGCACCACGAGCCAAAAGAGCCAGGAGCACTTTCACTCCACTTCAGCTTTTAATCAGGAATTTTAATCAGGAAAAAGGTGCTGATTTAACAGCCTAAGGCAGAGCACAGAAGAGCCAAGGAGGAGCTGCAACATCTGGGTGCCAGATGCAGGGGCAGGAGGTGGAAATGTTAAGGAGGGGATTGAAGACAACCCCAAACTCTCCTGGAGCTGTGGGATAAACGTGTACATAACCTCCACGGGACAAGGAAAGGTTCCTCACCCGCACCTGAAACACATCTGAGCACTTCAGCGTGTGTCAGCCTCCTCCCCCCTCTCCCACTGCTCTGAGAGGTGACACTGACATTTTCACAGGTGACACTAAATTGTGACTCTCGAGGAATTCACTGGGAATTAAGAGAACCATTAAACCCCAAACTGAGGGCTTGTCATGCATTTTGGAGATTCTTGTCTGGCAGATGTAAAAAAATCCAAGAGTTCTGTCCTACAAAACACTGCCCAGATTCACATTCCCAGAAATTGCTGCTCCCTGCTGCAGATGGGCAGCACCAAAGGGAAGCAGGGGCAGCAAAGGCACTGAAATAACCTGTCCTGGGGTAAAATCTCCTAGACTGGGGAAAAAACAGCCCAAAATTTTGCTCTCATCAATAACCCTGAACCATTCCAGAGTCCCAGACTGGTTTGGGGGGGAAGGACCTTAAAGCTCATCCAGTGCTGGGATCCCAGAGCTCTCTGTCCCTCAGCATTTAGGAACAGTTTGGCCAGTTTTGGTGCTCATCTTGTAAACAACACCTACTGCAATGTTTGCAATCAGATGTGAAGGAATCCCAAAATTCAAATACACATTTTCCAGTGCTTACTCCTGATCTCCTCATTAACTCCACCTCAGTAAAACCCTAAACACATCCCTGGCCCCAAACTCCAACAGCTTCACATCCCTGATTTTACACATTCCACCCTTATCCTGCTCCAGAGCCGGTTCCACTGTGGCCAAACCAGTTCATTCTAATTAACACTGATGAACAAAACTCCACCTGAAGGTTTGGGAACTCCTCCCACCCTCCGACAGGTCTTAGGAGACAAAGGAAATCCATGCCCAGGGCACCACTGATGGAGTCAGTCACCATGAGATTCCAGCCCTTCATCTGGAGCATTCCTGGAAACTCAGTTATCCTGGGGAAGGGAGGGGAAGGCATTGGTGTCAGGAGAGGGTCTGAGCTGCCCATAAAAAGCCAAATCCAAGCCATTTACAGAAGGACAATCTGGGTTCTTAGACATGGTTAAAGCCATAAATTCATTTCATCTGCCCTTGGCTCGTGGTCCTTGGCAGTGCAATGAGCACAAGGTAAAAGCAGCTGACTGGTGCCCTGCCCTGCCTGCTGCACCCTCTGCCTTCCCTATTCCCTGCACAAAACTGGGATCTGCATCCACAGCTTCTGCCCTTGGGTGGCTGCACAAGCTCGTCCCAGTGCATCTGTGACTGGGGGCACTGGATCTGGAGCTGGCTGCAAAGGAGGTGACTTTGAGTGATGTTAGAAACATCCAACTGCCCCCAAAGAGACAAATCTCCAAAGCACACACACAGGGCTCTGTGCCACCTGCTGGGTTTCCATCCCTGCTCGTCCCAGGTGCTCTGCTGGGAGCTGCAGGTGGGTGCCTCACACTCCCAGAAGCTTCACAGCTATTTTTTCATAGAATTATTCTAGCAGGAAAGCTCATCTGGCCCATGCAGGCATTGGAAAACCCCAGTGCACTGCCCCAGGAAATCAGCCCATGGCACATGCACACACTGCCAGGCCCCAGATTGCACAGCTCACCTTTCAGAGCCGGCTGAAAAATTCACCTCTTCCCTTTAAACACAAAAATTGCTGCTCTTTTGCCTTTTCGGAGTGCCCCAAGTGCCTCTGGAGTTGCTTTTGAACCACACTGAGAGTCAGATGCAAGAGCCAGAACTCTGCAGTTCCAGCCTGGGATTTGGAGCATCTGTGTGGTTGTTTTTTCTCCCCATTAATTTAATTTGACAGAAATGAGCAGGAAAGCTTCTGGCTCCCGTGTGGGCAAAGTGGATAAACAGCAGGAATTTTAAGGGAAGCTGAAAGTAAACTGAAGAGAAAGAGGCTGGTGCCCTGGCTAACAGCCTTGTGTGCTTCCTTTTCCTCATCCCAGGCTCCGTGCCCTGCATGCTATAACGAGACTGTTTTCCTGCTCACCACTTGTTCCAGCCGATCCTTAGTGTTTGATTTGCACCATTTTGACTGGAAAAACATCACATCCTCTCCCAGGATGGATTCCAGGATGCAGAAGGAGAGCAGTGCCCCATCATTGCCTGGCTGCCCCAAATCCACCAGATTTGGACTCCAGAGCAGCAAATTCTCATCCCACTGCTCTGGAAAAACCTGCAAGAGTGAGCAATTCCTTAATGGGAAAACGTTTGTGTAGCTCTGTAGTGAGAACTGCATGACTTTAACATCCCAATTATTCCTGCAGAGTTGATCTTAAAATCTGGTTTGGTTTTATGATTTCCCTGTTTTCCGGCGTGGGCAGCACTCAGCCCTTCCACCCTGCCCCTCCTGCATCCAGCAGGATCCTCTAAGGGATGGCTGCTGCTCCAGCTGATTCCCAGCCTATGGAGCAGCCATGGGATCCATGCAAAGGGGAATCTCTGACCTCTCTGAGCACAAGCTGCAACACTCCTGGATTTCTGAATTCCATCCAGGCTCAGGACTCATCCCAGTGCTGGGGTGGAAGCTCTGCTGCCAAGGGGAAGGGACAAGGTGACTTTCTGTGCTGGCTGGAAGGGTTGCAGGATCTGGAACTTGGGGATGTGTGAGGGCAAACAGGCAAGGGCAGCTCTTCCCTCAGCAGAGCTCTCACAACAAACAGTCCCACTGCTGGAAACAATATAACTTTTACATTTTTATTTTCTGTCTTTAGTTGGGCTTGACTTGACTTTGCCTTGGGAAAGGAATTTTCTTTAGTTTCTTTAGGAGATGGGCTTAACATCCCAACAGACTGGGAGGAGTCCAAAGATACCTGGAAAGATAAAAGGTCATCAAGGGAACATCAACTGGAGAGGAACGGGACATCCAGGGAACATCCATGGACCATCCAGGGAACATCCAGGGAACATCCATGGACCATCCAGGGAACATCCATGGACCATTCAGGGAACATCCAGGGAACATCCAGGGCCATCTCCCAACATCTGCCCTCAGGTGCCTCCGGCAGAGTTGGAGCCATCTGGGCCAGGAAGGACTGATGAGAAAATCCAGGGATGAAGATCCAATTAACATTGGAGGAGGAGATTCAGATCCAAGGGGAAACTGAACCCTGGGGGCTGCTCAGCTCTGGCCCAATGAACTCTCAAACACTTCATCTCTGTGGGTTTGGGCTGGATAAAGCTTGGGGGAAAATCCTGCTAAATGTGTGTGTTTGGAACGCTTTCCTTGGCACACCCTGGCCAGTAAATAAAGTAATGCCTGATTCTCTGTCACTTCAGATGCAGTGCTGGAGAGTTCTTATTTTCTCCCCACTTTTTGGTGACCCCACCAGGCCTAAACCTGACCTTTCCAGTCAGGGAAAATCTGGACTCAAGAGGAGAAAGGGTTTTGCCATCAGGTTCAGCTGGGAAAGGGTTTTTGGTCCAACCAGGCCTTCCAGGGCTCCAGGGGCAGCCACAGTTTCTCCCCTCCCTCCCAGGAAACAATTTCTGCTCCGTGTGTGACCTAAATTCCCCTCTG
This sequence comes from Notiomystis cincta, assembly GCA_013398075.1. Lineage (NCBI taxonomy): Eukaryota > Metazoa > Chordata > Aves > Passeriformes > Notiomystidae > Notiomystis > Notiomystis cincta. The sequence goes on from VZRX01012485.1 coordinate 93,074, forward strand.
TCAGTTCCCTGTGTCCTGTCTCTCCAGTTCTTGATGCAGAGTCCCTCTCTGCCTTCCCTGTGTCCCCTGCAGACCCTGGGAGCTGCTGGGAGGGCTCCAACCAGCTCCCCTTCCCCAGGCTGCACAGCCCTGATATCCACACTGGCTGCTTTGGCATTTCCCACAGGGTTACCAGCCACTCCTTGGACAATGTACACAGTTAAAAGACCCTTCTCTGAGAGATGGCAAATGGTTTATAGCTGAAAGGGGGTGATGCTGGGGGAGAAAAAGCCACTACAACCATCTTTGTGACAGGGGACAGAGATGGGGACAGGGACACACAAGGCTGTGGTTGTGCCACAGTCTCAGGTGGCTCTGTGAGAATCAGGATCCAGAGACACCACAAACTCCTCATCAGCTTTTATCAACCAGTTTGGTTTTATTTTACCCACTGCAAAACCACCACAACCCCCTGCCTATTGCTCCTGCAGCCTTCTTAACTATTTTCTCTTAAATTCTTAACTGTTTTCAAAACTTTGATTAAATTAACACCTCCCAAGAATCCCCAAACTGACATTTTTGTTTCAGCTGACATCAATGCCTAATTACTTTTCAGCTTCTCAAAGACATGGGCATGTCCTTCTTACCAAATAATGATAGAAACCAAAATCTCTAACCAAAATCACTGAGAACTAAACAGTTCCCTTAGAAAATGATGCAGGCTTCAAAAGTGCCATTTCAGGAGCTGCCAGCAGCAGTTCTCCTGCCCACAGGGAAATCCTAAATCCAGGGAAAACTAAAGTGCACTTGCCCAGAGCAGAGAGCCCTGTCCCCAGGTCACCCACACCACAGATACCTGCCTGAGGCTCTCTCACATTAATGGCTCAGCACAAACTAAGAAGAAAGTGGAGTTGGAGGGCACTGCCTTTGGAACTGGGTTATTTTTAACCCCAATGCAGAGAAGAATTCATTTTGGGCAAGACCAACACAGAGAGATCAGAGAATCGGGTTGCAAAACAACCAGACAGCTTCAGTTTAATTTTTCAAAGAAGGTTTTTTCATTTGTACAAACATGAAAAGCACTTTAGTGTGGTACTTCAGAAGAATTAAACTGGTGGTGTAAGAGTTGTTTCCATCAACCAAAGAAGATAAGAAAGGCAATACAATTTCTAATACCTCTAGTAATAAAATTGATACAAGTTTGAGACAGTGAGAATGGCCATTGTGAACAACAACCCCTTGCAGGAGCTGAGTGCACTCCCTTAGTTCACTGTTCCACCTTTGCACTGCATCTCCCAGGCTCAGGAAAGGGATTTACAATCCTTGGAATTCTTTGTGGAACGTGAGAACTGCCAGCAAATTCCACTGTCTCAGTTCTATATTACCAAGCAACAAAGAAACGATGGAAAATAGCTGGAAATATAAGGGATGCTGGGGAAGCACTGCCACAGAACACAGGTTATTATTATAAAGCTTCATAATTTAGGTAACTATTTCCTGATTTATTTTCATATTAAATGTTTCATGCAGTGCCCTGAATACCCTGACAATCAAAACATTCAACATCACAGCTGAGAGACAGACCCAGTGTATTTTCCAACACTGTTTTCTTGGGAAAAAAGTGCCTTGTCTTCGTTCTGCCTGAAATACATTTCAGGCAAAACCCAGCACCCAAATTGTGCCTTCTGACATTCCCAACCAGCATGAGAGTCCTGTGCTGTCCCACGTGGGGCTGAACAGAACCCAGGAACTGGGGATCAGCACAAGGGAATCTGGATACTGGGAAGGAAATATTCCCTGGGAGCGTGAGCAGGCCCTGGCACAGAGTGCCCAGAGAAGCTGTGGCTGCCCCTGGATCCCTGACAGTGTCCAAGGCCAGGCTGGAGCAACCTGGGATAGTGGGAGGTGTCCCAGCCCATGGAACAAATGGGCTTTAAGGTCCCTTCCACCCAAACCATTCCACCACTCTGTGAAATTCAGCTGCAGAGGTGACATTAATGCCTGGGTGATGCCATCCCCATCACACCTCGGCTCTGCTTCCCTCTGACACCACTCCCTGTGCAGCAGCACAGCAGCAACAGCTCCCCTATGCTGGTTCAAAGTGATACAAATTCAACACCTCAAGAATAAAGAGGCAAAATTTAAAAAAAAAAATTAATCTGCACTGCAAGCCCCATCCCAGGCAGGCTGGATCCAGGGCCACGCACAGCCAATAAATTCACTGCCTCTTCAGGAAACAGTCCCTGTCCCTTGTCCTCACGGGATCACAGCGGGGCAAAGCAGGCTCCTGCCCCCAGAACACCAACCATGACCCACACAGGGCCGAGGGCCACCAGCACTGAGTCAAGCTGCTCCCTCCAGGCATCTCACCTGAAATCCCATCAGCCTTCCCGGGGCAGGCAGAGCCCTCTGCCTGTGTGCCCCGCATGCTCTGCTGCCAGCCCGGGCTGCCACAGCGGCGTGGCACAGCTCGGGGCACTCGGGGCATTCAGGGGCACACGGGGCCATCAGAGGCACAAGGGGCACTCGGGGACACATGGGGCACTCAGGGGCACTCAGGGGCACTCAGGGCCATCAGGGGCACACGGGGCACAGGGGACACAGGAGTGAGCAAGTCCCAGATCTGCTGCCTTTGGAGCCTTCTGCTTCGGGGTTGCGCTCACTGGAAACGGAGGTGAACTCTGTGGAACCTCCCTTTGGCCTTGCTGACAAAGCTCTGCAGGGAGGGCAGGGCTGACAGGGCAGGGCAGAGGCCCTGTGGAGGTCAGAGCTGGGTTCATCCTCAGGACTGAGCTGGGCTCATCCTCGGGACAGAACTGGGCTCATCCTCGGGACAGAGCTGGGCTCACCCTCAGACATGGCTGGGCTCATCCTCAGGACTGAGCTGGGCTCATCCTCAGACGGAGCTGGGCCTCCCCTCCTGCATGTTTTCGTGTTTCTAATTTCACTGCTGTGTTTTTTGGAGCATTAAATATTCCCTGACCTTCCCTGTATCAAATAACCCAGAGTTAGGGTTTTAATATAGGGAAAATTCTGCGTGCCATATGTGAGGGGGAGCAGAACATGCTGAGTGCACAAGTGGGTGGAGAAGTCCGGGGGCAGTTGCAGCAGAAGGACGGGAAGACACTGCATTAAATATTGGTGTTTCAAAGCTGCTGAGCAAAGGAGGAGGGCTGTGGCAGCCAGGTCTGAGATCCTCCCCTGCTCCATCACTCCAGTCCCCAGCAGCAAGGCAGAGTGCAGAGCCTGATGCCCAAGGGGGAGCATATGGTGAGTAATTCCAAGCTCATCCATTTTCCTGCTGAAAACTCAGCTAACTATGCCAGTATTTGTCTGATCCTTTTTCCTGCACAAAGGGACAAATCCTGCAAGGTGCCAAGCACCACAAACATTTTTGAGACAGATCTCAGAGCTGAGTCTCGTGGGTGATGAGGGTGCTCAGCACCTCGTGTCCAGCAGCATTCCAGCTTGGCTCTGGGAGAGTTTAGCTCTCCTATCCTTGTCAACCTGCATTTCCAGCTCCACTGCCTCACTTCTGTCCCCCTCTCTCCTTTCAGAGACTGAATATTGAGCAGGATGATGTTGGATGAGAACAAATTGAATCTGGTAAGAAAACCAAAGGAGTCTGCTGGAAGTCTGGGGGCAGAGCAGTTATCCATTGAGAATTTCCTTTCCTGTAAATGTTGTTTTCATTGACAGTGAGTGACAGTTACAGGAGTTTGTGAAGTTTTGGCTCACGAGGAAGAGTAATTGCATCCCAAAACCTCAACTCTTCACTGCAGCAAATCACTCAGCAATGCTTAGAGGTCCTCAGAACCAAAATCCAATCTCCAAAGGTGACCTGAACACCCACAGTGCTGAACCTCATCAAGCTGGGGCAGATCCCTCTTTTCTCTGGCTGCTCTGAGGAAAATGGCTCTGAAATCCATCCCATTGGCTTCCCAAATACTGCAGGGGAAGCTCAACATTAACGAGGTGTTATCACTACAGACTGCCTCAGCTGGTCACCTGGTTATTGTCAGCTATGCAGCAGGAAGCTTTCCCACCAAAACACCTGGGGAGGTGTGGGCAGCAAGCTGGATTTTCAGGTGTCTCCCCTGCTCTCTGTGCCTTTGGGGGCCTGACACACCACACCCACCAAGCCCTGCCGCCCTGCCCAGGTCTGCAGCTCAGGTGCCCCTTGTGCTCCAGAGCTCCCAGTGGTGGCAGTGGGCTCACCCAGCCCTCCCTGTCCTTAGGGCCACGGAGAAATCCCAAATATGTCCCCTGGCACATTCACTCCATCCTCCCAAGCCTTTCCAAAGCTGCTCTTGAGTCCCAAAGTTGTGTTCAACCAGCAGCCAGCCCTGGTTGTGCCAGGACTGTGGAGCTGTTGTGGGCACGTGGCAGCACAGTGCTGCTGTTGGTAAGCACAGTTATTCCAAAGCCTTCCCAAAGACAGACATTTTTGGGAGGACACTGTTGCTGCTCTCCCTCTTTCCCAAGCCAGGCTGTCCCTGTGGCTTGTCCCATCAGCCTCTGATTTGGATGAAATCAGTACAAACTCTACTTTCCCACACCTTGAAATCTCTCCACCCCTGAACTCCCCCACTGCCTCAGGGGCAAAAGGTGGGAAACACCAACATCCAGCATGCGTGGAGGCCCTGCAGGAGCAGTCACAGGTCCTCTCAGACAACTGTCCCACTTGTGACATTGGCAGCTTCTCTTTAGCAGCAGCCAGAGCTGAGCCCTGCCAAAGCCCCTGAGAGCTCCCTGCAGCTTCCTCATGACACTCAGGGACCTGGTTCTGGAGTGAGAGGGCTGTCACAAAGCCAGCCCTTGGATTGTACACCAGAGTCCCTCCCCTGCTGCTGTCAGTGCCCTGCCAGAGCCAGCAGGGTCCTGCTGTGCCACGAGTGCCCTGGCATGGCTGGGGGACACCAGGACACCACTCCCTGCCGTGCTCAGGGTTCCTGGGCCCTCCTGCATCACTCCCTGGGGCTGTTCAGGTTTTAGGACACTGAAGGTGCTGCTCTGGGTGTGCCCCAGCAGGGTTGCCAGGGGATGCCATCTAACACAATGGGCTGTTCCCAGAGAGATCATTTGTTTTCTGTTCCTCACGGTGCCAGACTGAGAGCTGAGCCCAAAGGAGGCAGGCACAGCAAAGAAACCTGCTGACAGAGGCTGGGCATCGGTGTTTGGCTCTCAGGGCACAGCCTGGCTGCAGTCCTGCCCTCCTTGGGTGAACTCTGACACCTCACTCCACCCAGGAACAGCTATTCCCACTCCAAGGCCTTTGCACCATGGATTGCTCCCCTGTGGGTTCCACACATGGCTATGGAATCTTTCAGGGCCGTGGTGGGAAGTCCTGTGATACAAAGAGAGACAAAACATCCCTCAGGGTATCCACGGGTCAAGGAGGAAATGAGTTCATGCTGAACACCCCTCCTTCCTCCCAGGGCAAAGAAACGAAAAAAGGAGGATGGGGAGATGGATCTTGTGGACCAAAAGGAGCCTCCCTTGGTCGAGCTGATAATACAGGCCTGCCATTCCCACCAGTAAATTAAACTGGTAACTTAGAGAGCTGCCACAATGCTTTATTAACCATCTGCTCCTGGCTTCCCCTTGCTGCTGGCTGCAACTGATGTTTGCAGCTGGCAAACTTTGTCATTTTCAGACAGTTCCACGCTGCCATGAATTCATCTGAGCCTGGTGACTCTCAGTCTGGTAGAGGAGATCCTGGTAGCAGGACAATTCTCCAAGGCAGAGGGAGCACCCAGCCACCTCTGGCATCCTGCTGCCTCATCCCAGTCCCACCTGGTTCCCTGCCACATCGACAGACAGCAAAAGGCTTTTCTCACCTGCTGGTTAAAGACCACTTTCTGTGGTGGGAAACCCCAAAGCTTCCACAAAGACCCCTTCCAGGAGCTCACCCTTTCCGTGACTTTTGAAAGAGCATTTGCAAGCAATTAATTCTCCCTTGCCTTTTTTTCTCACCCACACAGAACCGGCCAAAAAAAAAAAATCTCTTCTTCAGAAACCACAGGACACAAACCAAGCAGGGCATTTAATGGCCCACTGATACACAGGGAAGATTCCTCTTTTCAGGGAGCATCCTTGATGTGATGCTAATGAGAGACAATCTTTCAGAGCAGGAGAGCTCCTTGGAGATTTTAAATATCCATTTCTCAGGATTTCAGAACTTGAGTCAATATTTCACATCTACAAGGGATGAAAGGAAAGCTCGTGGGGCTCTGCACACTGACTTCCAGCTTCCTGCTCCTGTGCCCTGCCTTCTTAGAAACATTTCTGTGAGGCAAATCCCAGTGGCAACATGCAGGGGGGGGTCATAATTCAGGTTATAAATTCTCTGCCATCCATTACCATTGTTCAGAGTCTCAGAGCACTCCCAAAAATTGTCCTTTGCTGCCTCTTCTGTGTAGAATCCTTCCCTTTCACCACCTGGGTAAGGAAGAACCCAATGGCCACTCCATTTTTAGGCTGTGGGATGAGGATGTGGATCACTCTCACCCCACCTCTCAGACATTAAAAACAGGAAAGAAAGAGCTGAGAAATTGATTCTGCAGAAGCCCCGAAGAAGCCAGCCAGTAATGTTTACATCTCTCAGTGAGCTGCTCATCCAGCAGACTTTGGCAAAGAGTTAACTTTACTCAGAAGTCCAAGACCATGGATTATTTCTTTTAATTTGTCCCCTGTGTTTGCAGGCAGCAGAGGCAGAGCTGTTACACAGGCATGTTACATGCAGGCATGGGGAAGGGGCACAGGCATGTTACATGCAGACTTTAACAGGGATATCCTGCACTGCTGGAGCTCAGGAGGTTTCCTGGCACTAGGCAGTGCTGGTAGGCCAGGTCAGGATAAAATCATGAAGCTCTTTTGTTGTAAAAGATTATTGAGTCCAACTGCTCCATCACCACTGCCAAGGCCCCGTGTCCCCAGTGCCACATCCACAGGGATGGGGACTCCACCACTGCCCTGGGCAGCTGTGCCAGGGTTGGCCAACCTTCTCCATGAAGAAATTTTCCCAATATCCACCCTGCCCCACCCCTGGCCCAGCCTGAGGCCGTTCCCTCTCTTCCTGTCCCTGTTCCCTGGGAGCAGAGCCCGACCCCCCCGGCTGCCCCCTCCTGTCAGGGACTTGTGCAGAGCCACAAGGTCCCCCCTGAGCCTCCTTTGCTCCAGGCTGAGCTCCTTTCCCAGCTCCCTCAGCCTCTCCTGGGGCTCCAGCCCCTTCCCAGCTCCACTGCTCTTTTTACACCCAGCAATTCTCCCACTCCAGGTGGATTTCTGATGAATGCCCAGGTCAGCTCTGCTCAGAACTCTGAGTCTGACACTCAGCCACCCCCTCTGGGCTCACTCCAGAGCCTCTGTCCCTACAGAGCAGCCCAGGATGAGGATGTGCTGCAGCTCCAGGTGCCACTGAGCACATGGGAGGGTCACAATCCATCATGTGCTTGGCCTTTAATTTCGATTTTTAACTCACCCCAGAGAAGCACAGGGCTGAAGAAGGAGCTTCTGCCACACTAGGTGGAAAGTTTCTGTTCTGTCCTTGCTCATCCCAGCCCTGAGCTCAACTCCCTGCAGGGTTTTAGGCTGGCTCTGAGCAGGACAAGTGCAGGAAAGAACTCTCCCCATCATCCCAGCCAAACTGTGGGACAGCCCTTCCCTAAAAATCCACGGTGCATCCTCAGTCAAAGGGGCCTGGCAAACCAAAGGGCTCCAGGAAACTGATGGAGAAGACCTCTTCTCTTCTGAGGCTGCTCATGGAATCAGAGTATTCTGGGCTGGAAAAGCCCCACAAGGATCATCCAGTCCAACCCCTGGCCCTGCACAGACACTCCAACAATCCCCCCCTGTCCCTCAGAGCGTTGTCCAAACACTCCTTGAACCATGGCAGAGCTGCTCCTCACCAAGCCCTGAACTCTGCTTTATTCCAAGCTCCAACTCACAGAGTTTGCTCTGGGGAAAATAAAGAAACAAATAAATAAAATTCCCTTTGCTTGTACACAGCAAGAAAGATAATGCCGGTTTGCTGTGGAATAAAAATGCCACCAGTTATTTATCCAGGTGAAGAATTAGGTACTGCACGAGCTGGGAAAGCTCAATGAGAAAGTAAATCCTTAGGATGGAGCACAGAGGGAAAAAAAGATTAATTGATTTGTGGCTACAAGGAGGTTTATTCAGAACCATATTTATCACTACAGTGTGTTTGAATTCGGCAGGAACTCCACTCAGTTTTCTTCTGCAGCCTTTCTTTGCTGTTCAAGGAAATACATCAGCCAGAAGAGAGAAATGACACTTAATTTTAAGGAGCATCACCTTGCTTTAGAGAATAAACTCTCCTTGGAGCTGCAGCTCTGGGACACCTGCCCAGCTCACAGCCAGGTGGGATGTGGCAGCTGACAGAACCCAGAGCTTTGCTGCCACGGTGAAGGGACCGAGATTTACATTCCAATTTGAGTCACTTTTCACCCCAGGGTGCTGAAGGTGACAAGTTGCTTGGAGTGGAAGATAGGGGAGGGAAAAGGAACATGGAGGAAAAGGGAAGGATGGAGGAAAAGGGAGGATGTGCATTTTTCCCTCTGTGCCTCCCTGCCTTTCTGCAGCAGGAGCACCTGTGGGCTGTGCCAGGGGTGCCAGGGACCTTCTGGCTCTTCAGGTCTCAGCCTCAGGGCAGTTTGTCTTTAAAACACACTGGGGAGGCCTCGTGCAGCTGAGGACTGAGCCCCATTCCACTGCCCAATCTCTCCTCCTCTGTTCCTTCTCCACCAGGGAAGAACCGTCCAGCTCCTTCATTTCTTTAAAATGTTCTTTAAAGAACTCCCAGTTCACACCCCAAAAATCACCTCAAACACACCTGAACCCCAGGCTGGTACACCCATCTCCCAGGGAGACTGATAACAGAAACAGATAACTGACCCCAGCCAGGAGCTGGGCAGGTCCTGAGCTGGGAATTTTCATGGATTCTGGTTCCCTGATCCTCCTGTCACTCCTCTATTGCCTGTTCAAACATGTATTTGCTCCTGTTTACCCACTACAGCCTTAAAATACATAGAGATTTCAATACTGTAAAGACTGGTTAATAATTTATTTATTGTTTGCTTCTCCTTTCAGAGGCCTGAATTACACCATCATTACTTGGAGAGAGGCTCTAACAACCCAAGCTGTTTGTCTAGCAGCCTCATTTATTTTTGCATGGCAAAAATATTTCCCCTCAAAATCGGAACAAAATAAGAAAAATACCCTTGAGCACTTCATCCAATTTTAAAGCAAGAGCTGTGTTAGTCCCCACAAGAGCCAGTGACTGAATTCACAATTACAGGACAGATCAAGCAGTAACTCTGGATCATCTGGCACAGTTCAGGCAACTCAGAAAGAACAGGAGACTGCAGGAATTGGGCTGCCAAAGGCTTGGAAGGAGCAAAGTGAGGGAAAGCTGATGCCCCGTGCAGCCCCCTGAGGGGAGGCAGGGGAAGCCCAGCCAGCCCAGGGTGCTGCCCCAGCAGGAGGAAGGAGAAGGGATCAGGCAGCCCAGGGGTGCTGGAAAGCCCTGCCAGGGGTGTACCTGGGGCTCCCTTCTCCCCACAAACACCCAGGTCTCCCAACACTTGCTCCCGGCCGTGCCTCGCTGCAAACATTTAAAGATGTTTTCCCTTAATTCCCAGTTTTCCCCGCTTCTTCTGGAAAATGAGCCATGACACATGAGCCATTTGCAACGCGCTGCAAGTGTGACATTGGCTGGATTTCCATGGCAACTCTCCCCCCTCCATCCCCAGCCCCTGGATGTGCATTCCCGGCAGACTCAGGCTGCAGACACAGATCATTATATTTAATCTGAACAAGTGTGTACCTGAGTTGACTTTATTTCATGAAACTGAATAAGAAATTAAATTTCTCTCACTATTTCCTGCTCTCCCATCCCGGTGTCATTACTTGCAGGGCTCTGCCATTACTTGTTGGCATTTTGCATCACTACATAATGATACAATATCAGATAATGTTGAGATGCAGAAACCACTCCAAACACCAGACAGCAATTTTCTGCTCAGTTTCCCAATTTAACCTGAATTGATACTACACTGTAAGCCTGGATGAGGTTCAGGGACTGCTCTAATTAGAGCAGCATCTTGGGCAGCAGCACTCACTTGCACCCTGCCTTTTGGTCCTGGCCTTGAAAGGGCAATTAAGAGGCAGAAGAGCGAAGTCCTCTCCAAGATTTGTCCTCATGAACAGCACCAGCTCCTCTCGTCACACCTCGTCCTCTGATCCTCCAGCCCAGAGCAGCTCGCAGCTCTCATGAAATTCTTTGTGTTTTACAAATTCCACTTCAAATGGACAAGTTTAACTTCACCTGCCCAGGAAAACACCACGGGGTGGTGAGCACCTTGTGGGGCTCAGCTCCTGCAGCTCCTGCAGCGAGGCCGGGGCAACTCAGGAGTTAAAAAGTGCCCAGCAGTGGCACCAGAGCAACGGGCAGGGACTGATCCCAGCAATTCCTCTGCACAGGAGGCACAACTCCTGCCCTGGGCAGTGCCCAGCCCTCAACAGGCTGCCCAGGGAGGGGCTGGAGTCTCCCTCAGTGGGGATATTCCAGAGCCCTCTGGACACAATCCTGTGCCCTGTGCTCTGGGGTGGCCCTGCCTGAGCAGGGAGGTGGCACCAGGGCCTCTCTGGGCTCCCACAGCCTGGCCCAGCCCCTGGTTCCCCACCTCTCCTGACCACTGGCAGAGCAAATCATCTCCTAGTGACCCAGCTCTGGTCTTTTCCATCCCAGAGGCCACCAAAGAAACCTCACACACGATGGCAGCAGCCCAGCCCAAGCTGGGGATCTACTACCCTGAGCAGAGACAACAAAGGGATGGACATAACCAAGGGAAGATTTTTCCCTGCTGGCAGCCCAAAGAAGCTGTGGGAGCTGTGCTGAGCCCCCCAGGAATTCTCTCTTGGCCCCGTGAGCCCTGTGCAGGCAGAGGGATCCTGTCCACACCTGTGGGATGACAGTAGGTACTGAGCCCCCAGGGACGGAGGGAGGAGCTGCTCCAGAGTAAATCCTTCTTCCCCAGGGGTCCCTCAGAGCTCCCCCTGATGAGGAGCAGGGAGGCAGTGAAACACCCTCCTGAGCCCTCATTAGCCCCTCTCCCCCACCAAACTGTGCATAAGCTCAGAAAACTGCACGGTTTGGACAATGCTCAGGCACAGGGTGGGATTCCTGGGGCTGTCCAGTGCAGCTGGACTTTGATCTGTGAGTCCCTTCCAACTGAGGACATTCTGTCGAGGGACTGTTTTATGGTGCTACAGAGAGGACCTACGTCCCTGTGAGGGAACACAAACACAGCCCCACTGCCTCTGTGGGGCTGGATCCCAGCCCAGGGCATTCAGGGAACAGCTCCATGGGGTGTGATAAAAACCACTGGGCAGCAAGTGCCTGACTTGGCTGCATTCTTCCCTCTTGGAAAGCCACTGGCAGGAGCTGCCTTCTGTGCAGCTCCGTGGCCAAATGCAGGAGGGAAACGGGTGGGGGCTGGCACGTGGAAAGGCAGCAGAATGTTCACATCAGGGACTGAGCCTTTTGTGCTGCCTTCATCTGAACTCGGCTGGGGGCATTCCTGCAGCCCCAGAAACTCCTTTTAGCTGATGCCTGTGGATAGAACTTCCTGCTTTTTCAGCCAAGCCTGTGAGCATACAGAAAATGAGCCCATCACTCTCAGTTCTGACTGCCCCATCTTGCAGAAATGGAGCCTAAATGAGGCAAAGCCAGGATGAGGCAAAAACTAAATAAAGCCAAGATTTGCTAGTTTAAGCTCTCAGAGATGCATATTGCAGCTCTCCTCAGGAACACTTCTCCATGTTCACACAGATGCTCGTGGCAGATGAAAGAATCCACGTGGAACACATGGAAGTGTAAAGGGCTGTATTCAAACCAAAGCCAGAGCAGTATTTTGTCACATATTCTGTGTGCTCACCTCTCATGCTATGGCTTGAGTGTCACCTGCATGGTAACAACCTTGTGTTATGTTATCTCTCAGATGCTGGGCAGTCTGAGAATCTGTATCAGAAGTGGCCCCATCACAGGTATAAAAAAGTATCAAATCCCAACAGGAATCAGAGGCCACATTAGAATTTGAGCCACCACCTCCCACCACACAGAAGTGTCACCAAACACCCCATGACACCAATGGCTGGGGATGGTCAAGAAACAAAACTTTTCCAAAGAGGAGAAAAAAGAAGGATTTCACCATTTGTTTCACTCTGACTGGAAGCAAATTTATTTTTTTCCCTCTAGGGAAGGGGAAAGACAAGAACATCCCAGAATCACTGAGCTTGGAAAAGAGCTCCAAGGTCATTGAGTCCAAGCTGTGCTTGATCCCCACCTTATCCCCAGCCCAGAGCACTGAGTGCCACATCCAGGAATTCCCTGGGGCACCTCCAGGGATGGGGATTCCAAACCTTCTTGGGCACTTCCAAGGCCCGACCACCCTTTCCATGGAGAAATTCCTGCTGCTGTCCCACCTGAGCCTCCCCTGGCCCAGCCTGAGGTCATTCCCTCGATGGCCCTTTCCAAAGGACAGCACTACCCTGAGCAAACACGGGAGTTTTGTCCAGGATGTTTATCCAGGACCTCGGGAATGGGAGGCAGCAGCTGAATCCAGAGATCCCTGTGCACCTCAACACAGTGACTGCTAGTGGATCCTGCTTCCAATCCCTTCCCATGTTTGATGAATGCCATGGGTTAGAAAACTCCCATCAAAGGCCTGGAAGCAAATCCCAAAATGCAGAACAGGGACCTGGAACTACCCCAGCTTTGGTTCCCCATTCCTCAGGTCCCTGCTCTGACCCAAGCCAACCTGCAGCTTGAGAGGTTTCACACCTCTCCCAAAAACCAAACTCAGGAGCCCTGGGCAAAGTTTGGCTGCAACTGCTGAGGCACCCCTGAAACTTCATTTTGGAAAAAAAAAAGGCAAAAAGAAGGAATTTAAGCCAGGATTTCCCCACCTGCAGTCCAGAGGAGCCTCTGAGGTCCCACTGCTCCAACTGAGGGTGAGGGCAGCAGCAGCTCCTTTCTGGAGCCCCAAACTTGGGCTTCTGTTGTTCCATCTTTCCAATTATAAATCATTTCCCTCTAAAAGGAGCTGCTCCAGTGCAATGTTCACTCATGTACAGGAAATTAAGACATGTTACAAAATTAATTTATGTGCTCCACTGGCCACAGAGCCTCTCTGGGCACAAAGTGGGGAAGGCACTGCCACGTGTTTGATCTGAGTTTTTCTACACAGTGTTAGAAACAGCTGGAAAATTCTAAACTTTGTTTTTCCAAATGGAAAACTTCCTCAAAATGAGCATTTACACATGGCTGGGGCAGGCCAGGGGAGGTACCATCAAATGTTCCATCCCTGAAAAATCTCCCAACTTTTTCATTTTTCAATACTGAGGGTGCAAATCAGCCCAATTTCCTTTCATAAGAACTTGTTATGTTGTTCTTGCTTTCTCTGAAAAATTTCACAGGAGAAAAAGAAGTCCCAACAAGCTTTAATTTTAATTGATTCCTATTCAACCCAATGAGGTCATGCATGTTTAATTATCATCATCCCTATTACAGATGGAAAATCAACTTCCTCTGATGTTGCTATGCTAATCATCATCTCATTTGTTTAGCAATGGCACCACACAACCAATGGAGATTACAGAAAACAAAGAGCAAAAAGACCTGCACACAGCATTGCAGACAGTGGCCAGGACTCTGCAAGGTCCTGGATGGATCACATGGATCACATCCAGCACCATTTGGAGGTTCCTTTCAGCTCTCCAAAACAGGAACATGCTCTGGGATTTTGCACGCTGAACTTTGAGTAAAATAAAGAGGAAAACCAGGATGAAGGTATCATCCCATTCCTTGGAGTGCTGGGAATCGAGGACGAGGCTTTGAAAGGGACAAAGCATTTGTGAAAGTCAAGGCTGCTGCAAACACCAGCTCAGGTCTCTCAGTCTGGGAATGAAACATGGAATGGTTTGGCTTGGGAGGGGCATTAAAGCTGATCAGTTCCATCCCTGCCGTGGCAGGGACACCTTCCACTGTCCCAGGCTGATCCAAGCCCTGTTCAGCCTGGCCTTGGACACTGCCAAGGATCCAGGGGCAGCCACAGCTGCTCTGGGCCAGCCCCTCACGCCCTTCTGTGCTCTGGGCAGTTTTGTAAATCCCTGGCAGCACCAGGCCCCTCCATCCCTTTGCCAGCCTGGCCCTGGGAAGTTCCCAGCTGCCTCTCAGTGATGGTGACTTTTCCTCCTGAGGATGTTGTTGCTTCAAGACTCTTCAGAAGTGAGCTGGGGGTCAGGTATGAGTGTAAACAAAGCCAACCCAAAACCTGCCAGTGGACTGAAAATGCTCCTTTTCCCTCGAAGGGGAGGTAGGTAAACTTGATGCTAATCTCTGCTCCAAGCAAGTGTAATCCTTCTGCATCCCAATAAACTGTGGCATCTACAAGTATAGCTCCAGCACATTAGTGCAGTGATGTGTGTGACCCAAAATAAGAACATGAGGACCAGGAGACTGCTCTCCAAAGCAGCTGGGTGTGCAGAGCTCTGCAATGCTTATTAGGTTTGTTTAAGTACCAAATTAAACAAAGAGTGGGAGGAAAGACTGATGAAACCAAAATCTGATCCCCTGCTCCAAGTTTAACCTTAGTTTGGCAGCTCTGTCTGCTTCTGTGCTTGTTTTTAATTTAGTAATGCTCTGATGATTTATTTCTATATTAAAGCCTATTTCACAAAAGCTGAAAAAGAAATGACTGCAGGAGAAGCAAATTCTCCCTCACAGCTGAGACGAAGTCACTTCTGCAGGCACACAGGGAACTGGGGCTGATTTATGGGCAGCTTAGCCAAGGGAAGCACTGCTCCCTGGAAAAAAGCACTCAAACTACATTGTCTTCCCTGCTAAAAGGGAAAATGTGGCTCTGCTGCAAGCCCTGCTCACTGCCAGGGCTGCACAGCCCCTTGCCCTGTGTCAAGGCCTCCCTGGCAATCCTGGACAACTTTAGAGTCCCTTTGGGTGGAAGGTGTGGAGGGACACCAGCCTAGTGCCACAGTCCACAAAAACTGCTAATCCTGTAGTATTCCTGTTCCCATGAATTCCCAAGTGATTTTTCCTGGCAATAGCTGCAAGTCCCCATCCCCAAATCAGTGGAACAATCCAGCAAAGCAGCCATCTGCTTCCCCCATCTCCTCATTCTTGTTCCAAAAAGAACTGGAATCTCTCCTCTCCTTCCTTTCCACTTTATTTTTAGAGCATCTTCAGCCAGAGCTCAGCTCCCCATCCTTAACACTGCACCTCTCTCCTTCCAACCACGTTTTCTTCCAGCAGGAATAGTCTAGTGGACACCATAGATTTGTTGACCAGTGGACAGAGAGCTTTGCAACACAAAGAAAACAAAATATCTTGTGGATTAGACACACCTAGATCCTGAAATTCGCTCTGAGGAAGGGGAAAAAGCTTCAGCAGACTTTGTCATCTCAGAGAAAACCAGATTTTTCATTTTGTTCCTTCTCAGAAAAGTGACAAAGCCATGACTGCCCACATGCAAGCACAGCTGCCTATGGACACAGAGAAAATACAGAACTCAGAGCTCCTGGAGTTGGTTTATTTTCTGCTTTGGAGATGATACCCACACAGCTGTCAACTGCAGCAGAGAGATAAGCCTAAACACGGGGCTGATACAGCTCTTAGGAAGTGTTCCCATCCCTCTCCTTCACCAAGAAGCAGGAAATGCACTGAGACATCCCAATTCCCCGGGAGGGAGAGAGAGACTCAGGGGAGGTACTGTATGAGGTTAATGGGGGGACTGGAGCACCTCCCCATGGACCAGGCTGGGAAAGCTGGGATTGTTCAGCCTGGAGAGGAGGAGGAGGTTGGAGACCTCCCAGCACCTTCCAGGGTCTGGAGGGGCCATAGGGAAGGCAGAGAGGGACCCTGCATCAGGAATTGGAGAGACAAGACAAGGGGAATGGGGTCAAACTGACAGGGGGAAATTTAGGTTAAAGATAGGGAATAAATCCTTCCCTGTGAGAGTGGGGAGGCCCTGGCACAGGGTGCCCAGAGAAGCTGTGGCTGCCCCTGGATCCCTGGGAATGTCCAAGGCCAAGCTGGATGGGGCTTGGATCAGCCTGGGACAGTGGAAGAACCCTCTGTGAAATGCCAGCACACACAGGGAAGAGCAGCTTTTAACACTCCCATGTTCCTGTCCCTTCTAGTGCATGCAGCCTGCCAGGGAGTGACCCAGTTCCCCTAAACCTGGAGGAAAATCCATCAAGCTGCATCCCCAAACTCTTCCTCAGTGCCAGCCTTTGCTTCTGCCTCTGTTCTGGCCGCAAACATTCTTGACACATTTAATGGTTCAACTGCAGTCCCACTCAGGGCTGCCAGAGTTTCAAAATCTGATGTGGCACCATCCCTAGAGCCTCCAGTTCTCCAAGTTTTTTGTTCTGCCTGCATGGAGTTCGTACCATGAGGAATTCACAATTCCTTGGCATCCTGCCTTAGCTGACTTCCCACACCTAAAGAAGAAGTTGCAATAGGAAAAAAAAGAACTTTCCTCTAAAAAAGAAGCCAGAACCATGGGATCACGTGGCCATTAAATCCCACTTGTGGAGAACTTGGGAAACCTGTCAGCTGCTCTTTCCTCCCAGGGCCGGGCCTGACAGGAACAGCAATGTCAAAGGGGGAAGGTGGTCGGGGTGCACACCCGTGCCTGTAACCGATGGCTTCTCCAACTGCCCCCAGAAGAGAACTGTGCTGGTGGTGGCACTGCTGGGGACAGGAGGGAGCAGTGCCTCTGCAGGCACCAATCCCTCTCAGCACAGGCACGAGCTCGTTCCAAACCTTCCTGGGGCTCACAGAGCAAACCTGAGCCTCCCTGTCTGCAGGGACTGAGGGACTCTGTGGAGGCTGCTCTGGATGTGGAGCCCACCCTGTGCCACCTTTTCCCAGAACCAAACCCTCCTCCTAAGCCCAGTTCTTCCATTCAGACCAGTCTGCTGCAGCTACAGAGCTCCGAGGTCTTACGGCAGCACGCAAAAGCGCTGGCAGATGTTCACCTAAATATTTCATGTCTTTTGCTTTTCCCCTCCCAAAAGGCATTTTCCTGAAGGGAAAGTACAGAGTGCAGGAAGGAAGGGGAAGGACACCAGGCTGGTGTCCAGCAGGGGTGTCACCCTGTCAACCAGAGCTGTGGGCTGTGCTGGGTTAATGCCACGCCAGACCAGAACCAAGGCCCAAACACCTGCGAATTTAAACCAGGACTAAAGAAGGGAGGCCATGGGCTGCAGGGCACTGAAGGGCTGCTCTCCCCAGGGCAGACCCAGCCCCTCACAGACACCCAATTTCTCTGCTCCCAGTGCCAGCCCCATGTCCTCCAGCAGAGGTGAGTGTGCCCAGGGATCAGTCGGAGCAAAGCCAGCACGAGCCAGATCCAGCTCAGAACAACCCCAGCCTGAGCACTCATTAGCAAGAACCTGCTCGTTTTCTGAGCAGCAGAGCAGCTACAAGGCACCAGGGATGTGAGCACGGTGTTAACTGAGCACCACAGGGCCCACACGGGGCACGGAGCTGCCTCAGCTGTCATGGCACAACCTTGGCCAGAGCTGTTCCCACCAGCTGCTCCCAGCCTCCTGCTCCCCTGGAACACACTTCCACCCTGCCCAGGTCTGCACTGGAACACACTCCCACCCTGCCCAGGTCCTCCCAGGACTGGAACACACTTCCACCCTGCCCAGGTCTGCACTGGAACACACTCCCACCCTGCCCAGGTCTGCACTGGAACACACTTCCACCCTGCCCAGGTCCTCCCAGGACTGGAACACACTTCCACCCTGCCCAGGTC
>VZRX01012486.1:0-12073 GCA_013398075.1 Notiomystis cincta
TATATCTATGCGCCCTTGTGGAAACACCTGAAACTTTTTCCATCATTTCTGGTAGCATTAAATCAGATTTTGATTTGTATAGGAGTTGAAGTTTGGTTTGGTTTGGTGTTTGGTTTTCATGAGGTTTTTGGCTTTTTTCCCAATCTTTGTCTGGAGGCTTTACTATAAGTATCTCCATTTTAAAAATTCATAAATATGCAGTCAGACATAAGCCACAGATCTAGAACAACCTGACAGTTACATATTGGTCATTACTTCAGTGGGATTTTTAAATTTAATGTCAAACCACAGAAAAATAAATATGTGAGAGATAGGCCATTGTGGGGAGAATTTCAGGGAAATGTAACAGGAGAGAGGAAAAAAATTACCTGAAAAAAACCTCTCAATCTATAATCCTTCAATTAACTTTAAATCATTCTCTGTTGCATCTCTCTGTATCAGCAAGATGCCCCTGCTACACAGTGTGAAAATGTGTGTGATAAAGTGTAAAAGCAGAGATAGTAAAATTATTGGAAAGTTACAGTGTTCATTGACCCATGAATTCCAAACTCCATCTCCTGAGAAAATGCATGGCTTATTAACAGCTTGTAGTACCAAACCCTCACAGTACATGCAGTTATAAAAGGGATGTACATTTTTCCATATGTGATTAATGCACTATTTTTTTTTTTCAATGGGGTATTGCTAGAAAGTGTTTTCAGTCTGGTAAGAGTTTTAATTTTCCATAAAATAACTTGATGTAGAAAACATAACAGCAGATAATTCAAAGACATTCTGCTTTTGAACACTAATATTTGAATTTGTCCTTCTACTTGTCAGGTATTCTGTTCAGAATTGAAAACGTGAATTTTCAAAGAAACGTGGTCTGATTTATCATTTTGCTTGTTTTTTCTCTGTATTTTCCCCATCTTCATAGCATGGTTGTCAACAAAGATTGGAATTTCCTAATTATCCTAATAGATCAGTGTTGAATTAATGTTATCAAGTTCTTTTGCAATTTTTGCCCTTTGCTCAGCCTGGGTGTGATCAGAATTAGAAGTGATAGCAGGGACAGCACTGTGATCTTTGTGTGCAAACACATGAAGGGGTGGCTGGGCAGGTACCACTTCTTCTACAGCAAATTCGTCCTTCTCAGTGGAATATTTCATCTTGACTTTTATTCCTCGAAAGATGAGGAGTCCAGTGTCAATGCATTTCCACAAATCCATGTTTCCACATGGGCAGTGTCAGCAGCAAACCCGGATTTCCGAGGCTCTAACCCGGCAAAGCAGGAAACAAGGTTACAGCCATTTTATAGCACCCACAAGTCTGATATTCCAGGCAACTGCCTCCCAGCTGACAATTTTATTTGAGATATCCTAGCAATTTTGCATCCTCTGCAGTCATACTTATTTTCTCTAACTGCACATGGGCAAATTTAAACAACCTTTTTTTTTTATTGATGAAATAACAGTATACACACAGATATACATCAAGGTAACAAACCTGCTTGGATTCAGGCATCTCAGTAAATCAGAGTGGGTCCAAAACTTACTGAATTTCAGGGAAACCTTCCAGAAGTGCCTTTGAAAAATTCTAATGAAACTGTTCTGCATACTACTTGCTGTTAAATATTCAACAATAATAAAATGTACTTTACCTTTATGAAAAGCTACATAAGTATTAACTAACTAAACCTCATGACTCCTAAATATAGTGCAGATAAATGTATAATTTAATTTTACTCTTCTTAGGGAAATTAGTTACAAAGGTGAACAAGTCTTTTACTAAAAGAGTGAAGTATTTGAAAAAGGACCTTGGCTTCCTGTATTTTCTTCATTGATTCCAGTCAAATCACAATTTGCCTACAGCTGTACTATAAAGGAGGAAAAACTAAAAAGCTTCCCATGCACTGGTTTTAAAAAGTCATTTTACAGAAGGACAATTAAGCCATAACTACCTAAGATACAACATAAACTTTAGATTTTTTTTTTTATTAATCTCAAGGCACAATTTTGTTGTCTGTATATTGTGTACTTCGCAATATGACAACACATTTAGGTCCATGTTATACACATAATGATATCTACCACAACAGGCTGTTCTACACTGTAAAAAGTATTTTCTGGGAGAATACACACTGTTCTGAGCACTCAGCAACAGCTGATTCTTTGAAAGCAGATTTGAAGACCCTGATTCTTTGAAAGGAGCTGTCATTGAAACCAATGGCTTGGTGGCTGGAAAGTGACACTTTCCCCAATGCCTGTGTTGAAGCAAGAATTTAAGCCAGCCTCAATGTATCTACTATAAAAGGTGGGGTTTTTTTTATTTTATTTTTAAAGTTTGTCAAACTTTTATTTTCAAACATAGCGTGTCTGCTTCTTTTTGTTGTTTTGTTTTGAAAAACAGGATTTCCTGTGAGTACTAACATCCAATAGAGAAGTATGTTACATTATGAATACACTTAAATTACATGTAAATAAAATACCTGAATATTTAGCTGTACTATATGCCCTGAAGAGTGGGTGTGAATTTTGAGTACCTCCTAGACCTTCTGTATTTGTAATCAGCCTGAATTACTCAGAGAAGCATTCTCAAACCTTGACAAAGTCCAGTTCCATGGACTGAAGGGTCTCAAAAAATGGGGGGGAATGGGTGGCAGGTGTTGAGCCCATCCCTTAGCAACTGTATTTCACAGGGGCTGTGCCATCACCACCGGTTGTGAATTCTGTTTGTTCCAGTTTTGGGATATAAAAGGAGCGCAGGAGTGTGTCAACAGGACAGATTTTACACACTGGAAATGAGAGAGCGAGAGCGCAACAGAGAGAGATCTTTCATCTTGTCAATGCCTCTTCATCAACATTCAGATCACATTGCCTTCATTTCAGACCTCGCCACTATCCTCTGCCTTCATTCTTTTTTCTTCCTCTGACTCGTCTCTCCTCACTGCTGAAAACAAAACTTTCCCCTTTGCTTTGACAGTTGTCTCTCCTCTCTCACGAAATGCTACACCGTCAGTGCTGATCTCACAAGGAACAGCTTGTTGTCCCCTGTTAGAAGAAAGAAGCCTGGCCTTTGAAAAAAATTGACATTTTAAGATCAAGCAAGGCAAATCTACACATTGAAATGGAAGTTATGTTCTTTCTTTCTAGGTCCCTTGAACAAAGTTATACAGGAATGTTCTTTTAAATCTTAGTAATTGCTGGTCCTTCATTTTTCATTGTCTGCAGCTTGTGCTGTCACAGACCTTCTGTAACAATCATGCTAATGCTGTAGCACTTATTTTTGCTGTTTATTTCAAGAGAATATTTAATGTAAAACATAAAGCCAGGAGAGTGAAAATGTTGGACCTGGGAAATTTCACACTGTAGTTAACAGAAGTTCAAAAGACTTGTTTCCAGACCCACATGAGGAAAAGCTGGCAGTCTTACTGAGCTGTATGAGGCCTCAGATTTGTTTGTGCTGTGGAGTTGTCCTGTAGCTGCACAGCACTGCAGGAGGGTACAAGACTTTCCTACCAAGGCTCTCATGTTCCTGTATGGACTTGAAGAAAGATTCAGAGAGAAACAGAACCTCCCCTTTTAAAGGGTTTCCTTTAACCCCTTTGCTGCCAATAACACAGAGGCCCCCGTGCTGCCATCACCCACAAATGCGTTTTTTAGTCACTCCAGATCTGAGGGGATGTTAGGAAAGTTTCTGTGCTATGAACAGGTTTTTTAGCTTCCTGAAATACTAGAAGCTCTATTGGTAAGGTTACAGGTTGTAGGCCATGAATAAATTGATTAAAAAACCCCCAAACAAAATATGTAAAAGTATTTGTACCATTTTGAAAGGAGTGGTATAATTCATATGGATCAATATCTTTATTAACAGTGCCTCACAGACAGAAGTGAAATTGAGCCTGAATTTCCTGCTTTTTCAGGATCTCTCATCTTTCTACCTATTGCATTCATAATGTCTGCCCACTTATACCTGTAACATGAGCATTGAATAAATTCAGGAATTCTTACCTGGTAGCAGTTTCTTACTCTCTTTTTACCTAGAAGTAAACACCAATGGAAAATGAAATTTCTGTATAGAAACTCAGGCAAGTGGCATTCCTTATCATTTGTTCCCAGGTTCTGTGTTGCATTAACCATGCATAATATGCATTAACTGTTTCAATAATGCAAAACTTTCAAGTTCCATATAGCACAAAAGAAAAAAAGAAAACAAAACATGTCCATGGAGATTCAGCACAAAGACCCAGCTAGCCCACTGTGTCATCTTCAAGGATGACTAGTAAAAGAAACCTAGGCAAAGGGTAAAAGAACCAAGTGAAGCAGAGTCTCTCTCTCTGGTGTGTCCTTCTGCCTTGGCTGCACACAGTTTGGGCATTTTCTGGCTGGGAAGTTGTAGTCAGATTATTGTTTAATACAAAAGAGAGGCCTCTCCAACAAGAATGTACTTAATCTTTCATAACTGATTTATACTTTGGCCTTCAACATGTCCTGAGGCAACGAATGAATTATACAATTTACCTACTTGTTATGCATCTGTTTGGAAAATGTCATAGCATAATTTCACTGGCTGCCTCCTCATTCTTGTGTACTGAAAACATTGGTCCTTACACTGTGACTTTACAGATCTCACACACATTTCTCTCCATATCAGCTTTTGCAAACCAAATAGACCTGCTCTGTTCAGTGATCCGCCATTTCTCTGAACAAACATGTTCTATTTGGCTATTCCCTAGCTAGTTACTTTGCTTAATACTAATTATTAATTAAGACAGGGTGACCCAATCATGTGTCATAGTCCAGAAAAAAGTTCACTATGGATTTTTACTGTGGTATAATGCTTCTTTTCAGTTTTGTTTCCATTTCCTGTCCCAATCGTTCTTGATGTTTTGATTTTTTGGAAATTGTTTAATATTAATCTGACATTTTGAGAAACTCTGATAGTGATATTGATAGTTTCCTTTAGAAGTACTACGAGATTTTTGTGAAACCAAAAATACTTTAAATTATGGTAGCAATAATAGTTTCAACACCCTTAGATGCTAAAACATCTCTTATGTACTAGAACAATATCTATAAATTGACTATTTTTCGACTTGGTACTGCTCTATTGACTGGGTTTTTTTCTGCTAATTCTCATCCTACTGAATCATCTGCTGTTACCAATGATGGCAAGCTTCATCTTCTAATGAGTTTGAAAATATTTTTGCTCTATGTTATATGCTGTTAGTGGGTTGATTCTCAACATTTTTGTCAGGGATCAGTTGCTATAGCTTTACATTTAAATTACTATATATAATTTCCAATTATTTGGCTGTGATTTTCATGTTGGAAAGAAATTTTCATTTCTAAAAGACCCTCTACTATTTGTCAGAATCTAGCTAGGCCTTTTCTAAGGATCTGATGGGTTCTTTCACCAAGCCCACAATATGATGTCTTTGAACAGCATCCTTTGCACCAACTAATATTTTTACTGTTTGGAGTGTATTTATTCCAAGCTCATTTTAACTAACTTTCATTATATTTAGGTATTGCCCCTCTTTACAGTAAAGCAATATTTCAGTAAGAGAAGGTGAGATTGCTTTGATTTCTATTTGGAGGGAGCTGGGGAGATTGGCTTCAGGAATTTGCATACTTCACAATGATTATTTGTCTTGGGCATAGTGGGTCCACAGTAGAGCTGTTTTGATACATTCTTCTCACCCAGGTTTTGCAATCAAGACCTGTCACACATGTAATAAAGATGTTGATTTTTCCCCTCCCTCTTTCCATTGCTTGTGCCCTCGAGTAAGTTATTCCCACATGTGCAGCCCAGGCCTACATGTAGAAGTCTAGATCTCCCCATGGCATCCAAAATGAAGCTGTATTGACTGCAGATGACTCTAATCACTTGTATTAATAACTGGGACAAACCTTTGCAGCTGCTAAACTGATGCATTGGTAAGCACAAAATCACAAGTTCCTTGCTATGCGCACGTGTGCGTGTATAGTGGGGAGGCAGAAAATCAACAAAACTGAATAATAAACATTTCTTAGGTTAATTAATTTTGACATGTATAGCTTTATATGTAATTGATTCACGAGCTCTGTGAGGTAGATAATTCACACATCTTTGATTTTAGCAATCTCTTATTCTGCTTCATAACTTTCCAAAGGATATTTTTTCTCAGGAACATTAAACCAGTTAAATTTTAGTCTGTTCCTGTCAAAGTGGTTTACATCTACACAGGCAATTTCTGGATTTGATTTTGGTTTTGTCAGTCACGCTCTTTGATATATGAAAGTTTAATACTTAATGTACTTCAGGATGAAAGTAGCCATACTTTGGGAACTTGCTCATATGGAGTTGCATCTGAGCGAGCACCTTACTGCTGCAGGCAGTGCCCTCGCTCCCCTGGCCTGCATGGCTCCACATCTTGGTTGGTCAACCTGCACCAAGGCTGCAGAAGTCATTTCAGTGCTGAGGGAGTGAATGCTTCCACAGATGACTCTGCAGCCAAAGGACCAAAATTTGTATTATGCACCCATTGATGATGTGTGACCATGCACACCCCACTCCTGCAAACAGCATCGACAGCACAGCTCAGAGCGAGAGTGGGCAGGTGCTGACAGACCAGGATTAAATGGTGTATAAAATCCACATGGATGGACTGGACAGGGCTGCTGGGGAAGGTCCCTGACACCTGGCCCTGCCACTGCCAGCCATGGCCTGCCCACAGGCAGGCAGGAGGCCATGGAAATATCCCTTTGCTGCTGAGAAAAGATTTCAGCAACAGCAGAGTTCAGTGGCTGAAGTGAGCTGGGAAGGAGGTGTTGGGCAGGGGAGCAGTGCAGCAGGGAAGGAGCAGCAGCCCATGGGAGCTGCTCTTCTGGCACATTTTCCACCTTCTGGCAATTTTCAGAATGAAAAAAAAGAAAAAAATAATGGAAAGACTAAAAGTTTTTCACAAAGTAGCTGGATGATTCAACAAAGTTTTGCTTCTGGTCTTGCTTTTTCCTTTAGGGTTTGGGTGTGGAGGGTTTTCCAGATCAATCTATCTCTTAATTTCTAATGCTTTTCACATTCATGACTAGCTTTTTCTCATGATGAAAAGTGAAAATCCCTGTAGTGGCAGCTGTCAGAAGTTGGGAGGGGCATTACATGAGAATTGCTTTTGGTTGTCACCAGCCCTGCCTTTTTCATCTGCAGCCATCCAGCCCTGGCCAATGCTGGGTGAGTCACATCACTGGCTGAAGGATTACTCTGATATCTTGGGTCAGTTGTTTTTGTGCAACTTTTTTCCAAATAATGCTCATATTTAAAATCTCCAATTTATGATCTTTGATTAGACAACAGTAGTGCAAGACTACTGTAATACCTACTGAAGCAATAGGAATCTTTCCATAGACTTTATAGGAATTAGATGAGATTTATATTACTGAATACTCTAAACAGACCCTCAAAGGAAAATAATCCCTTATTGCTGCCTTCTGTTAGTTCCTTCAGGGAAAAAAATAAAGCAACTCTGAACTGAAACATACAGAATTTTTTAAATGCATGAATGCACCCCATCATTTTAGTTTTCTCATTTTGTGATAGAGTACTGTTTAATTAAATAGTTGAGGTATATGTTCTAAGCAGCTTATGGATGGGTATTATCTTCATCTGAGATACTCTAATGAGAGACTAGGGGAACAGTAAGTAACCCTTTATTCTACAAAATTAAAAATGGGCAAGAGATGAGAATTTAATTACCTTGACATTATCCTTTGCTATATTAGGTTAAAGCAATAAGTTGCAGGAAGAAAAAGCTAATATATATATATGTATGTATGTATATACATATAGATATGTAAATTCTGTTTTCTTTGAACATTAAGAAACAATGAAATGCATGTGCTAAAGTAGTAACAAGATTATGCAGCATCACTTTTCATCCACAGGTGCTGTAATGCTTTGCTCAGGCCACCTACAATGATGAGCAGCTGACAGAGAAGGTTTGTCTCAGCAGTGAGGCCCTGGCAGAGCTGGTACCAGATAGCCTGAGCTGTCTGACACTCTCTGCACAAAGCTGCTGAATCAGTCACACAGAAATGGTACCAACAAGAAAAGCTGCAGCATTTGGGACAACAGAGCTCAGCAATGAGCACAGCACACTTGTGCTTACGGGAGGGTGCCGTGGTCGGGGTGGGTTGATGCTGGCTGGACCCACCCACCCACCAAAGCCTCTCTGTTGCTCCCCTCCACTGACCTTGGTGTCTGCAGACCTGTTCCTCTCACCTGTTCTCACCCTGCCCCTCTTGGCTGTGATTACAACTGCACAGTAATTGGTTTTTTCCCTTCTCAAATATGTGCTCACAGAGGTGTTCCCACCACTCCTGAAGGGCTCAGCCTTGGCCAGCAGTGGGTCCATCCTGGAGCTGGCTGGCACTGGCTCTGCTGGAACTGGAGGAAGCTTCCAGTAGCTTCTCACAGAAGCCACTCCTGTAGCTCTTTCCCCCACTACCAAAATCTGGCAAACTCAACAGTAGTTCTGGAAAAGAAAAACATAATTGCAATTAAAAATATAAACAAGACTTTTTGTGATTAAATCTCTTTGTTATGAGGTGAGTATTATTCCCTGACTAGGTATGTACTCTTCAGAGTCAGGCTCCTCTGTAAAGGAAATTGTTTTCAAAATTTTCACATGACATGGAATTAGGGATTATTCTTTTTAAAATATCTTCTTTCTTGAACGCTCTTGCCTAGACTTATGAAAATGATGTAATATGTAAAGTACAATATAAAGCACTCAACAAATAAAATGTAATTATATATAATTTAAAATATGTAAAAATTAAAAATATAAAATATACACAAGAGCTCAAGAACTAGGAAGTTAATCACATAGCAGATTTAAGGTTTTACTTTGTTCTCTCTGAAGCATTCATGACTACTTAGTCTGCCAGAAATGGACAAAAAGGGAACCTGTTTCTAATAAGATCAATGCAATTCTGCTTTTGAAAGGAGAAAAGAAAAGAAAAAAAGATAAAATGCTGACCTTTTTTCTTTAGTGAAACTGTTTAGTAATTAGATTGAGAATGCAGTTTACAGGATTAAAGGGTTCAGATGTGGATTTTTACATGAGCAGGGGCTCTGTTTGGTGTTTTTAGTGGGGAAATGAAGGCATATTTTGGAAATTCTGATTTCATTACTTTTTTAATCTAAAAATCTATGCTTGTTTTCCACGCTGTCAGATTCATATCATGTCATAGTTCTATTGTATATGCACACTCAGCAAGAGAATGTGCAAGTGCTGGTGTTTTGTGTTACTCTGTTTCTCCCATTGCATTTGCTAAAACGTGGAAAATAAATGCACAAATGGAAACAATATTTATGACCTAAAATCCACAGGAAGGTAGCAAGAAATCAAGACCTATCAGTCTTTGAACCCTCTGGCCAGATTTGCCAGCAGGGTAAGCATGAGGCTGTGAAGTTCTGTAGAACCCCTGGCAGCCAAGGGATGGTATCAGCTCTTGGGCAGTACCCATTCAGGCAGGGTGGATTTACCAACCAAGAGCTTTCTGCATGATGCCAACGATTCTCAGAGCCATGTACTCTGTCAGCCCTTCCATTTTAAATATGTGTTACTTTTAGAGAAGGAAGCTTACTTTGACTGCACTGTTTTGCTTTCCTTAATACACATTAAATGTGATGATCATCCTTTTAAAGACACTTACTGCAGTATATATGAGGATGTGGCTTGTGCCTCTTCCTTTTCTCAAGGGACACAAGGCCTCAAGATCACACACAGGGTTCAGGTGCAAGACACACTACTCATTCATATTAAACATTTCAGCATGCACTGAATGCCATGGAATTAAAACAATGTTTACAAAACAGACAAGATTATGCTTTTCTCTTTGGTGAAATATCTTGAAAACTGAAGTCATGATGAGGACAAAGGAGATCCCCTTCTATATTACAAAAATGTTATTAAGGGGAGGATGAAGCCAATTAGAGATTTAGGTATGTGGCTGAGAAAAAAATTAAATTTAAAATCTTTTATGCTTGTGTCTATACAACTGCATTGCTATTCATAGCAATTCAGTAACTGAGAAATGAACTGAATCTAGTTTCTTTAACCCTGGGATAAATTTAACTCAAGAACACAGGTGGTTTGTATTCTGCACGTGTGAATGGTCTAGAGCTTTTCTGTGTTATTAGTCTGGTTTCAGCCATTTTAGCAATTCCATTGTATTTTGTTCACAGCTTTTGGCTTCCACCCTTTTTCATTTTCCGTTTCTTCTGCCAGACACTTAATCAGCCTCTCTGGGAACTTATATAGCTCCCATGACCACTGTGTAAGAACACCTAACAAACATTAATGCCTTTTTATCTTCACTGCACCCTTATGAATAAGAACAGTGTTAATTCACATTACACAGAGAAGGAACAAAAGGACAGAGACATTAAATGACTTGGTATCAGTGGAGGAGAAATCTGTGAAGCATCAGGAACTAGAGGCAAATGGTTAGGGCGAGCCCCAAGTACCTCCTTCCTACTCTGCCCTTGGCAGACTATGAGCAGCCTCAAGCACCTGCTGCTCTACCAAGGCACAAAGAAGACTCCTGAAGTCCTGTAATGGAGGTGCCTGTGCTGGGAGTCTGTTGTCACATCTCCATGGTGAGAAAGCAGCTCTCCCAAAGGATAATGGTGAGAATCAAAGTTGGGAACCCCTGTGTCTTTCCCTCTCACTCTGTCAAACAGCTAGGATGCCTGGACTTCTAAATCAAGCACCCAAACCTGCTCTCTAAAGTATATGGTATGAGTCACTTAGCTAACTTAAAATGCCCTATACTGATCCACAAAGAGAATCCCAGAAAGTTTTCACGTCTCTTTTACCTGCCCACACATATGGATCACTCATCATAGTAGTATCTGAATGCCTGGTTTAACCAGTCACGTTAATTTTTTTGTTTTAACATTGGATTTTGACTACTGGTTGCTGCACTCATTTGTAGTTTCATCTATTTTTTATCTGACATGAAGAATGCCATTCTGTTATATGGCGAGGTGGGGTGGGGTGTGAGCAAGTTCCACAAATTCTGCAACAGCTTCCACCCCTCCTGCAGCCCACTGACTCTGCATGGCACGTTATCTGCCTATCGATAATCCTTTATCATGTTCCGTAATAAAATCACTTTCTCCCACATGCTGCTTTTGCTTTTCTCCCTTCTCTTGTGAGATATTGGGGGTTTAATAACTGTAGCAGTTTGGATTCCTCTCTGATCAAGAAGCCAGGATGGATTAAGAAGTAAGTCAGTGTTGCCTAGTCTCCTTGTCCCGGTGTTGGAGAGCATTATTTACAAAGATATAAACAGATACATAACTGTACACGTTTATTGCTCAGCTATTTCCTGCTCCTCCACACTCCCACCCCATACAATGGGGTGTAAGAGTTCAAAATGCCTCTGATCCAACCCTGTCCCTAGGCACAAGCAACTCTATCTCTTCCCTGCGTGTGTGCACCTGAAGGGTAAATGCAATGGAAGAAGGGGTGCCTACTCCCCTGCACCTTTGTGCAGGAATGGGAGGGGAGTGAGGGAATTGAGGGGAGTGTCAGAATTTGAGTTTTGTTCTACAGAACATTTGTTTAGTATAATAAACATCTGCAAATGACTATTTATTTCATGAAGTAATTAACATTCCTAATTAGATGCACCTTGCAGCTGCTGTTAATCTTAATTGGCAATAATGCAGTTACATTTTGATACATATCTTCAGAAGAGGTACAGAGGAGAAGGGGGAAAAAAAATAAAGACAAAAATCTGAAGGGAAGGAAATAAAACTGTTCCCACACAGTTCAGAGAGTTCGCACAAAGAAGATCCCATGGCAACAGCGAGGCCCACAGTTTGCCTTATAAAAATCCAAGAATAGATAATGTATCATCTCTCCTAAAACACTTCGCTTGGGAAATCGGAGGGGAAGGGGGTTGAAAAATGAAATGAAGCGCGAGAGGTGAAGCGAAGCAGGCTGACCCCGCGCGTGTTGCGCGCCCGGCGCTCCGCTCCCGGCCGAGCCCCGGCGCTGTCCCGGCAGCGCAGCGCAGCGGCCCCGGCGCTGCGGGCCGAG
>VZRX01012486.1:20141-77788 GCA_013398075.1 Notiomystis cincta
AAAGAGGTGAAAGTTTTGTTTTATTCAGAAAAATGAGGAAGATCCAGTATGGAAGAACAGGTGATGCAGGGAATATTGAAGGCTGTGAAAAGATACTTTATCTTGTTTTCCTGATGACCAGTAAAATGTATTTGCAGAAAATGTAAAATGAGTGAAGGAAAGCACTCCTTAACATAGTCCATTCAAATCCTTTGTCTCTTATGCACCAGGATACAGTGAAGAGAAGGCTCCAGTAGACTAGAATAGCTTGATAAAACCAAATTTTGAAACGTTGCATTGTAGCAGATACCTAGGTAAGAAGATTACCTGGCTGTGTGACAGATAGTCAGAAGGCTGTCACCTTGTGTAGCCCAGTGGTGGTGTATCAGTGGATGTGATTTCTGAAGGGCTGAAGGATGCTGCTTCCAAAGGATTGTGTCTGGCGTCCCTTGGAGGATGATGTCTGACTGGAAGGACTGTGTGTTCTTGAGACTATAGGTCTTCACTCTCTGTTCATTTTACAAACCCAGCAATTGCAGTACTGCTTGATAAAGATTTTATTAATGTTGACTGAACAACCTAATTTTGCTGTTTAAGTCCTCATTACTAAAGCCCTGGTCCAAAACACAGTGATGGAAATGGAACGAGGCCTACTGCACTCTGTAGGTATTGGATCAATCTCCAGCTTTATCATCTCATTCCCTCATTTTTGTTATTTTCTGTGGGAAAAAAACCCCACACTGCTTATGTTTAATAGGTTAACATTGATTAGAAAAAGAAAATCTTGTAAACTTTAACAGAATCCAATAAAAGTTACTATATTATTGACTGTATAAACAGTCTTATTAATTTCCATCATTAAAGGATATGCAACTTCCATATTTTGTTCATTCACAGAAAGCAATGTCTAGTTTCTTAAAAGTTTGTTATACCATCCCTGGTCTCTGCTACTTTCAGTTGCTGTGATGGAAAACTCGGAAGGATCTTTAAAATCAATCACTAAAGATATATGCAGTGTTAGTGTACATCCTGAGCTAGTTCTTTCTAAAAAATTGTCAGGTTAATCAAAATACAGATAGGTTTTTCAGTTTTTAGTTAGTTTAACTTATCCTCCTTCATATTGCTTCTTCGGTATATATATAACAATGTATAATATATTTATTATATATAATAATGTATATTCTGTCAGAGGACAGTCACGTGGCTCAATGGACAGACACTCTACTTCTGCTTAGGGCTGTTCACTTAATTACTGTTTTATCTTGATTTTGTCCATTTCCAGTATCACTTAATGCTTAAGACTTCTATATTAGCTAATGCAATGCATGTCTTTTATTTCTTTGGTGTCTGAAATCAGGCCCTTTCAGTAGTTCCAAATATTACTTCTCTGTAAAACTTTTCTAAATATGTCCATACTTCAGTTTCTTGTCTCTAAACACTGAAAGACATAAACACATTCTGCCTTCTTGTCTTTTGAAGTGCTTCATCTATTTATAATATAAACTTTTTGCTTAATATTTCTATTTTATTATCTATGGAGTAGGGTTAGAGAAAAAGTTAATGTCAATTTCTTCTTCCTACCTCAGTGGAAATTAAATTTTTTGCCAGCCTTTGGAATTCATAGAAAGTATTTCCGTTCTTCCAGCCTCCAGAAAAGAAGTAATTTCCATGTTGGTTGGAGGGTGGATTTTTTAATATTTTTTATTTATTTAGCACTTAGATTTTGGGAGGATTGAATCAAAAGATGACATTTTAGACATAAAATTTTAATGAAAACATTTTCTGCTCAGTAGAAAATTAATCAGGGAAGATATTTTCAGAGTACTTAATGCAAGTTCTTAGCAGAACAGGACTCTCAGCTAAGGTCTTTAGATGCTAAATAATACAAATATGAAAATAGTACTGTGAGTCATACTACTGGGGGTGGCTGGGTCAGCTGCCTGTTTCCTAAATACTAATCAGTCTTTTTAATTTGAGATTACTTCACTATTCATCTTCTCATTTTCCCCTGTTGCCTGAATTAATTGTATATAAAATATGGATGGTCATGAATCAAAGGTAGCTTGTGGTTTTCCTTTCTGCCAGGGTTCAGGTGTAACCCACCTGGTTAACAGAACAAAAACGTCAGTAGCGATGAGGCTTTCTGGTTTTGACGCTGAACTTTGACTCTGTGCTTGCTCTTATTCATCAAGTCTTAATCCAGTGCCCGGGGAGTTGTGGGAAAGGCTGCTGTTGGTCTCAGTGTGTAGTGAATCAGATTTGGGGATTTTAAAATCTTAGCAGGGAGGTTCTCTTGTCCCAGGCGGTGCGTTCGCCTGTCGGCGCGGAGCCATCACCTGCTGCATGCTCGCAGGTCCTGCTGCCTTGCCAAGGCAGAGCCGCAGCGGGGCAGCCCCTGTGTCTCCGGGAGGCAATCCCAGAGGTGAAGGGATCTCGGGTTTCGTACATGAAACCTTTGCTGTGTTTTTCAGGTCTGGTTACTGGAATTGCCAAGCCGTGCTCGGTGCCATCCTTTGGGCTAATTCCAGCTGACGGCTCCCGACCAGGGCTGGACCGCAGAGCTCCGCGGTGACGCCGGCGGCATTTCCCCATCCCCGCAGGAATGCCCCAGCCAGCGGGCTCCGCGCCCGCCACAACCTGGCGCCTGCAGACTTGTGCTTTCCATTGCTTTGCTTAATAGAAGGCGTTTTTGTCTGCTCTGAAGATACTCGTGTTTGCTGATTTGGAATAATACTAAGTGAAGCAAGGGTAAACCGATTTCACACAGAATCTCCTGTCAGAGCTCTCTTTTGTCAAGAATAATGTTAGAGTAACTCCAGTGAAGCTGTTTCATTCGGCTTGCCAGATTGAGTCCAATGTGAACCTTCAGCACAGATATTATTGCATTAATTTTAATGAATAAAGATCACAGACTTATTTAATTAACATAGCAAAAACCATTGTCAGCAAGCAAAGAGGTTATATTGCACAGCCACTCTAATGCAATCACAAGAGTATACTTTATGGCAAAGAGAATATAATTTTCTTGTTAAAAACCTTTGATGTTTCTTTAAATATATAAAAATACAGGAAATGTGTAAATAAGGCTTGCCAGCCATCTCAGATGCCTCGTGTTAAAATGAATCTTTTAGCTTTAATTTGTGTTTATTTTGATGGGTTTCAGATAATACAGATGTATATATACAAGCATATATATAACTATAAGTAGAGGTATCCATGTATATACATAACTTCTGTTATAAAGTCATAGGTGTTAATGTTGAAAATACAACCATTATGTCAATTTTTGTATTATTTTTACCATTATTTTTACAGTTTCATTTGCACCGTTCAGGGCTGTTTAATCACTAGACTTTTACTTTTCTTGTGCTTTCCTGCCTGGTCCAACTAGACAGAAAATGCTCCTTTAATTTGTTCTTGGGGAATTCAAGAGCACTGTACTGGAGGATTGCCTTCTCCACCCAGACCCACTGTGCTGTCTCACCAGCATGTCTGGTTTAGACCTACACCATGTTTTTTCCATCCAAGCTCCTTCATGCATTGCCACAGGAGCTGGTTCAAAGTTTCTGGAAGTCAAGGGGTCAAGAAGCCACTGGTCACCTGAATGGCAGTATCTTGTGTGTGCAAGACAGGCTACAGTCTCTGTGCTAGTCCTCAATTCAAACTCAGGGGGAGTCTGTGTTTTGTAATAGGGGAAGCTGTGGGCAGTGCATCTCATAGTTTGGCAGGAGCTGCTTGCTGTGTAGATAGCTTTAGATTGCTGCTGGAGTCAGGATTTTAACATATATTTTGGTGTGTTAAATCCCACACTGATACAGAGTATGATAACCATTGCTTGAAAGCAATATGTGTATTTAAAAGCCAGACCCTAGTTTATCTAATAATGAAACCTGGATGCAAGAATGCAAATGTATAATGTAGCCCAAAGTGTATCAGGCTGTATCAGTGCCACCTGAAATATATAAATAAGTGAATTTATTGTTTGTTTGGCAGGAACTGTGGTTCTACATTCCTCACTTTTATTCTTATTTTTATTGACCCGTCAGAATGCTCTAAAATAAGCTTTCAGCCTTATGCTTTGTTTTGATGAATGAGGAGGACTGAATTTTCAACTAGAGACAGTTTACTATAGAATTATCTTGGGTTTTTTCTACCAAGATGGGCACAATATTCTTAGCTTACAAAGGAAGTTTTTTCTTTATTTATTCTTCTACCGGAAATTTATACTATAAAGGTTATTGCAGGATAGAGGAAAAAATACAGTAAAAACATAGTACAGTAAGACTGTGTTTATATAATAGCAATTTTTTGCACCCATAAACTTTATATTTTGTTTTGAGGATTATCTATTAAGGCTCTAATTAAAAAGAAAAAAACAACCCACACAACTTCCTCCCAGAGAAAAGGGAATGGGGCACACCAGAAGGAAAGATAAATTTTTGTAATTAAATTTAGATACCCATTTATTTAAATCCTTAACTTGTTTTAAAGTGCAAATTGTCTTTCTCCTTATCTTAGAGGCCAGACAGACCCTCTTACTATTTAAAGCTTATTTTTAAAATAGCTTCACTATGATGGGGCACAATTTTTGCTCAGTCCTTATCAAAGAATAAAATTCAACAAAATACTCTGTCAAGCAACACTCACTTTCCTTTAGATGGTCAGATATAATTAAAATATAGCAGAGAACCATCACTGATCTCAGTATCAAAATAGTATATGCTTTTGGGATACTCCATAAAATTCAGTTTATGGAACTCAAAAGTTTTATAACAGAGTTATGGGAGTTTTATGTATGGAATAACCTGTTTTAGCAGGAGGTTGTGTTCTCTTGATGTCAGGAATTCTAGCTCACTTTTTCTGTTACATGATGTGTGTGGTGCATAGCTTTCATGGTGAATACACACGTGAAACAAGAACTGCTTTATCAGTTCCCATGAGTAAATGGCTCTGCACACCTCCTTTTTTAGTGAAAGCTAAATTTTATTTGAAAACAAAGACATAGAGGAGAGAATATCTTTAAATGGTCCTGTATTTTATGTGCTGTGGTACACAAATAAATCCATGAATTACCTTCAGCAATGTGAAATTTATTTATCTCTATCAGATGAGACGTTCCAGCTGTCACCAGACACCGACAGTGATTGTGACACCCTGCTGCACACATCGCTTACATTATACAAAAATTCTCCATTTATGTAGCACGTTGTTCCTGAGATTTCATACCACAGGTGAACAATTAGCTGTATACCTGCCAGTTAAGATAACTGAGCTATGCAATTAGATTGTGTGACAGGTTTTGATGAAATTCAGGCTCCTTCTGAGGCAGACTGTGAGCTGGCAGTGCCTGGCTGACAGGGAGCGTGTCGGAGCCCCAGATAGGGGCACAGGGTGTGCGGGCAGTGCACCCAGGGAGGGTGCTTGGAAGGCCACAGGGAGCTCTGCTTCCCATCCCCTGCTGCCCTGTACTTACCAGGGGTCCTGTGCAGCAGCTGAAGGCCAGGGGGAGGCTGCTCCAAGAAAAGCTAACAGTGAAGACTTACAGAAGTGTTGTGTCAGGTGGTGGTCAGCGGCCTCTGGCATGACTTTGGATTGATCACATCTCTTCTGTTGTGTGCATCATCCCTAAGGAGAGATTCCTGCCTCCTTGGCCAGTGTCAAGCCTTGGTTTAACATCAGCTCCCCAGTGAAGGACAGCTGGCTGGGAGGCTGTCCACCCACTCTGGGGCCAGAGGGGGGACATCAAGCTTGTGCTGGTTTTGGCTGCAGTAGAGTTAATTTTCTCCAAGTGGTGGACAGCAGTTCACACTGCCTGGTGCCCATACCCTCTCAAACAGCTTGCCCAGGACTACAGTATTTGCCATTTGCCTTTGGGTTCCTTTTCAGGACTCCTACTCTTAGCTATTACTGTTGGTTTTCTATGTAGGTTTATGGGGTTATTTTTAGCTTTGTTTGTGTGAAGTGCAGCCTCCTCTGCATTGTGGTTCCTTCAGACACAAAGCTGGTAGTAGATGTTGTGTGTCCTGGGCTACGTGCAGGGATCAGCTTGGGGACAAATGGTGTCAGAGCAGTGTTCAGTACAGACCAAACCAAGCCCGTGGAGTGAACTGCCTTTCCTCACCTGTTGGCTCCAGAAGCCAGCAGGGAGCTCGCACTGTGCAGTGCAGATG
Source organism: Notiomystis cincta (assembly GCA_013398075.1). Classification (NCBI taxonomy): domain Eukaryota; kingdom Metazoa; phylum Chordata; class Aves; order Passeriformes; family Notiomystidae; genus Notiomystis; species Notiomystis cincta. Next base: position 26,291 of record VZRX01012486.1, read on the forward strand.
ATCTCTGTGAGGGAGTTTACCCAAAGACTGCTCTGCTTGGCAGTGCAGACGTGTTGCCTGACTTGGATTCCCAGGAGCAGACTGGGGTGATAGCATTTCTCACCTCCCTGGCACACTAAGGGAACAGACACATTAGAGACTGTGAGATGTGAAGATATGGTAAGATGTGGTGTTTTGTGGTGTGATGAGAGTGCAAAAGACAGACTCCTGTCTGAGAAGATGGATGAGCTCCCCTCAGTAAAGCATTAATACGTGCTGCATCCTTCCCCTGAAATGTGAGCTAGCTGTCACAGGCTCTGCAGTTGTTTCTGGGGATTTTGTTATGCAGATGGTACTTTCTGATTATCACATTTTAAGACTCACGCACTCATGAAAGGGAATAGTGAAATGGAGGGGGGTAATCTGACTGAATAAGAAAAGCATATTTATAAACAGATTTTTTTTTTCCCTGAGATAAATTAGCTCACTCTGAGCCTTACACATTGAAGCTCAGTCTGGCTGTATCTGAGTTTATAAGATACCTATGCATCTCTTTTTTTTTTATTTCCCTTTGAAAAGCCCCAGAAACATGACTGTCATCACCATCATGCTGTGGAGACTGGTCCATGCAGAGCTGAGTACCATTCCCCCTGCCTGTTTCTCTCCATCAGGCTGGGCAGGTGTGTGCCTGCTGTTCTCTGAATCAGGACTGGGAAGGCAGACAGATCTCCAGTGCAGGTCTCATTTGGGGCATCACCCTGTAACTCAGGTACTTGTCAGAAGTAAGCTACAAAGCTTCTTGGTCTTGTACACTCCTTTGCACAAATTGCCCTGCCAAACAAGGGCTGGTGAAACAAAGGTTTGGTGAAATAATTCCATTTGACACAGCCATACTCCATTTGTAGAACTGCACTGCATTCAGCACTCTAGCAGATCATGTTTGTTCAGCAGATTTCAATTAAAGATGTCAGTGCTTTTAGAGGCCAAGCTGGACTTTTTCCAGAGCAGATTTTTTTATTTTCCACTCCATACATAACTCCATAAAATGTCTTTGTACAGACAAAATGTGCATCTGCCTATACCCTTGGAAAGCTTTTGTGATTAAATTGTGGAAGAAATTCTTTCACCTTGCACTGTCTGAACTGTAAATAGTGTCTGCTGTGGGAGGAAGCAGACATTGGGATTTGGGTTTGGATGGGAATAGGGATTTTAATGTTGGTAGAGGAATTACTATGATTTCTTTCTATTACAAGATTGCCCATAATCACCCAGTTTCCATTTCCCTCTGTGTTGTGCATGCTCAGAAGCCATGCCATAGAGCTTACAAGAGAGAGAAATTGGATTGGGGCAGCTGGGGAGCACGAGGTAATAACAAAACCATATTGGCAACACCCTTGACAGTAGCCATCAGCTACCACTTCCTTCTCAATTTTTCACAGGCATCACAGTGGAGAAGGGATTTGAAGGAACACAGAATGGAGTTCATTGTCTTTTTAGTCTGCTCAAATGATTGAGGAAGGCTATAAAAAGCCACCTCAGGCTTAATTTGGTAGTAGCCAATTCTCACAAATTGTCTGTCTGTAGGAAGAACACAAAGCTTCTGCAGTGCCAGGCCACCTGCAGATGTCATTTAAGAAGAAAACAGCCTGGTTTTCATTGGACTATCAAAACAATTAACTTACTCAAAATCACAGTGGTTTGTAAGTTGATTTTAGCTACAGAAGAACAAATTTCTGCAAAAATCTGTATGAGCCTTTCAGAATTCTGTATCATAAATCACTCCCCTGTCAGTGAACTCTGTTTAGAAAATGAAACTATCACTAATGAGGATTTAAGCATAATTTTATATTATGCAGTATTCAGAGTATTTAAAATATTTGGGCTCTTAGTTTGAATTTGGACTTTTGACCTCAAATTAATAAGCAAGTTTTAATTTGAAGTGCTTTTAACTTTTAATGTAGAATTTGTGTCATTTTACTTCCTTAATAATCAGAAGGTCACATGGTACCAAATGAAACACCTTATGACAATGTAAATTGACTGTGTCATCATTATTACCTTTATCAGTCAGAAATAATTAATTGAATTGTGGGTATTGCTCATAGATCATGATATCTACTTCTGAAAAATGCATTGACCTATAAATTGTCCTCCAATAGCCATCCCTAGACTAGACAGGAGTTACCAGAAGAAATTTGTAGAAAGATGTCTTCTGAATGATGGGTGTTTGCACAGTAAAGCTGAGTAAGAGGGAAGCTATTCAAAGCCTCTTCTAAAATTTCTCCAGTTAGATCCTTTTTTTAAAAATACAGATTTTATTTCTAGAATGAATTAACATAAATTGCATATGAGATATATTTAATTTCTTTATTTCTGTCTAGTTATTTCCATGTAAGACAGGACACTGTTGGAACATGAGACTAACTACCACATGAATTTATAGGTACATATTCCTGGTGCTACATTAAGTTTTACCCAAATACAGTAAAATTGTTCAGCAGATGTGTGATTCCTGAAACAAGTATTTATTTTTAAAGTTTTATTTTACAACGATTCATAAAATTTAATTTTCAACTGTTTATCATTTGTAACTCAGGATATACTCCAGTTTTAGGAGTCTATCCTCCAGTGTCCGTTCTTAGGAATAGAGGACAGGGCCTTATTGTTATGCAGTCCCTCCTCTCTCTTAAAAGAGTTTTCTTTTAGGCTTGTCCTTCTAATCTGGTTTCTGCTTTCAAGGCCAGAATAGTTGCTGGACAGCTCAGATTCAGTGCCCTTTAATTGACATGACTTTTCCTCTGACTCATGTCTGTTCCCTGATGGTATACAGAAAGAAATCATGACTTCTCTGATACTTATGGCAATAAGCAAGCTAAACTATTCTATTCTAATTAGACTTCTGTTCCCCTTGTGTGCTTTAACAGCTGCCTTTGCACTTGTGGTCTGAGTTCATCTTTTGGAGAATACTGACCAGAAGCCTCTGCATTATGCTGGAGCAGGTCTTGCTAGTGCTGCTGGCAGTAGCTCTCCCACACACCTGTCTTCAAATGCAGATGCTGAATTTTCAGCTTTTCAGTAATATGTCATTCTGGTTTGTCACTTGAGATATTGAGCTTATTGCATGCAGGTTTTCTGACAGCTGGCAGTCTGTGGCTGCCCCAGCTTGTGATGCTTTACCACTCTGACTAAAGTGTGTATTTAGTGCTGAGAATCTACCTAGAATCTGAACAGTAGCAGGAAGTATTGCCCTCTCTGCTCTTGTAAGTGTCCCTAACAATGGGCTTTCTTCTGGCAATGTGGGAAATGGAATTAATTGTTCATAAGCTGGCTTAAAAATTCATCCTGGTAGCAGAAGGATAGAATATTTCAGTGCTATTTCATAGCATATATTATGCAGGATATCATGGTAGCCACGAGCATATAGGTATGTAAGATTGAACAGGTCATTCTTGCTCATGGAATCTGAGTACATTCACTGGATCACCAGAAATAGTGGCATGTGTGAAGCTCAGACCTCATTGAATTTATCTTATCTTCCCATAACAAGATGCTATATTTCTCATTGGTTCCTATAGTTATCAGATACTATTTAAAAATCCCCTCCTCTCAGCTCTAAAACCATGCCAGAAAATCTGGCATTTTAATGCAAGTCACAAATGCAGCTAAGAAAAAATTTATTTATTTTTTTTTTTATTTCAGACCTACAGAAACTTCACATGGCATATGTTTAGAGACGCAATACTCAGATACTTCATTATTAAAAAGTCAAGAAAGGGAAGAAAAATCCACTTAGCATAGCTGGAGTACTAGCTTCCAAAAAAAAGGGATTCTAGGAAAGTCAAGTGTTGGTAAAGTGTATTATCACCATAATTTTAAGTATTAAACCCGCAAGATTTGGCTAAGTTTAGCTAGGAGTAGTGTGAACGAGCTTTTGTATAGCAATTGTGTGTTTAGAGCAATTGTAGAGCAAACCCTTTGTTTAATGTCCTAAATACTCTGTGGTTCCTCAGCCTTATGGCCTCATCATATACCAAATTTTTGTGAAAAAAAACCCACTTCAACTTACATGCAATTAAGCTTTACTGAGGTCGTAAAATTACAGTATAGCCAGTGTGAAATAGGATCATCAATGCTGGTGACATCTGTCAGACACAAGAATAAAACTACATTATGAACCCCCAGCCATGATTGTATCATCTCATTTGCATAACCAGCGTTAAAAAATCCAGTTTTGTTAAGAACTTAACATTTCAGAATGGCCTTTAAGCACAGGAGTGAGGCTAGGAGGGGGCACCAGGTAATTTTACACTGTGGGATTAAGATGCCAGAAACCATCTGGAGAAGCAGCCGTGCCTGCAGTGGTGAATCCAGCAGGTCCATGGACCACTTCAGTCCCCAAAAACCATACCTGTGCCAGGGAGAGTGCTAGCAGGGCAGCAGTGGGAATGGCTGCAGATCCAGCATTTGAGCTTTCTTCCTGGCTTTATTTCCTTTAGTACTGGTGCAGCCAGGGAGTCCAGCTAACTGCAGAAATGTAGTACACAGTTAGTTTAAAATTAAAAAACCCACCACTTACATGCCAGAAGTTCCAAGCTAATAACTCCCAACATCCTATAATTAATTAGAATTTAAAATGCCCCAGAAATTATGATGTGCCACAGAAAGAGAGCAGGAGAAATCAAGGGCATTAAGGTTGTCCTAGTATATATATATATGGTACAATGGTGAGAGTACGGGCATAAAATTCTTTATTAAAGTAAATTAAGAAGTTTAAAAGAAGAAATTACTAAAGCTCTAATATAGGAACAAGTCCCATGTTGCATAAAAATGGTATAATTTTTCTTCATTAATGTGTAAGATGGGAAAGGACAGATAGGAAAAAGCAGTCCAGAAACAATATGTTATTAGCTACATGAGACAAAGGAGAGCCAAATGAGACACAATGTAGGTGGGGAGCACCTTCACAGGCCCTTCTGTCTCACCACCGGGCATGTAGGGAAAATTGCATTTCTTATTAATCTCAGGTATATTTAATCAGCTAGGCAAAGGTGTATTCATCCTGGCACAAGATTGCAGCAGGAGGAGGAAAGACTGCTTTAAGGCAGTTGCAGAAGTGTGGAGGGGCTAGCCAGGGGTGAAACAGTATTTCCAGAAGAGCAAGGCCACTGATTTTTCAGGTTTATGTCTTCTCCCCATCACCTTAGGTAAAACTGTTTGGCACTTGCTAGTAGTAATACACCCACATCAAATGAGTCTCCCCAGACACCACCTGAAGAAAAAGGACAGGAAAGAAATAGATACTTGTTAGATTTTATTTTGGTTTGGTTTTACTTTGCACTGCAGAAATTAATATTGTGCATATAATGAAGTTAATAAATGTGTGGTTAATGTATTCACAACATTTACACATAATTTTGAATATTTTCAAGGTAAACAGAATCCACATTTCTGTATCACTAGAGGAAACAAACTCCACGTAGAACAGAGGAAATTAGTATGTTTCCCCAAGTAGTAATTTTACAATATTTCTTTTCCAGTTTCTAAAAAAGAGAGGATTTATATTGCTCCATGAAGTAAAGTTTAAACCACTCTCATATACACAAAAAAAGTGAAATGCTATATTTTTGATGAAGTATGATGTTCTCTGTACATAAGATTCCAAAGAGAATTCATGCACTTTTCTCTCAGAAACAATTTCTCCAAAATTCATAAAAACAAAGAGCAGAGCACTCTGAAGAACAACTAAAAAAACCCCAACAAAAAATCCCAAACCCATCTGGTTTTGTGCTGGGTTGGCCCTGGCTTGATGCCAAAGCTGTTCTGTCACTGCCCTCCTGAGCTGGACAGGGAAGAGAAAATAAAACAAAAAGCACAGGGCTTGAGAGATAAAAACAGGGAGACACGACTCACCAGTTACAGTCATGGGCAAAACAGGCTCTACTTGTGGAAATTAACTGAATTTATTACCAGGTGAATCAGAGTAGGATGTTGAGGAATAAAAACAAATCTTAGAAAACACCTTCCCCCCGCCCCTCTCTTCTTCCTGGGCTTAACTTCGTTCATGATTTCTCTGCCTTCTTCCTTCCAGTGGCACAAGGGGACAGGGAATGGGGAGCTGTGGTCACTTCATCACACGTCATCTCTGCTGGTCCTTCCTCCTCCAGCTCTTGCCCTATGCCAGTGTGGGGTCCCTCCCAAAAGAGGCAGTCCTCGATAAACTTCCCATGGGCTGCATTCTTCACAACCTGCTCCACTGTTGGTCTGTTCCAGGGGGTGCATTCCTTCAGGAAGAGACTGCTCCAGTGTGGGCTTTTCTCTCCATGGGTCCACAGGTCCTGCCAGGAGCCTGCTCCAGCGTGGGAATCCCACAGGGTGACAGTCTCCCTGGGGCATCCCCCTGCTCTGGTGTGGGGTCCCTCTGTGGGCTGCAGGTGGATCTCTGCTCCATCATGGAACCTCCATGGGCTGCAGGGGCACAGCTGCCTCTCCGTGTTGTTCCCACAGGCTGCAGGGAAATCACTGCTCCAGCACCTGGAGCACCTCCTGCCCCTTCTTCGCTCACCGTGGTGCCTGCAGGGATGTTACTCACATGTTCTCATTCCTCTCTTGGCTGTTGTTGCCCAACATATTCTTTCCTTTTCTTATGTACATTGTCCCAGAGGTGCTGCTGCTGCCACTGATGGGCTTGGCCTTGGCCAGCAGTGTGTCTGTCTGTCTTGCAGCTGGCTGGCTGTGGCTCTGTCAGACAAGGGAGAAGCTGCTGGCAGCTTTTCGGAGAAGCCACCCCTGTAGCCCCCCTGCTACCAAAACCTTGCCACTTCAACCCCATACGTCTGGGTCAGTGAATGTACTGTTCTGGGCTGAATGTTGGAGAAAGTTCCCAATTACATGAGCTGCCCTGGGCTCTGTCTGCCTTAGCACTCTGGTTTGAAGCAGTAGCACAGTCTTGAAGGAAATCCCTTGGTTGTTCCCACTTCCCACATGTCAGTTCAGTTTCCAGGGCAGCTTTTGTATGATGTGAAGCAGGTGGCCCTGTGGAACAGAGCACTGTTGGCAGCTCCCTTCCCCTCTGCAGCAGGAGAGTTTAGATCCCCTTCAGGCATGTGTGGGTCGACTCCCCAGGCTGAACCTCTGAGCAGCCTGGAGCTGGTTCCAAGGACAAGATAAAACCTATTCTGGAGTGCAGTCTACTACACAGTGTGGAAATCGGGGCTTACATGCCTCGTGTTTGATCTAATTATTGTTTCACTCTCTTTGCCAGGAATTAGCTGATAATATGGAAAGGATTTGGTTTGTTTTTTGGTTTTGGGTTATTTTTAGTTGTTATAAAAGCCTGGTGGTATGGAACCAGAGTAAGTGAAGAGAAGGCAATTTATGTGGATAGTGGTAAATGCATGAAGGACTAGTAAAATAAAGTGGATTGAGTTGAGTGAAGAAGCACCTTTACCTTTATGGAAGAAGTTATCTTCCTAGTAAAAAATGAAAATGAGTAATAATTACTAAGTGTTTTACCATTCATTTAATCCTGTAAGCCCATCTGTCAAATTTCAACAAAGTACTGCCGTGTGGGCTAATCTTTTTTAAGTGCTCAGCTTGAAGTTTTTTTTCCTAGAGCTGCCATTTCTCCCTTTAAAACAAGAACATGAACTGTGGACATGCATATTCCAGCCTCCTCATCCTGCCTTTCTACGTTAAAGGAGGTTTCTGCTTCTTCAGATGGCCTGTAAATCTGACAACAAAATTTTCTTAAGCAGAATTTGGTTTAGGAATTTGACCCAGTTTTGCAAATAGTTTTAAAAAGAGCTGAAATGACACTTTGGCTCAAGAAGAAAAGAAAAGAAAAAAAAAACTGAAAATAGGAAGAGAAGATTTACACATTTCATAGCACTATTTTGTCAGGTTTTTTTAAGAAATGCATTATATAATACAGCCCTTTAATCCATAACAAGATTAAAAGTAATTGTTTTCCCATGTTCTGCTTTCCTCTGAGGCTAGTTCAGTACATATCCCATTGTTTGTGTAGTATTGCATTATTTAGTAAAATCCTCAGATATTGAACGCTGTTTGTTGGATTTGACCTGCAACACTGGAGTAATGGCACTACAAAGACAATAGATTTTGGCAGCTGTAAATTCTGTCCAGCTGAACTATGATATTTGAAATAATATATTGCTTGCAAAATTGCATCTGCTTGTTTTTGTTTCTGACTGTTTTTAAAGTAGCACCATTTATTAAAACTTACAAAGACCTAAGAAAGTTTGGAGATGTGTACACCATTATTATAATGAGTTTGCATTTATTGCATTTTATGTTTTGTATCCAGATTTAAAGTCAGAATTCTAAATTGGTCTATAGAATTTAAGAACTAGTTGATAGTCAATGCTGTCCTAATAGCAAATGATGTCTTAATAGTAAAAATACAAAGCAGGTGTTAAATTTTACATTTTCTTCCGTAAACATATATTGCATTACATTTTTTTTCAATGGCACTTGTCCCTGTTATTTTAATTGCAGTAATTGCAAAGCTGGGTCCAGATGCAGTTACCATAACTTAGTGCTAAGAATTTATTGACATAAAGTCTGTTCACTGCTTAACTCTGAACTGTTATTTGTCTTACTAAGGTTAGTTGAGGGTTGTTCCTTTACTGAAGGGATGTTAGAATGGAAGCTGGGAGATGGCGACTTGAGGGGACTTCACCAGCTGCATAGACAAACAAGGCTTACTTTATTATTGCCTTAATAACAGCCATTGAGGCCTGAGCACAGAGCAGCTCCTTGGCACCTCGTTCCCAGTGTGCCGGGAACATCCGATTCTCCCGTTAAGTGTCTGCTCAGTTGCCCCTCGTTTCTCTGGCCCGTTTCTCATTGCCTTCCAGCCACCCTCCTGCCTTGCTAAACAAGTTCCTAAGCAACTACTATAAAACTCTTCCAAAATATAAAAAACATCCAGGAGGTGGGTGCTGCTCCTGCCTGCTGCCGAGCAGCTTGAATTCCCCTGCAGTGCAGCAGAAAAGGGGCGCAGCCAGCCTGGTGAGGGAGCTGGCAGGGGCTTGTGTGAGTAGGCTTGGGTTTAACACTCCATGGCCTCTTGCTGGAAGTGAAATTTGCACTCTCATGGAATAGCTCCAGAAGCTAAAAAATCTGCAAGGTTGATTCTTCGTGTGTTTCTTTTTGTTTACTTTCTAAAGAAGATTCTGCACGAGCCAGACTGTGTTAGCGTTAGCCAAAAAGAAATAAATTTACCTGTATCATAAACTCTTGACCTTTTTTGTATCGTGATATATTGCTCAGTACTGTCAGAGTCTTGACACCCCAGTATGATACATTTCCAAAGAGGAATCTTAACCATGACAACTATTTTAATGACTTAAAGAATGCTAATTCATGGTAAACAAAAAGAAATACTTTTTAAAATAATATTTTATACAAAAGTAAGGAACAAAATTGAACTCCATGAAAGTCTTGTAGAATAGGAGTGAAAATGCATTTGAGTATTACACAAAAATATTCAAAGTATTTCTAATGAATAGGATTTTTTTTTCCTTGTTCACAAATGAAAGATATAGAATCTATGCTTAACTATGTCGTAGCCATTCAGAGAAATCTGTACTTGATCAATATTCTTGAAGAAGGTTGATTAATATTAATTGTGCTTCCCAATGAGCAATCTAGGAAGAGGTGATGAATCAGTTTTCAGTCCTGAAACAAAAGATAGCACTGTAGCAGTCTGAACTCAGCCAGCCTGTCTCTGTTAATATTTCCTAGTTAACTCTTTTTGATTTTTAGCTGTAACTGAGATCGATTGTAACTGTTGAGTAGAACAAGGGATTTTGCTGTTGTTCTTACATGTGAAAGAATGATTCTACAGGTTGCTGAGTGTTCTGGCATTCATGCAACAAAGCACATCCTCTTAAATGCATTCACTCAAGCCTTCAGTCCTTCTTGTTGGTTAGAGTTAAGCACATGAAGAACATTTTTGCTGGAGATATAAATAAATCATCCTAACATGTTTCTCTGTAAATTAGTATACTGGATTAAGCTTGTTTTGTTTACTTTGCTGCTTTAGGGTGAGCCATTTGACAGAATCACTGTAGTTTCTTTGATTTTTGATTAATCAAGGATGGGGATATGTTTGATGCTTCCCTGTTACTATCAAAAACAGAGCAAATGATTTGCACTGTCTGATCCCGGAGAACATTGGGGTTTTTTTAGCAATCAGATTGGAAGGAGCTTGTACAAGACTTTCTCAAGCAGTTCTTATTGAAGTCGTATTTTATGTTTAAGGTGGTCTGTTTATGCTCTCAAAAATGATTCAAATATATTATTTTACCAGTTTAATTTTTATTTGTATAGCTAACGGGAAATGAAATACATCTCCCTTAATGATAGATCTGAAAATTAGTGAACACTTAAGTTCTGCAAAACTACAAAGTTGATTTTAAATTTTTTTCCCAGACATCAAAAAGGTACAACTTTCCTGATTTAATCTATGAAGTTTTTTTCTCCATGCATTGAAATAGCCACCATTATCCTGTTATTAAAATCTTTAATGACACCTGCAATTAGTTGTTCTTGCTGGTTTTATCATCTCTATTCTGCAGTGGTTTGCCATACATTTAAGTCTGACAGATGTAATACAGGTATCTATATTGGCTATTGCTTTTTCAGTGTAGATCTGTCTCTTTCCAGAGACAGGGAGGCAGTGAAACAAGGTAATGGAAGGCAAAACAGGAGGTGAAGAAGTGAGGACTGTGCTATGTGTGCCTCCTTCACTCCACTTGACAGTGTGAGAGAGGAAGGGCTAAGGGCAAACAGTGCTGTGATCTGAGCTGGAAGGAGACCAGGATCACTCCTCCTCCCACCCATGCAGGAGCATCCCCAGGAATCCCCAGAGCTCGCTTGTAGCATGACAGATGATGTTGGAAAAGACAGTTTTAATTAAAACAAAAGACAGTGTCTGTTAGATGCATCTATTTATAGATTAGGTAAATATGTTCATCTTTTCATTGATGTCTTTGAAAAACAGTGAGATCATTACCATGAACATCTGAATATCAGCTTGGCTTTCATGTGTTGGCTTGGAGCCAGTTCTGTGTTTTTAATGATGCTGCCAAGTTTATCAGGTTCTCTCATGTAGCTGAGGTTATCCATGTGGATAAGTGGTTATAGGGCCAGGGCCTGGTGTCTTTGCAAACACCTCAAAAGAGGTTTAATGGCAGGGCTCAGGGACAGAGCCTCCAGTCTGAGTGCTTCATCAGCTGGTGTAGCTGATAATATTTGATAATTAATGCCACTTAGGAAATGAGAAGTTCCCTTTTTTCATGCAGAAGGAGTATAATATTCAGGTTTTGTATTCAGTGAGCTTCTGTTTAGCTTTCATCAATGGTAAAAGAAAAATATAAAGACAAGGAACAAAAAAGCTAGTTGTTCCTCCCAGTAATTTAACTGGGTTGCAAGCATTAGTGCAACAGTATGGCAGAGAGTTTGTTTGTTTGTTTGTTTTTATTGTAGGCTGGCTTCACAAAACAGCTTAATTGAAATTCAGTGCAAGTTGGGTTTCTTTTGTGTAGGCCTAAATTGGTAATGCTCAGACTGAAAGGTATCTGAGGACGAGGACAAACTGTTTGTAGAGAGCCTGTCATGATGGTGTACCTTATGCTCTAACAATGCAAATAGTCATATTTGAAGAAAAAGGATGTTTTCATGTATGTTTTTATACTAATGTTTTATTATTGGTACTTTGAAAAATAGGAAGATATATTCTTAAAAATCAAACATTTAATTGAGATGCTCAAGCATTCAAATATGCTCACTGAAAATTTCAAACAAGAAGATGGAAGGGGTCTTAAAATTTTCTCCATATTATTTTATTCTACAGCATATGTTTACAGTTTTTTTAATGAAAATTTATAGCAAAAAAAGCGCAGAACAGGTCAAGATATCTATGCTGTATCAGAGAAATTCCAGTAACATGCACTAAAATAATAATGAACCATGATGCTTCATTGGTTCCAAATTTATTATAAAGCTGCTTAGTAATGTTTGCTGTCCAGGAATATGCATATTTATCCTACCTTATCTACAAGTTCATGTAAAATTTGATCAATATTTAGCGACTGATTTAAAAAATGTACAGGGTTTCATGGACAACAAGAGGCTTTAGCCCTACCTTTCTTTAAAAGGCATGCAGTCATGGAACTTCTACAATGTACTGTACAGACAATTTTGAAGTATGCTATCTCATAATATTTTCCTTAATGTTTATTGATGTTAAGATAAATCTCTTTATTACTCCCATACCTGCATAGTTATGCTTAAGCTTTCAAAGCATCCAGGTTGAAACTTATGAAAGTGTATGAAAGGCAGGTCCTTCATGACTAACCAGGTCTCCTTCTAAGCTATGGTGACTTGGTGAGTGAGGAAAAGGCCGTGGATGTTGCCTAACTGGACTTTAGTAAAGCCTTTAAAAGTGTCTCCCACAGCATCCTCCTGGAGAGCCTGGCTGCTCATGGCTTGGTTGTGTGCACTGTTCACTGGGTGGGGAAACAGCTGGATGGCAGGTCCCAGGGGCTGGTGGGGGATGGAATTACATCCAGATGGAGCTGGTTCCCAGGGCTCAGCATTGGGGCCTCTCCTGTTCAACATGTTTATCAATGATCTGGAAGAGGGGATCTAGAGCACCCTCAGTTTGTAGACAACCCCACACTGAGCAGGAGTGTTGCTCTCCTGGAGGGCAGGAAGGCTCTAAAGAGGGATCTGCACAGGCTGGATTGATGGGCCAAGGCCAATTGTGTGAGGTTCAACACTTGGACCTGCACTTGGATCACAAACCCATGAAATAATCCAGGCTTGGGGAAGAGTGGCTGAAAAGCTGCCCAGTGGAAAATGATCTGGGGAGGCTGGTGAAAAGCTGACTGGCGATGAGCTGGAAGGCTGGCCTGAAACAGTGTGGCCAGCAGCCCCAGGACAGGGACCATCCCTTTGTACTCAGCACTCCTGAGGCTGCACATCCAATCTGTGTTCAGTTTTGGGCTCTCCTCCACAAGAAAGACTTGAGGTGCTGGAGTGAGTCCAGAGAAGGGCAATGGAGCTGGTGAAGGTCTGGAGCACAAATCTGATGAGGAGAAGCTGAGGGACTTGGGGAGATTGAGCCTGGAGAAAAGGAGGCTCAGGAGGCACCTTACCACTCTCTACAACTCCCTGAAAGGAGGGTGCAGTGAGGTAGGGGTTGTCTCTTCTCCCACATAACAAGGGACAGGACAAGAGGACATGGCCTCAAACTGCACCAGGTGAATTTTAGACTGGATAATAGGAAATACTTCTTCTCTGAAAGTGTTGTCAAGCACTGGAACAGGTTGCCCAGGGAAGTGGTTGAGATACTTCCAGAGTGTGTTAAAGAAGTCTCTGGATGTGACATTCAGGGGCATGATTTAGTGATGGACTTGGCAGTGATGAGTTAACAAATAGGCTCAATAGATCTTAGAAATCTTTTCCAACCTAAATGATTCTGTGAAATATTACAGGCTAGAGTTTATTTTACTTTAAAGGAATCATATATACCAAGCCAAAGTATGAAATTGGTGATGCAGAGGTTTGGAAAGAGGGAGATGTGTCTCTTAGTGACCTGCAGCCTAGAGTGGTACTTCAACTGGAACATATGACATGTAGTTTATCAGGATTTAGATATCTTCTGCTGTTCTTTTACCATGATGTACATTTCTGAATAGACTCTGGGGTCAAAAAGGGTTTCCCACATCTTCCTAGAAAGTGCCAGAAAATGAAGCTGGCACTCCTAGGTACTGATGGATGTTTATAGAAATAGTATAAGTAATAGCAGGGATTTGTTCCCCATGGTAGTAAGATAAGAGTTTCCTGCAGGTTTCAGGAATTTTAGAAAGAAAAGTGGACTCTTCAAGTGCTCTAGTTACACAGATCACATCAAAACCAAAATAACACAGAACCCTGAGGTATTTTCCCCTGTGCTAAGCATCAACAGTTACAGCATGACTTTCAAGAGATGCTTGGGTAAGGTGGGAATTAACCTCTCCCAAATGCAAACATTTGTAGAGTGATTTTTTTAGGAGATCATGTAGATTTTATTATTTGCTTACACCTTGTGCATATAGAGGTTGATTTTTGCTGTTTATTTCCATCTCTCAACCACTTTTTTTTAATCAGCTTGCTGTTTATTTTGGGCTTTCTAATTATTTCCCTTATGAAAAATATGTACCTTTCCATGCCAGAACATGATAATTGCAAATATTGGACATCTTCTACCAGATAAAACTTCTATTTCAGCATATGTTAACATTTTCGTGTCTGCTATACTATGGCTCATTTTGGTTTCAACATATTAAAATGCTCTCCTTGATGTTTTACACAGGACAAATAAGGTTGTTAATGTGGGGACATCAGACTTTCAGTACAATTTCTGTAGTTTGCTTTAAGGTCCAAGGTTTTATAAAAATATCAGGCCTGACTGTTGTGGGTGCAGGAGAGCCAGTGGAGCACACACTCCTGTAGAGAACAGCAGCTCTCCAAGGACAGGGTCCCCAGAGCTTGGTAAACATCTTGGAGTATCCTCACAGCTGTCATCCTCACAGCCATTAGGGCTTGAACTTATAAACATGAAAAATTTGTTACAACTGTAGGTAAAATCTCCACTTTGAGAGCTGGCAAGGAGAACATTTTTTTCCCTCTGTTGATAGAAGAGCCTTTATCAGAAAGGCTTATTTTCATGTAGTCATCTAAAAGAGTTATGGCTAGGATCCAGAAAAGTTTATGCTTAGCTTTCTTTGTGTTCTGAATCAACATTGGCATATATGTGAGGGGAAATGTGGGTATAGATAGATAGTAAAACCAAAATCTTATAGAAATCAATATATACGCATAGTGTTTGCAGAGACAACGTTTGGGGAAAAGGTAAAATCCTTATAAATCCCACTTTTATCACAGAACTGTAGAATGGTTTGTGTTGTAAGGGAGGTTCTGGGATTGTCTAGCCCAGCCTCCTGGGCAGGGAACAGCTGGGTTGCTCAAAGCCCACCCAACCTCACTTCAAGTCATAGAGCATCCACCATTTCTCTGGGCAAACTGTCAGTGTCTCACCACTCATTGTAAAAAAAAAGTCATCCTTGCAATCTAAATGTACCTTCTTTTGGTTTAAATTTCCCCTTTGTATCTTTTGTTCCAAGAAACACAGAATGGTTGGGGTTGGAAGGGAGTTATGGATCTTATCTAGTCCAAGATCATGCTAAAGCAAATTCTGCTTCCTTTTACCCTACAGAGAAGTGAATGTTCTGCAACAGGCCTGACCTTTGTGTTTATGTGTGTCACCTCTGATGACTTTCCTGAGATAATTGTGGCTACTTGTCACTTCTGCTGGCACTAAAGATTCGATACAATTCAGGCAAAGCCACAAGGTTCCATTCTAAGCCCCTCAAATTAACCTTAGGATAAGGTACTATTACTGCAAAAGATAGAAGTAAAGGAAGGAAAAAAAAGTAGATTAAAGAGATGAGGAGGACAGGAGCAGGCTGACTTGCATATTCAGGAATGTATCCGTATAGCTGGCAATTCAAAAGTCTTATTTCTAGTTTAATTCCAATAGGTTTTGACCTGAAAATAATTGGCAAGAAAATTCTAATCATATCACAATATTTAAGTAACTTTTCAGACTAGAGGTATCTTTAAGTTGCAAATACAAGCAGTTACACTAAATTAGAAAAAAGAGGTAAACTGCAACTCAGCTGGTAGGGATGTTCATCTATTCCCATGGCTGCACCTTTCCATAAAGAATTCCAACGTTTGGGTTAAAGGTGACTCATCTGACTTATGTCCTTCATTCTTTTACTTTTCCATTCATTTGTTTACTTATTTTTAAAACATTTAGATTTCAGCTTCTCTGTTCATCATGAGCAGGAATGGTAGTGATAATACCAGTTATTTCCACTTTCAAAGTTTTTTAAAACGCGAGTTTCTTTTAGACAAACTTGCTAAGCCAGGGTTCCAGTATTTTCTCATAACATTTACCTTTTATTGAATAAAATACACATTTTGAGTGGACAAATTGTCATTGCATCCCCAGGTACTTCCTGCAGTGATTTCCATTGACTGGAGTACATGAGCTTGTGAAAACAGAGATGATCGACTGCACTGAGTCAACAACACACTCATTATACTACCAGATGCTTTTATTTTCACATAGCAAGAGGAGCGTTATGGACCACTGTTTTCTTTTTCTCCCAGAAGGATTTTTCAGTGTACTTATAATTCCAGAAATGAATGCTCCACTGCATATTTAAAGAAATTCCTGTCAAGACCCTCAGAAATACAGGCTGTGCTGCGTGGACATGTTCTTTATGAATGTACTGAACTCTCAGCATTTGTTTTAAGAGGTAATTCTGGGGAAAACCAACAACAGCAACAACCAACAAAAACCAACACACCCTCCCTACCTTCTTTTCTCATGGCAATAATATATTACCTGATTATTGTTTTTTGTAATCCATCATCCTTCATGTCTCACTGTGTGAACACAAGTAACACCACCTGATTATCACCCCAGAGAGGTTATTGCTGCGCTTTCTCTGTGTTTACAAACAAAGTGTGTTGTTTTCCCTCACACATACGTTACTGTTTTTCTCTAAGTACTTGTTATAAATTGACTGTAATTTATCAAGTAGCTGTAATGGATGTTGCATGTTTGAGATATAGTTGAATTTCTAAAGGTCATGTTTATTACATATTTGAGAAGCCTATTGTAAAAGTTTATCAAAGCCTTTCAGACCTGCTGATGGGTGTGGGAATATCATGAGATTACTAAGGCATTCTGCTTCTGCTGGTCTAGTTAGCAAATGAGAAATGTAAAAAAAAAACCTCTGGTATTTTGTACTTCAGGTTGAAGCTAAAGCAAGAAGCACAGAATGAACATGTTCTAAAAAAACAGGTCGTGTTCTACTGAATGCTAAGAAGGAAACAAACACATGGATTGAAAAGTTACTGTTTGAATAAAAATATAATATTTTCTCTTTTTTTTCTCCATTCAATTGAAAATTTTTTGCGGTCTCACACATAAACTTTTAAATATTTACTCATGATTCTTACTATCCTGGATTAAATTCAGTTTTAGTACAAGAAATGCCATCACATTAAACTAAGGAAGAGAGGGAGAAATATAGATTTCCACATCTGTTAGAGAATTTATAGAAGTCATTAGAGCTGTAATAACATATAATTATATAGTTCTGACTGCAGTCAGAATCAAGACTAGTAACTGCTGGTATGCTAATAGCATATCCAAGAAAAAAAAAAAAGATAAAAAGAATCCTTGTCTTTTTTTCCTTCATGCTCATCAGACAGGTCAGACAGTCATGGATGGATGCAACAAGAGATGGGTGTGTGAAAGGTCCCTTTTTGCAGACTAGCCAGACAACTTGTCTGTGTCATGTTCAGTTGGGAGGAAGTGAGTGTGAATGTCTCTAGTATTTGCTAGAAATGGAAACAAATTCGAAAAATGAGCATGAAAAATACTTTTAAGAATGTTTAACCAGGAAGAAGGAAGTGTCACTGCCTTCTTTACCTGTAGATGGATCTCAGATTCATGTACTTATACCCACCAAAGTGAAGGTATTTTGGTCTTACACACTGCTGCATTGCTTGGAGCGCCTCAGAGTGGGCTCTGAGATTGGCTGCTTGTGGGAGGGGAGAAATTATTCACAGTTATGTACTTTCTGCATGGATCTGAGCTTAATATTGCAGATACACACATGAAGTATTCCTAAGACCAGAGCAGTGATTGCATAGCACCACGCAGAAGGCAAGTATATTTTAATTTTTTTTCATGCATCATTTAGTGCTCAAGGCTTTCATTTTGCATATCTTTTAAGTAATCAAGGTGTACAAACAGGGGAATTAATAAATAAAGAAAAGGAGGCAAAGAAAGAAAGAATGAAAAACAAGCAAGAAAGAAAACTTCAGTGAGTCAAGTACCTGTTGGAACACTGACACTCTCTTGCACTCATATCATGTATCCTCAAGTCTCAGACGTAATTTGTGTATCTTGTAATGAGAGGGGGGCAGAAAACAACAGCAGGAAATTACATTCAATCCTTGGTAAATCAGCTTCTGCCAGTTAACTGGTATGTGATAGGGTTTCTAAGACTGAGAAGCTGACTGGAGGAAGGATCACAGTCAGGTCTGCAGCAGCCTTCCATGGCCCTGGGAATGCCATGTCCTTTCATTGCCTAGGAGATGACCAAGGCAATAATGCCTTCCTTCCTTCCTTCCTTCCAGTAGTCTTGCTAAAAACTCATTTTAATCCCCATTGTAATTTTAAGGTACTGTTTAATACAGAAATCCCTGTAGTATGACATCATTAGCACTGGCTGTTGTCATCAAACATAAATCTCCTCTGAACTGAGCACATCAGATCAGAGAATAGATAAATATAATGGGGTCATTGTCTCTCTGATCACTGCAATATGTTTAATAGTCCTTTGTTTTGTGTCCATCTCAGAAAGGATCTTTGAAGGTAAAATTTCCATTTTCCATCTCCATCAAGGTCTTTTATATTTCCTCATCTGTACTTCAGTTGTGTATATATACTGACTTCTAATAAATATTTCTGATTTCTTTTTCATTCATTTTGGAATAAATACACTAAAAACTATGTATATAACCATCATATTAAACCTCTTATTGCAACATTGCATATTTCAAGGATTTTTCAAAACGTTAACCTAGTGGTGAGAAATTGAAAATAACACAATACTTTGGAAGAAACAAATGATCTTGAAGCTTATGTTCCTGCCACAGAAACCCAGTGTCAAAATTCACATGATAGCCACTTCACCTCAGCTGTAGAGAAAGCAAATTTGCTAGTAAGAAATCCCAGAAGCACAGAACACTGAGTTTGGAAGAGACTGGTGGATGTCAACTGCTGGACCTTTGCTCCAGCAGGGTGAGCTGGAGCCATGTCCAGGTGGCTTTTTAGTGTCTCCAAGGTTGAAGATGCCACAGCCTCCCTGGGCAACCTGTGCCAGAGCTTAGTCACCCTCAGAGTGAAAGTGTTTCCTGATACTCAGAGAGAACCTCCAATGTTTCAGTTTTCTCCTGTTGTATGTCCCTTAAGGAGATCATGACTTACCCAGACACCAATGTTCAGGAGATGTATATGGTGAGGTTTTTCATGCTGTGCTTCAGGCATTCATATGGAACTAACATTTCATGTCCCTTCTGCATAGATAAAGGAGCAGGTGGCTGAACTTGATCACTCATATCCTGAATGGTTTCTTGCATTGCAGGGTATTCTGACTAATAATTCCTTAGTGGTACCTCTAAAATTTAATCTCCACTGGATGTGTACCGTGGCTAAAAATATTATCCATCCATCCCAGTGTGTCATATATGGTATGTTCCAAACAACACAACAATTTTGTAGGGAAAAATGGTCAGAATACACCACAGTTAGATGACTAAACCAATAATTTGGCAGGTCAGTGATGTAAATTCAGTCTGTTCTCCAGTTTAAGCAGGGATGGGATCAAAGCCTGGTTCTTACCAGTTTTTAACTGCAGCTTCCATCTTTCAACTTTAAAATCTTACCTGAGTTGTGGTTCCTTAATTCAAGAGCAGACTAAGAGTAACATCTCCCTCTTACCTTATCCTGCATGCAAGGCTTATGATTCAGAAAGGATCTACTTACATTCATGAGGAACCTGTTCATTTAAATCAGGCATGCAGACACTGCTAGGCTAGAGGTTGCCAAGTGAGAAACTCCATAAAACTTGGTTTGCAGGGACTGAGTATCTTTGTTGACTGGGCTTTTTATCTTATGTGGCTCTGCCTTTTGGTCTGGTACATCTAAAGATGATTACCTTCTCTCCAAGTATACAGCGCTAAAATCTTTTCCAGCTCTTACCACTTTCCAGCTCTTCCCACCTTCTAGCTCTTATCAGCCAGTCTCCAGATATCAGCTCCAACCTCCTGAAGAAAGCCTTTGCCAGCTGCAATACAGTGTGTACCTTGCTTGGTCCCCCTTAGATGCAGAGTTTGATAAGACCAGAACAATATTAATGAGCTGATCACAAATATGTGTGTAGAGTCTCTTATAGGGTCTTGCCTCTATTTTATGTTACCTTTTTGGCCTTTTGTCAAAGTTGACACAGTTATTGATAACATACTGGTGTAGTTATGTAGAAGTATGTATTGGATCTAACAATTAATGGAAACACAGTCCTCTGTCTACAAATCATCTACAGTATTGCAAAGCCAAATTTTAGACACCTAAATTTAAATTTTAATTGATGTGATATAAGTCTTTTGAGGTTAAGCAACTTACATTGCTATGACAAGGAATATATACTAATAGGCTAACTTTTTGAAAAGGTTCAAAAAAGTCTAGTGACCTTCATGGTGACTGATAGGTTGCAAGTCAGAGCCCCTCCCTTTCCCTCCTTACACCACCCCCACCAATATAAAACCTGTTAGAAGCCAACTAAAAAAAGGCAATAGGTATGGGATTCAATTCCAGACTTAGATTAGATATTACAATGCAAAGCTCTACTCCAATGAATGTAGAAATGCTGCTACATCAATACTGATTCTAAGAATTATGGTGGAGCATTGTCCTCTCTGGTCTTCCATACTTATTCATGCTTACAACTTTCTTTGGGCACACTCTCCCCTTTCCTTGACACTATTTAACATTTTGAAGAGAACGTTTTCCTAATGGCAAAAATGGAAATTGTCGTACCAGATCTATTCTTGAGATGTAACTTCCTTAGAAAATGATGGTATCTTTTTTCTGTATAGACATTGTCTCATACAGCCTATATTTAAGTAAAGGAGCTATGCAATCATGACAAATGTAAGTACAAGGTGAAACAGAAAAGTAGAACTAGTCTTAGTTATTCCTCAGTTATGAAGCCTACTCTGTGGTCGTCTCATTAATGTCTAGACTGCAAACTAGAGAAAAGCAGAGTAAAAAAAAAGCTATTTAATTCATTTTGACTGAAAACAGTTCCTTAAATTATTTAATTTCATCCAAGTTGTCTAAGCACTAGTGGAGATGAAACATGCTAAGAAAAGCTTCATAATGTTTCCATTTAGATTAGACAGTAAGGAAGCATTTGCTTCTTCCTTTAAATATGGCTATATCAGAGAGATAACACAGGGAGTAAAAACAAAGGTCCTGCATTACAAATTTGTTGGGATAAATCATACCTTTTTGGTGAAAATGTGTTTATATAATTAAATGTGAGTTTCAAGTGATTTTGTAGCTATTTGGTTTATGTTAGATAATAAATAAATAATTGTAATTAATAGAAGACTGAACATTTCAGCTCATCCACCTGAGGGCTAACAGACTGAAATAAAAAAACCTTCCCCAGTTTTGTGGGTCAAGGTATATTCAATCAACCCAGTAACAGCCCTGGATATTTTCTATAACTGACTGCATGATCCTGACAATTGATCAGTAATGTGTAGGCTGGGAGCATTATCTAATACCTTACAAGCATATAATGCATTTTGTTCTTTCAATTGCCTTTGATAAACACTATTTATGTGGTGGCAAAAGCCAATCTAGGGTTTTGCTTCTGATGATCTCGCTGTTGTCTTTACTGCTAAGGAGCCATAATGGAATAATTTCTATTGGAACTATGAAGGGGTTTTAAGAATGTAAAGTGAAGAATATGCCAAGCCACTATTTAAAAAATGTCCCTGGCCTAATCTTGGAAACCAGGAAAACAAATACAGATTCTAAATGGAATTTTTGGAAAGGTAATCTTTGAAGTTACTGTAGAAGTGCTATGGTTTTGGAAGGGTTTCTTAGCTTCAGATACCTAAGAGTGCATCTATTTAGCACATAATGTATCTACATCCTGAAGTAGTGCTTTTTTTTAAAAAAGAACTCATGAAGGAGAAACTGATTGAAAACCAAGGTCACACGTCCAATATTTAAATTTGAGCACTATAGAAGTTTCATTAGGATAAAAAAATACTTTTTCTGTTGATACTGTCTTTTGGATGAATAGGTTTAGCAAAGAAAAGACTGTACTTTCCAGTGATTAAAGGATGGGTAATGTTCTTGGGGCTTAGAGGAATAGGGACAGAAAGATTCAGTAGGTGGCAGTCTTTCCTTTGAATATTTGCAGCACCAAAATCTCTTAAGTTGTTTTTGAAAGCTGATGCCTTTTAAAAAGACCTTACAATAAAGAGGTGCCCTCAAGTGGTTATTCTAGATTGGATGGGAGACTTTAGAAAAAGAATGCTTGCCCTAACCAATTACTATATCAGAAAATTATATTCTGTTGACTTCCATTTCCTCAGTTGTGTCAGTTGGTTATCATTCCCTTTCCAAAATCTGGAGAATCATTGTTGTCCTTGAAACAATGGCATTATCTCTCAACAGTTAGTGCAATGAATTTAAGAAAATGCAGGTCCTTGTAACACTATTGTTATGGTACCATGTATTGGTTGTTTTTTAGGATCACTGAACAATGACTGGATTACAAAAGTTTCATATTTTTTTGTCTGGATAGGAGTTCACTTTTAGGAAAAACTGCCCCTTTTCTTAGGAAAACAGTGTGTTTGCCTCGAAGTAATCAAAGTGATCTGGCATTTTAAGAGCTGAGAGACACTTCTCAAAACTAACAAAAATTCAGGCCTTTTTCACAGACCTGAACACTTGGTAGACAGTTGTATTCTTATCTAACTAGACAAGATGTAAAAGACATCTGTAAACAGAAGATACTTGGGACTGGTCACATCAAACACACAAACCTTTAGTGCTGATACAGGTGTTCTCAGAAGTGAATGCACATTTACACACATACAGCTTTGGAATACTGCCCATTAGGTCTTGTTATCTCTTGTGTGTTCATCTTAATGACTTTACTTTCCATGCATTTACTGGCGCTATAAGGAGCAAGAAACGTGCAGCCCTCCTGCACTGATGCACACTGGGATAGGGTGTGACCAGTGGAGTGCTCTGGGAGGGGGCCAGAAACAGGTCCCAAGGCACATGAAATGTCAGTACAAAGCATAATCAAGTTTCCAGCATGGCTCTTGTGTATCTCCCAGTCTAACTCTTGTGGTAGTTGGTGGCATTCAAAGACTAAATCTGACTGTTGGGCTTGTTCAGCCATGACAAACCTTTTGCAGATTTGCCATCTCATCCCCTTTCGGTGTTCTCGTAGCTTAACTGAATTACAACTCTAGTACTAAGAATGTTAAAGTGAGGATGAGGTTTATTGTACAGACACTTCTGTTTTACTCCTCTAGGCATTGACATAATTTCTCTATTGAAGAGCACTTTTTCTTTAAAATTCATATTTGCAAGATGTCGTCTCATTACTATGATTTGCAGTCTTATAGTTTTATTTCAAGGACAAATGCACACTTTTGTTCAGGCTAATTTTCCAGAGACAATGTGCTTCAAAGTGAGATTTATTCCTTCTCTTATACAATTAGTCTTACTTAACTAAGTTTCCATTTTAAGACCTATTTTCTCCCTTTCATATGAATGTTTAAGAGAAGTGAAGGATTATTGAATTGAATAAATGTAGGAGCTGGGCTAGTCTGTTTTTACTCCTAGTGCTTGTTTTTCTAGCAGAAAATATCCACTGCATGGTCTGTGAGGTACTGAAGGAAAACAGTAGCTTTCATGCTGTAGGAATTCAGTTCAATTTACTTGTAGTGCCTTTCTCTCTTGTCTGTACCAAGTGATTAGATACCATCTTGGCACTGTCTGGGAAATAGAAAAAGCTGAGAATACAACTGGCCAGTTTCTGAGGTCTACTTCACACAATGCTGTGGAGCTGTGTCTGATAGATGATTACATTTTAGATAGAGGTTGGGGTGCTGACCTTGGCCTGCAGAATCTGATATGATTTAGGGCCTGGTTTCAGGGTTTCACAGCTGAAATTAGTTCCCCTTCTTAAGCTGGTGTCAAGTTATCTTTATTGTTAATCATTTTTATTTGAGGGTGAGGAAGAAAAAGTAAATTGGGGAAGTTGATGTGATGATTGTCACTCATTTGTAAAAGGTTTGAAAGATGGGCCAAAATATAGAGAACACATTTATGTTATTTTGGAAAAAAGATTGACTTGACTTCTGTGCTGTGTGTGATACTGTCCAGTCCTACGTATTCACACAGATGATTTACTCATGTAGGAATAAGTATTGAATTCAAAAATGGTCCAGTAAGAAATAAGAATCTGTATAAAGTTTTGTACCACAGGACACTTTGCTTTCTGTTCTCATAAATCCTGCTTTTGCTGATATTCTCAACCTTTTAATCCATGAGCAGAAAAACATGAGATATTACATAAGGCTAAGCAAGTTAAAGTAGTCTGAAATTCTAAAAGAGCTAGTATCACACTTCCAGAGTTAAAATATATACATATACAATGTTTAGATTCCAATTTTCAATGCATTAAAATCTGATGGTGTTTCCTTTATCCCACAATTTTTAATATATGATAAAAATATTTCTTCTCTGCAGGAGTTTCATAAATAGGACTTAACCAAGAACAGGCATCAGAACATTGTCTGTTTTTGCTCTCAAAGGAGATTTCAATACATTGCCTTCAAAACATTGGTCTTTGAGTTTGTCAGGAGGAATAGCTGGTTTCTTATTAAATCCTTCTGTTTGTCACAATAAAAAGAAAGCTGTACTTACCTCAGTCTTTCTGTAGATCTTTCAAAGGCTTAAAATTGTAGATTGCTTGGGAATGAAGTAGTGTGTGAAGCATTTCACACTTTTTAAAACTGCCCCCAGTGATATGGAGGAGCTGATTGTAGTCAAGTCTGTTTTCCTTGCATTCGCTGTGCATTCATTTAACACTCGATATTGTACAATCTACCTGCACTGCACCACAAGTGCCAAGAATGTTGAATAGTTTTCTTGTTAAATTTGACAGAAACTTAACATTAACTTCTGCTGTTACTTCTGAAGCCTAAAATGAGCACCTGCTTGAATCTGTTTGATCTGAACAGCTATTCAAGGGTGCATAAATTTGAACTTAGAGAAAATAGAGAAATTATTATGAAATGAAGATGTGCATGTGTCAAACATCTGACATATCATGCCACCAACTGGAAAAAAAATCTTGGTCTATGTCTAAGGTATTTTGCTTCACATCAGTCAGATACCAAAGAAAGCAACCTTTCATTTGGAATCAGCAAAGTTCTGTATCATCACTGAGATTTCCAGGCTCATCGAGGAGCTGATCAGCAATGCAGCCAAGTCACTAAGAAGCCCTCTTGAATAGCTGGCACCGGGCCAGAAGAGACACAGAGTTTGGGGAGTTCTGAGTTGGGTCTTTTTAAATAGAAAAACAAAACAACCAAAAGGCCAAATCTGAAAATCAGAACACAGACTATTACTTAAACTGTACAAACACAGATTTTTTCATGCTTCAAGTTATCCAGAGACAACAAATCTACATGAGATTTCCCTTTCTGCAGCTACTTATTTCAGGAACTAAATATTGTCGAAAACTTAAGAATATAACTTACTTTAAATTCAGAATTTTCAATATACACCTGCATGAAAGAGTGAATTATTCTGGTTTATATGAACTGAGATATTGTGCAAGAAGTGCCAAACTATTCCAGATGTGATATGGATAGGAAAAGGTGCTTAGTATTCTTTTTAATTAATCCTTATAATATCTGAGTATCCTTAGTCAGTCGGTTTTGAAGTTAAATGTAGAAATTAGCACACAGAGGTTTCACTTCAGAAAACACAAATTCATCTTTTAATTTAGGTCACTTTATCTCCGCTTCCTTCCTGTGTACTCACTTTCAGAGGACTGGAACATAATGTGACTCAGCTTGACTCTCCTGGCAGTATCTCCTCAACAGAGGTTCAGTGTTAAGACATTTGCAGGTCAGAGCTGATGAGCACTGGTGGGGCATTGCAAGCATTATTGTGTCTATCTGCTTGAAGTCAGAGTTATTAGTACTTTGCTTTTTATGAGGATAGGTTCATTCTTTTTCCTGTTTATCTGTTGTTCCAATAATTATCTCACAGTGACACTTCTATTTGCTTAATGGCCCCTTTTTTGACCCAATTCTAAGTATTTCTGCAAACATTACCCCTTAGCCTGTGTTCCAGATTAGCATGTAAAAGACTTTCTGCAGCTTTGTGATTTAACACTTTAGCAATCAAATGATTATTTCTGCTTTTAACTGGGCTTTTAGCCTCAAAGTGGGTCAGTGTCATCTACCAACCTAAATTACTTATATGCAAACTTCCATGCACAAATTCAGGTGCTTTTCCATGCTCTGACTTACCTGTGGAGCAAAGTATTTTGGATAATAAAACTGATTCAGGTAACTTTGAGAGCATTGTTCTTCAGTGGCAGGGATATAAGCAAATATCCAGCATGTCACTTTTCACAGGCCTTCTCTTCTTCACTTTTCTGACATGTGCCTAGAGGAGTGATCAAGATACAAGTGTCTCTTTGAGGAGGATAGTAGTAAAATGACATAAGTGAGAAGAGGAAAAAGAGACATCAGATAATACTTCAAATAGAAGCTGAAAAGCTACACAGACTCCAGCAGCACGAAGCAACGTTAGTACATGGTCGCCCTCCACTGAAAAAAAGAAAGGTTCAATGGAACAGTGACAGCATGAAGTAACAGAACAGAGTTTGCCCAGTAAAGATTTTATGATTTCTTTTCACCTTGTCTCAGGGACAGGAGAGAACACTCTCCAGCTTTTCAAAACTGAGCCTTTGCATCATAAAGAGTATGCTTTTTTTTTTTTTTTTTAATTAGTTGATTTTCTCATTCTGGAAGATAATACAAATCTAGTTGACATTATCTTTTTATTACTTTTTTTCCCTAAATCTGATTGTAAAGTTGAAACTCATCTTGCCTAAATGCACCAACAATTCATCAGTAAAAGCATGTTCATGCTAGCAGGTGTAAAATGACCTAATTAAAATTTTTCTGAGTAAAGCTTCGAACATCACTTATCTTTCCTTAATTTTAAAATAATCAAGTTATAGTACTTTGTTTTTTCCTTAGGATTGATCTACTAGTTGATTTTTTATATCTCCTGTGTTTTCACATATTATCACAAGATCTGCCCAGTTGCATATTGCATATTACATGACTTATCTGCATGTTCCTTTACATCTGGGCAGCAGGGACACAATGTAAAGAATAATAGGTGGCCTAAAACACCCTGCTGTAACAATTAATCTAATTTTTGGACAGTACCCGTGGACTTCTAACAGCTGAGAGTCAGCACAGTGAACTTATGCACTAAAGAGGTGCCCTGGACTTTTATAGCACTGCCTCTCTTCCTTGACAATTTACTTTTCTAGATCTCACTCAGTTCGCACTATTACTCATCTTTATCACTAGCATGTCACTGTTACTCTAAAAGCTATCTTCCCTATATTTATAAAGCAAATTATATTTTCTACAGATCTTACTCTTGATTTAGTTATTCACCTTGCAATTCTACATAATTAGTGTCTCTGTGTTTGTAGAATGCTACGTAAACTGTTTTCATTAAGCCTCTGGTTTTGAAACCTAAATGTTCTAGAGTTGACTCAAGATACATTTTTTAGAGTGTGCTAATTAAAGCAGTTGAAATGCAATGTTCTGAAGTCATAGAATCATAGAGTAGTTTGGGTTAGCAGGGACCTCTAAAGATCATCTTGTTCCAATCCCCCTTCTGTGGGCAGGGACACTTTCACTAGGCCAGGTTCTCTAAGCCCTGTCCCATCTGGCCTGGGCTGCAAGGGCAGCTGCTGGCTCACGTTGAACTTCTCGTCAAGATCAGAGGAAACACTGCCAAAGAACCCCTCTGTAATATTTCAAGTTCATTTACACAAAAACAATAAATTGAGGGTGTATTTTGAAAACCTCCCCCCTGCAGATTGTGGATATATCCCTGTAACCACAGTGCTGCTAAAGGGTACTTCAAAAACTGCAGTACAAAATCAGCATCACACAAAGCAATTCGTTTCAAAGAGAAGAAAATTCTGAAACATACATGCAGCCTTACTTCATCTGCTTAAGGTTTATTGTGTACTTTCTTCTATGTTCAATCAATTTTATTCCAGCACAGAAAATAAGAGGTGAGAAGAGCAGAGAGAGAAGCTTCTTCACAATCACTCCTATAGCAACAGTAACCTGAAATCAGGCTGGAAAAAAATAAAAAATAACCCTAATCCTTGAGCTATGAACATAAATTAAAGAGGAGCTGGAAGGAAAAGGTATTTTTTACATCCTTTTTTCCCCTTATACTTAGGAGACTCAATTTTGGAAATAGGCCCCCAAAGACTATGTTTGCAAGAACATTAACTGTAGTTTTTAAAGATATTATAACTTTTTAAATAGGCAAGGTATATCTCATTTCTTTTGAGCTCAAAGTACTGCTTGCAGGGGTCTTAGTTTCAATTTCTACATGAACAGTTTGCAGCTGGCAGTTTTCTGGAAGACTGAATTTGGAGAAGGTCCTTCCCTGTCACTTTCTGTTTGCAAGTGCTTAAGCCTTGTTGGTTTCAGAATGTTTAAAATGCTGGCATAGAAACAGCTGAACTTTTAAGTGTTTCACTGAAACTTATCCCACACTCCTTATTGCCTGGAGGATGTTGTTCAAGTTCAAATTAATTATACTTTAATGTTAAAATAGCTCCTACTCTACTTTCCCCCAAGCTGACTTAAAAGATAATTTGCATATGAAGATTTTAGAGACCATATAGTAAGATTTTCATCCTGGTAAGAGGTTGTATTTATAGATGGTTGTGCTCAGCATGTTTGATATATTCTGTTTGAGGCTTTTTTTTATATATGTTGTAGGTATATATTGGTGTTTGTTTTTTCAGTGCTTTGTTGTTAGGCAGCTGCAATGGAAGCCCATGATTTTCACACTGAATTTTAGCTTTTTAAGCAAAAGTAAAGATGAAGGGTCTAATTGCTGCAGCACTATAATTAAGTCTTTCTGGTAGGCATGGATATCTCTTAATTGTAATTCATTGTAAATACATGAGTTTATGTTTGATTATTTGTTTGTTTGCGTTTCCTGGTCAGTTAATATACACAATAAAGAGGAACAGTTTCAAAATACTTAGCTTAGCCAGTCTGAAAGGACAAGCAAATAAAAATCTTATTAGAAAATTGATTGAGGAAAATCCACATTTCTTTATGGTTAAGTCTTCACAGACACAGACAATCAAAGATTGAGTGACAGAAATGAAGGTGTGACTCTGTTGCAGTCTACAGCTTTATGATCATAAGCATGCAGCCAAGCAGTCATATGTCTTATGGAATGACCATAAATGATTAATAGAGCTGAAAAGCTGGGCCGTGTGTCTCCTCAGGTTTGTTTCCTCTCTTCTACTTTGAACAAAAAAGTCCACTACCCAATTTCTCAACACTTCACTGTGTCTCAGCTGATAAGTCTGGCACTGGATCTCTTGATTCTGAGGGCTGACCATTTGCTATTTATCTGAAATGTACTGTATGCATACATTGACATTATGCTTGGACAACATTAGGGTTTTTTTCCTTGTGTTTAGTAAGTTCAGTTGTTCAAAGCACAATTTAAAGAGTTGTTTTTTTTTTCTTAATCTTTATCTGATAGATGAAGTCCATCATTACTAAATTTACTCAGCCACAGTGTTTTGCAATGCACACAATTTTGATACTTTCAGACATATTGACAATTTATTGATTGAGTGTTTGGCACATTCTGATGGTGAGTCCTTGTCATGAAGCACAAGTACCTACCTCTCTCAACTGAATTGCTGATGAGATCAGATACTATGGCACCAATGTAATCCATCCAGAGCAATCCAGGAACCTTCTCTTCTCTTCCACTTAACTGCATACCAGTAAGCTCTCTGAAGTTTTCCTCATCCCATTAAATATCTATGTCACTTACAGGCAGCAAATACTGATGTTGGTCCTGTCATTCCATGAAGGAGTGTTCCCACCAGCCACATCACTTTGTTAAAGGAAAAAGAGGGTGTGGGAGTTGATTGGTTTGTTTGTGTTTTTTTTTTTTTTTTTTTTCTGTTTTTAATTCAGTTCTTCATACCAAGGTAACCCTAATATAATATGGAGAAAAACATCTCTGATTCACTTTGCTTACTGTTGGCCTTTTATGAGAAACTCATTGATTTTTAGAAATTTAATCCAGCATGACCTGAAATTCCACATTCCCCACTCAAGTCTGCTTTTATTACACAAAACACTATTATTTTATGATAACATTATTATATTGGCTCATGTTTTCTTGTCATCATCATTGATAGCTCTGGTGACTCTGTGATGACTGTATGCCTGTGCAACAGCTGTAGCCTGCAGGACTGCCTTGTTGAGGTGACACTACCAGACACTGCTGTGACTGATGAAGTGTTTCTTAAGTGCTTTCCACATTGAAAATGAGGTGTTTAATTTGCATCATGAGGGAGGTGGGGTTTATCCACTGTGCAGTGCAAGCCTGTTCCTGCATAAGTGCTTCTATGCTGGCTCCTCAAAGTTGCCTTCCTCTCTCCTATATTATTTCCTCCTCCTCCAGAATTACTGTGACTCTGCCCAGCCCTTCTCCCAGGATGCTTACTGAGGGTCTGACATACAAACAGATTAAAAGACAGAACTGTGTTTGACTTGTGTAGGAAGCAGAACAGAGCATTAGTTCTGCACTTCACCAAATCCCAATTCCTGATTGAAACTACAGCCAAGTCAATGAAAGATGAGTACTAGTCTAAAGCAGTTTTGAATCACTGCCATAATTTATTGAGGATCTGTAGAAGTAAGAAATGGATGTGGACTCCCCTGCCAGTATCATTCTGGAAAACAGAGCCTTGCAACTTTAAATTGTTGACCAGTTCCCTTCCTCTAGATAACTCTCCCCATACTCTCTCAGTGTCCCATTATTTTTAGCCCTTCCATTGACTGCAAATCTGTAACCATAATATGACATCTGGCCTTTTCAAGTAATGTTATGTAAGAATGTCTCGAAGCCTGCCAATAGAGAGAAGATTCATGTGTCTGGTTTTGACGGCAAATTTTAAAGAGATTTTTGTCAACACTTCTTGCAGCACATTGTTGTTTTTGTTTTATATTCTTCTGGCTGTATTCCTTTTCAAACCCTAAGCAACTGCCATTCACCCTGACTCTTCCACATGCTTGGCTAGTCACTTTTTTTTCTTCTTGGTGATTGTCATCGTGCCAACCCCCAGGGAGAGCTCTGAAACAGATCCCTACGTACATTTGCTCAGCACCTTATTCCCCATCTGGTGTTGTGAATTCCTGGTTTTTTTTTTTTTTCTGGACTGCTAGCTGGGACAGAAAAGTGTACCTTCACACCCAGAGGAGGTATGGTTTGACTGCCTGACAAATAGCCATCCCAGTAAAGGTTTGGAAACACAGGCAGGGCAAATACGGTCGGTTATACGTCGTGTGATTCATTGCCAATTATTATTAACAAAAAATGCAATGACAACTTCTAAAATGCCATTGGAAGAGCATCCTTCTAGTATCCTGGTCAGCTGAATCTCCATTACTGTGCTGACCAAGCCAGAGGGATTTCCAAGTCTTGCTCCCAAGGTCTTACAGTGTCAAATGAAACTGGTCTTACTGTTGGTCATGATCTCCATATGCCTCAAAGCACTGTTGTGTCAGCTGCTTTGACAGGGCTGACCCTGACATTAACCCCAGTGAAACAATTTACTTATCCTCATACAATTATCACTACAGAGACTTACATCTGTAATGTCTCCTAAAGAAATAAAAGTAGCATTAGTAGCCATGCTGCAAACATATGGTGCCTCAGAGCAGCTGGGAAAACATGGTGCTCCAGCTTTCTTGATGGAAAGCACTTTCCCTCTGCCAAATGCATTTTGTAAAACAGTTCAAAGCCTTTTACCAGCTTTCAGGGAGCTGCTTGCCACAGGGAAATGCTTGTGAAAGGAGTGGGCAGGCAGGCACCCAAACAGCAGAAGTCATAAGCTATCTTGCTACCTCTCCCCATCTTCCAACTTCTACACAGAGTGCTGGGATTGTCTGCAGGGAGGAAAAATTACTGAAGGGTTTTGGATACAAGTAAGCCCCCTATGTCTACAGGATGGCCAATTCAGATCATAAGATAAACTGAGCTCTGACCTTTTAAACAGGAATTCTCTAGGAATGGTATTGCTAAGGCAGTGTCTTCCTGCTGTACACTTCTCTTGCTATGCCCCATTGAAATTCTCTGTCTTTTTGGCCCACCTTTCTTCTCCATGCTCAAATACCTCCTCATCCAGTGTCTTGACCAGTCTGTTTTCATACTGCTAACTTCATATCTAACACATAAGCAAATGCAACCCCATGGTAGGTCCTAAAGATCAGGTGACTGACATCTTTCACCTTCTTTCACCTTCTTTCACCTTCTCCTCCAAGGGCATTTCTCTAATAGGTTCTATCAAATACTGCATATGACCTTCAGGTAATGGAACTGTCTGTCCAACTTCCTGTCCAAGTTATTGTACTTCTCCTTCAGCCTTGGAACCATAAAACCAGTGATCAGCCCAGGTTACAAAGGTCTCAAAAGGTCCAACCTTCTGTGGGAAAGAAAGCCTACAAAGAAAGGAAGACCTAAAAAAGATGAATATTATGAATATCAAGTCCATCTGTAGAAAGCATCCTACAGTAGACAGGGAAAATAAGAATCACAGTAAAAATATTTTCTTAGGTCTACTCAGTATAAAAACCTCTCTCATGGGACAGCCATGAAGCATTTTATTTTCCCAGCTCAGAACATCATCATCATATGACAACTGCTCCCTCAAAGAGCAGAATAACCAGAGGAAATACAGGATTATCCATAGGAGACATATGTTCTTGGTGTGTCCTTAGTTACTATGTTCCCATTCAGGATGAGGATCCATACTACATATTCTGAATTCTTGCTGAACAGTTTCCCCTCAAATTAAATGAATATATGCCATGACAATAAAGTATTATTCTAAAGCACTGCAGTGAGATCATCATCTTTAATAAAAAAATTCTCTCTCAAAATGTTAAAGAAAAGGAGATTAAAAAAAGGAAAAGGTACATATACAGGTTCTAAAAGATTTAAGGAAGGAAAGCCTTCCTTATTGAAGGAACAAAGATTTGTGACATAACCTAATGAGTAATTTCCAAATAATTACACAAACCATTGGGTGTATCTTCTACATCTCTTCTTTCAAGATTTTAATAAATGTTTAGTATATATTCAACACATCCCATGGCTGCAGTTTAATTATCATAAAGTGTACTTGTGGTATTTGATATATAAAATCTTTATAATATATACCTTATAGACTTCTGGAAAACAGATATCCTCCCTGGATAGAAACATTTTAAAGAATTCTTTACTGTGTTACTCTACTCAAGAATAAGTGAGTAATTGAAAGCAAACCTGTCTCAGTGTTTCAGAGCAGTAAATGTTAAGAGATGAAGTACTTAAATGGCAGTGAGGCTCCTGTTAGTACCTGTGGACCTGCAGAGAAGGGAGCCCGTGCTGGAGTAGGTTTGCTGACAGGGCTTGTGACCTGGCAGGGGACGCACCCTGGAGCAGCCTCTTCCTGAAGGACTGTGTCCTGTGTTGGAGCAGTTCTGGAAGAACTGTGGGATGGACCCACCTTGGGGCAGTGCAGGCAGAACTGCCTCTCATTAGTGGAACCCGGTGTGGAGCAGGGAAGAGTTTGAGGAGGCAGGAGCAGCAGAGACAGTGCGTAATGGACTGACCACAGCCCCATTCCCTGTGCCCCTGCACTGCTGCTTGGGGGAAGGACATAAAGACATTGGGGTTGAAGTTGAGCCCTAGAAGGAAGGAGATGTTTTTAATTTTGGTCTTGATTCTCATTATCCTACTCTCTTATTAATCAGCAATTCATTTGATTAATTTCTCCCAGCTGAGTTTTGCCCATGCTGGTAATTGATAAGTAATATCCCAGTCCCTCTACCAACTCACAAGCTTATTGTTGAATTTTATGCCTTAATTTTGTTGGGTGTGGTGTGATGTTGTGGCTTGGTGGACCCTTGTCAGCCAGGGTCAACCCTCCACACCAGGGTTTGGACCCCTTTTGTTGTAGATTTCATGTAATTCACCTTTCACAGTCAGTTGCAGTAAAGTATAAATAACCTATTACAAAGTATCAGACTTACCTTGTCCAAAAAAGAGAGAGAATTACTTCAATTCCCATGACTGTCATGCAAGAGATGGAAGGTAAAATATTCTTTGAAACTGCAGTTCAAAGTAGTCAGTGTTCAACATACATTTAAGCAAGTATGTTAAGAAAAACATGTTCATAATATAGAGTTATTCAAATGCTACAGCTTATCTTACTGCAATAAGTCAGTGAGATTCCCAACAGAAATAACATTCATGATTAATACAGCATAATGAGGAAAAGGTTACTTGATCCAAACTAGTAGACATCTCCAGGCAGTTTTCAAAGAAGTCATAGTCACACTGTTAATTACATTCAGCCTTGCTAAATTGTCTCCTGGTTTCAGTCATTTAGTATTTTTTTGTCTTTGTAACTTGATGAAGTTATTTTTTTCCTCTGTTCCTTAAACTACATATCAGCTAAGTACCACTGATTTGGTTAAATTGCACTGTCACAAAAAACAAGCCTGAAAAATGACCTTCAGAATTCTGGTGAATTTCTGATATTGTATATTGGAAAACCTCTAGAAAATTTGAATTCAAGTTTTCCATTTTCAAATTTTCTCAGAAAACTAAGAATGATGAGATTTTACCTAGTTGTTATACTTGTGAACTAAATGTTCTTCATATGGATCTTAATTCAGGACTTAAAATTCAGCACGTGTAGCAAGTATAGCAGATCTGGAGCAGCATAGAAAGGAGGAGGAAAGGTGAGTGTCTTAGGTAGATTATGGTAAAAATATTACTGTGTAGAAATCATGTCATAGAGTAAGGATCATGACTATGCAGTGATCCTATGTTAAAATAATTTATTTTTGTAATAAAACTTGAGTCTTTGAGTAAAAGGAGAATGGACAGCAGATTAATATTTTTCTCTGCATGTTTTGTCCACTGTGAAAAGAATCCTTGCCTATTTGCAGGCTTATGGTTTGTTTTATAGATTAGTTGCTTTGGGATTCTTCTCATGTAAACATAACAACTAATTATTGGAATAAAAATAGAAAGTTATTTGTTGTGGTATTTGGAAATTTTGGTGATGAATTACATATACTAAAAGGAGGTAATACCTGACTCGAGAAAAATATGGGGAAATAATTACAGCAATCAGGTTCATGGAAGAAAAATGGTGATCAAGAAATGTCTAATGATTGACAAAGATAGATGAGGCACATTCAGAATGCTAACAAAGTTGCAGCAATTGCTTTGGGAGTTACCTGTGTATAGAGCATTTCACTGGAACAGAGCAGTTTGCAGGGGTTACCCTTAAGTGCAGTACAGTGGAAGGAATAAATATTCGAGTGTTCCATCCCTCTCCCAAAGGTAGGATATAATTAAGGTGAAGGGGTGCAAAATTAAGGGAGAGACTCGTGTTTAACACAGCTGGTGTGTGTGAATGTGAAGGGTGTGGAGCACAAGTGCTGTGAGAACACTGAGGGACCTGGGGTTGTTTAACCTGGACAAAAGGAGGTTCATGGGAGGTCCTTATCACTCTCTTCTACTACACAAAAGGAAGTTATAGAGAGATGGGGGGAGGTCTCATCTCCCAAGTAACAGCA
This sequence comes from Notiomystis cincta, assembly GCA_013398075.1. Classification (NCBI taxonomy): domain Eukaryota; kingdom Metazoa; phylum Chordata; class Aves; order Passeriformes; family Notiomystidae; genus Notiomystis; species Notiomystis cincta. Next base: position 61,997 of record VZRX01012486.1, read on the forward strand.
ACAGAACAAGAGGAGAGGGCCTCAAGTTGATCCAGGGGAGGTTTGGAGTGGATATTAGGAAAAACCTCTTCACAGAATGTCTTACCAAGCATTGAAAAACGGCTTCCCGGGGAAGTGGTTGCATCTCCATCCCTGGAGGTATTTAGAAGATGTGTAGATGAGGCACTTAGGGACACATGGATTTATCAGTGCTGGATTAGGGACTGGACTCCATGATCTTATAGGTCTTTTCTAACCTAAGTGATTCCATGTGCATGTGAGAAGGTACCAAAGGCACAGGAGACCACAGGCAGAATGAATGTGGACTTCAAAAAGCATTGACACCATGCTGCCCAAAAGGCTTGTATGCCAGGTATCACATCAAGGATGAATTGTTACATTCCTAGGAAAACTTAATGGAGATATATTTAATTCATAGTTCTGAATAAAAACTTTATTGCATTGCAAGCAAAAAGAAAAACAGGATGGCAGGCACAATGTCAGAAGAATGAATATTAGGGTTATCATTTACCCTTTATAAGAAAGGCAAGGAAAGCTGCATCTTTCAGCAAGAAAACTTTGTACTTGAGAATGGGTAAATAAGCATGGTCAGCAACTGAAATACAGGTTAGGCTTGGTTATATTTACATCTTAACTCATACTTGAACATGGAGGGCTCATTTCTGGGTTTCAGGCTTGTCCCCAGTGGGATCACAACTAAGAAAAAGGAAGAAAGAGAGAAAGCCTTAGTGCTATTCTTTCAAAGGATTAGTATGTTCCAGGATTTGAGTGCAATTTAAGCTTCTTAACTATGCATATGCCTTCAGTAGATTATAAAAACAAAACTAAATTTCCACTGACATTATAAACTATTAATTACAGATTGCAGTTCTTCTCAAACAGCAATGGATATGAGTGAAATCATCTCTGGAGTAGTTTTGTCATAGACTATTCAAAAAAAACAATGTATGGAGAAGGAGAAGTGGGAGGGAAAGAAATAAGTATGTTACAGGGCAGAGAGGTGGTAAAAGATGTATGAATTTTATATGATCAAGAATAATTAATATAGCAAATAAGTCTGCATGGGGAGAGAAAGGGAGTGAACTGTTCTGAACAGCACACATTTTGACAGCAAGATGGATTGCAGCATTTCTAACCAGAGGAGTTAGATTCAAATCAAAGCAACAGTGGTTTGTTTATTTTATTTATTTATTTATTTTGGTTGGTTGGTTCACTGGGGTTTTGTTCATTTGTTTGTTTGTTATGTAAACAAAACATTAAAGAAATGTTTGAAGGAATAAATGAAGATTTATAGGAACATATAGCTGTAGAGAAGACAAAAAAAAAAGCCTAAAGTTCATAGATCTCCTGTTGGTAGAAAGTTTAGACATGAAATTGCTGCATAGAAATAAAAAGCCCATTAATAGTTACATGTAGCTCAAACATTGTTCTGTGGTAAAAACCAAACATGTCTACTGCTACAACTGACTGGCTTTGAATAATTCCCTCATACCGGTTTCAGCTGGTGGCACACTGGTAATTTCATGTTTATGAAATCGGATATATAATGTTTATTAAAAGAATTTGACAATCATATGCAATCATAAAACATCACGGACTAATGTGCTGTTTATTGTAGAAACACAATAATAATGAGTTTGAACTTTCAGGATGCTGTTTGGAGAACACTTTACTTCTCAGCAAAAAAAAAAAAAAATTGTCCAGTCCTTAAGCTTTTGGGAGGTTCTGAGAATTCAATATTAACAGTAGCTCCAGTCAAGAGACAGAGGAGCTCAGTACCTGTCAGGATTAAGCCAGGCTTGCATTTCAAAATCCAAGGTTGGACAAGGTTACTTTTTGTTTTTCTTTTCTTTTCACTATAACAATAGGAAATAACAATGTAGCACTTCTGAAAGTGTCTTCAAGAAATACGAATTAATCTGTTCTGCCTCTGTAAAGACTTTCTCTACATGTGTAGTATACTGATAACATTACTCAAGTAATTATCATTATCTCTGAGCAAGTGTTTTCAAACATTTGATATCTTTTAATAAGGAAAACACACTGCATTCTGCATGGGAGAGCTGGCAAGATTCAGGTGATATGGTTACCCAGGAAGAGAATCGGGGGAATGGGAGATGTATTGGGGATTAAAAAATAAAGATTAAAAAAAAAAAAAAGAGAAGTTGAATACATAAAAGAATACTGCTCCTGCACAGCATTATTGATTAATAAACATCATGTCTCACAAGGGTGCTGAAGGGATTTAGCAGTGAACTGTAGTTACCCATTGGATGTAAGTGTAAAACAGTTCACAGAACTGTAAACCACAGTTCACAGAGTGGAACACATCACTGAATTAACAAAGTACCCAATTCACTGCATATACACATAACACCTTTTTAAACTTGTTTACTTCACAAAAGCACTGCAACTGTTTACTTTAATTACTTCATTTTCACTTTTAGTATAATTTAACACTCCAGCTGCAAGAATGGTTAATGAGCCTGCCATTAATTAACACAATGGTATAAAATAATAATGTATAAAATAGTGTGAAAGCACTAAAGTGCTTTTTACCATATTCTACAAGTGTCCCACTTTCCTGGGAAATATTTTACATCATTGAGACTTAAATATGAATTAATTTGTCATCCTTTGCCTTTTCCTAAGCCAACTAAAAAGTTAGGAACACTGTTATGGAACTGATTTAGAATGATATAAAGGAGTGCAACAATGATTTTTCTCTCCTTTTTTTTTTTTTTTTTCCAAAACTATTAGCTGAAATAGCTGTAATTGAATTGGGAGAAGATAATAGTTTAGCTTATTTTACCTGTGTATAATCAGGACACGGTGAAAATTTTCCTGTCATTAACAAAAAACAATATTTTTTTTTGCCACTAAGAGTCATCCTGCCACTTCCATAATTAAGTCACTTTTTTTTTCAGTCTCTGGGAAGGAAAATACAGTATTGTTTCTATTTCTTCAATTCTTTGCATGGTCTGAACTTGAAGGTGAATCAGAAAAGGTTTTCTTCTGTCACTGTTGCTACCTAAATTGCAGTAGAGTGGATGGTACCCCAGCAGTGCACACATTCCATTTACTTTAGCTTTAAAACTTTGATTGATCAAGGAGTTCACAGAACGATTTCTGTCTCCTTTTGTTGTTTATAATAGCAAGTTTGAAAACAAGCCTGTCCCTGCCAGCTTTGTCCTGGCAAGGAAAACCCTTCCTTCAGCCTTGGTGTCAGCCTGAAAACCTGCTATGGCTTTCTAGTTTCATCAAACACTGTTGAAATCCATAAGGATCCTGCAGCCTTTCCATTGCCTCTGAAAGTTTGCTGTGGACCTGCTCCCAGCTGCAAGCAGCAGTGTTCCCTCAGAAGTCTCCCAGTTCAGGTATGCAGCAGCAGGGGAATGGGAGCAGCAGTGTTTTACTTTACATCCTGAAGCACTTCCACTTTAGTACTGTCTCAATCTCCAGTACAGACCAACTGCTCATTGTACCTTCCAAGCAGATTTCTCCAAAGGAAGGAGGCAAAGTTGCTCTCAGGGAAGCAAACTCTCCTCTCTGGTGCTGGAACAGAGTAGAAGGTGCAAACCAGTCCTTGGCTGTGCTGCTATTTACATCTTTCTGTGTAGAATTAAACATGCAGTAGAGGTACAATGAGCTGTAAGCAAGCAGCCTGTTACACCAGTTGCTGTACCAGTTGATTTAGATTAAATGTCCAGCTCAGTTCACTGTGGGTTGCTGTTTTTAATGCTGGTCGATCACTTCTGAATTTAACCTTCCCACTGCATCTTTCAAGGCCTGAAATGTCCACGACACTGTACAGGTCTGACTTAGCCTTTCTAAGAGTGAGCAGGTCCAAAAGCTGACAGCACTGCAGCATTTACCAGGCTCCATTGTGGGCTGATCAGGTTTTCCTGCAGAATTGCTTGGAGAATGTGTGGAACTTAATTTTTTATATTCCTACTGGGGTGTGTGTCTTAAATTATGGGAAGGTACTTCAAAAATTAGTGTTTCAGTGGGAATTGTGTGCTCAGCTCTCGGTCTATTATGTTAAATAATATATTTAGAGACTTTCTAGGCTCCTGCTCTTCTTTCTGAACATCAGAAACAAAGAGATATTCAGACAGGTGGAAGTCACTGGGAGAGAAAGTAAAGGTTTAGGAAGTGCAATGACTCAGGCCTTTCAGAGGCAGAGGAAGGAAAGAATGCATTACCTCACCTTTATGAATATTTGTTGGATGAAAAAGATCTGACAGATAATAACAAGCCCTCTCCTTGCTTGTCTTTAGCATATCTCTGTCTAAGCTCCCCCCTCATAACCATTTTGTATTCAATTACAGGAATGACTTCAGTAATGAACAAAGGCTGCACCACTGCTGTTACTGTCTACTGATCCTTGTCATCCTCCTGCAGTGTGTGCTGAGCTGCCACAGTTTAAGATAAAGCTCTATTATTCTAAATCACTGAAATGAGAGTGACACTGTACGGCAGGAAAACGCACAAGAAAAAATTGTTTTAAACAAGCCTCATCTGTAAGAATTAAGATTGCAAATCAATCCACTTGTGTGTTAACATCAGTGTAAGTCAGTGAAGAGTGCAAAAGGCCTGACTTGAAGCCTTCTGGTTGGCCTTATCCCCTTTTGTTGTCAATGAAGAGCATGGCAGACTGTAATAACCTTCAGGCTTAGATAAAAAAAAAAAAAAAAAAAAAAAAAAAAAAAAAAAAAAAAAAAAAAAAAAAAAAAAAAAAAAAAAACAACATTGAAATAACAGTAAAAATAAGGAAACAATATGTTCTCCTTCAGGGAATAAAGCTGTCTAGCAAACCATCAGTGAATTATGAACTGATGACTGAGAAAACTCATGATTCCTGACTGACCTGGACAAAAGGCATTGCTTTTAAATTCTCTGCTTTACTCCTTCCTTCTCCTCCTCTCTCATCCAGCTCTCGCACCCTCAACCAAGTATATGAAACTGGAAAAAAAAAGGTAAAATATTCTAAATGTAATTTCAGAGTTCACTGATTTAGCTTCAGTTGCACCTCTGACTCTTGAAATGTTGTGAGGCTCTGAAAGGAGAAAACAGCATGGAGAGAGTAGACATCATACTCAAAGGGACAGGATTTGTAAAGTCTAAATGGAAGTCAAACGATGTGTATGAAAATGTGATAATAGCTCTTAAGCTGTAAGGAAAGAAAACTCATTTTCTTTTCAATAAACTTATCCTTAAAGTGTTACCAATCTGTATATGGATGGGTTCTTATATAGAAAACAGATTTTATATACCTAAGAAATGTGTTTTGTGTATATGTGAATTCAATTACTTCTGTTTCCATTAACCACTGCAGGTCAATGCTTTCAGATTCTGTGATTCTGTATTTTGAGCTGTGGCATGAAATATGCTAAAGAAAATGCTTAGAGTTCATGCACCTCTACCTCTACAAAAATTGGTTTTGCTTCCAGAGACTGAGTAAAATCATAATGCTTCGTATTGCCTTGATCTCTTTGATGCTTCTCATTCTCATATTAAAGGAGAGGAATCTCTCTGTAGATGTGCTATATATTAAAAGACTAAGTTTAGAAATGGTGGACAACGTAGAACATGAAGGAATTGCTGATATTATTTGCATGTTGCTGTTGAATATGGCTGCTTAGTTAGTGAAAATTTTGTCTCCAATTTATCCTAGAGAGTAATATCTGAGAGTCTGGATACAAGTAGTTATAAAACTATTGAGATTATCTTGCCAATTAAACCACCTTTAGTAAGATTATGCAATAGTCACTTAAAAAAAGAGCTAAAAATGCATATGTTTTTAAATTTTATAGTATCTCCATGCTTTGGAAGATGAATCTGTAGCTCAGTAAGTGTGGTTTTTCTTATATATAGCACATCCTATGCATATTAGGTTTAATCAGTCTGCATATGCTACAAAACTGCTCAGGTTTATAGAGCATTTTTATGCTGACCTCACATAGCTTATGACTGCAGGAATTGAACAGGAATTCCTTGCAGCTCTTCCCCCCAGGAGGTCTTGCATTGCTTGAAGATATAGGCAAAGACATTTATGGTCACACAGAAATCCTGTAATTGTGTAGTGCCAGGAGGAAGGGAAAAAATATGAACAGTGTGGTGGATGGGGAAATAAATAAGACCAATGGCAAGTGCTTTTGGGAAGATGGGCAAAAGTACAGAGGACTAAGAAGTACAGATGACACAGTCTAAGCAGGAACTATGGATGTCAGAAAAGGTTAGAGGAGAAGGAAACTATTCTATAAATAATAAAGCACTGGTGCTTGCAAGTAATGGAAACGTGGAGTTGTGAATAGTTCCATTAAAGAGCTGTCATTTGTACTGGTAAAATCATGTTGCCAGCTCCAGTAAATCTCTATTAGAGAACTCAGCAACTCTGTACTGCCACCTATTACTGCCTTTTTGACATAAAGTCCACTGACCTGATTACTCAAGGTTAGGATGTTTTTGTGTTAACAAAGTCAACATTTCTTCTTCATTTCACCTAAAACAGAGAAAAAGAAATGTAAATTTTATGTCCCTGAGTTTTTAAAATTTACATAAGGATTCATTTTTACCATGAATAACTAAAATCTTACGCTGTTCTAGAATATAGCCAAATGTGCAATCTTCATTTGTATCTAGTGCCTATTTGCATCATGAAAAACTAATTCTAGTTTCATGATGCAACTAATTCCAAATAATTTTTGGATAAGAGCTAGTGAGCCTAGCTGCTGATGTAAGAAGGCCACTTGTTGTGTAGTGTCTCTAACCTCCTTGAGAGCTTTGCAGGGAATGCTGGCAGGGTACTCTGGAAGGAAACTGTAGGGAGGCCAGATAGCTGCAAGTGATGCTGCTGAAGATGTTTCCTTAGGACACAGAAAACATAACTAGGCTTTACTGGATTGCTCAGACAGCCATAGCTCATGTCTGACAAATTTAGAGAGTTTGAACTAGAGTCCATCCATCACACACACACACACACACACACTCACCTGCAAGATTAAGGGACATCAAAACACTGTGGGCGTTTCTGTTTCTCAGCTGCTCCAAGCTGTTACAGGAGGTGCTATGGAGGGATGTTTTCCAAGGGGACATGACAGTGGAGGAGGTCTTGGAAAATGATGGATCATACAGACATGAATGTGAATTTAAAACTCTTGTAGTTGTCTGGAGATAGAATTTCTCCAGTATTTGTCAGAGTTCATGTAGGACATATTTCTTTATTTGCTTTTTGTGCCTGTCAGGGAGAATTGGGGTAAGTACTTTTGTTCTTTGTGATGTTCCTGGTCACAGGAAGAACAGCTGTCATGAATAGAAAAATATTTTTCTTCCTTTGCCTTTGCAGAATTGGTTCATGAAAAATATTTACCTCTGAGGAAAGAGAGCAAATTGTTCATCATGAATCTTAAAAAGAAGCAAAGGCAAACTTTATTTCTCAACAGACAGTGGAAAATAATAAGAATTTTGGGAAAAAAATGGAAAATAGGAGAGTTCAACCACAACACATACTACCTTTTAGTTCTTCTGCCTGACTGTATTGATTCTTATTTTTCACCTTTCTGTATACTCACCTTGTACTGCTATTTCAAGGTGAGGGATTTACTTTCTGTTGAATGCTATATAGCTTTTCCTAGTGAAGGCATTAATTTATTCCACTCTAGAGAGACATTGTCTATTTAGTTTAATTTTCATTGAAATCTTTTGCTGTGTTATCAACACTAATCTGAAAGCTGAGTAAAATCAATGTACACAGAAAATGAAATGATTTATTCAGTGCTTGTTCAGTCTTATCAGTCTTGTAAAGATTCTAACATACAAAGCAGATATGTATCTATTTCCTTCTCCTGTTTCCTTTCAAAAACTTTATTCCTGTCTCCTTGATACTATCATTTCATGCCTACTAAATGCAGAAAGGACATGTTTTGTGCCAGTTTTTATTGTCTGCATTCTCACTGAAATAGGTGGAATTCTGGAGGTATTAAATTTGTATCGATAACTTTGTAACAGTCAAGTGTTAGAGAATATTTTTAACATGCTTGAAAATAATTCTCCATAATAGTTTCTGATAGCATGATAATTTCATATAATTTCATGATAATTTCATTTTGGCTTTAGCACACCCTCAGTGTTGCAAAATAAAAACCTTTAGTCTACTTCTGCATGCAAGAGACACGTTCCCAGTTCTATTCTAGCACTGTGTACACTTCAAAGAATACACACACTGGGACTGACTTCCCGATGCTTATCCACTTGTATAATCTTTACTTGCACAAACAATCCTGTTGAAGTTAAAACTCCGAGATACAATGCAATTACTCACATGCTTTAAGGTTGCATGGATCTTGACAATTGTATTCTGCCCCCCAGCTAAACGTTTGCCTTAGCTTCATCTGATAAAACCTCCTAGCTGAGTGCTCCCTGCTGTGAATATATATTTTGAAAGCTGACAAGTGTATGGCTTAAGAAGTAGAAAGCCAATTATAAACTGCCACACAATTTTTATGAAAAAACAAATCTATCTAGATTTTAATATTATAACTCTCTTTTCAATGCTGTTGAGCTTTGCCATTTACCTCACTTTAGAGCGTTTGTTTTCAAGGAAGAAATGTCTGATTATAGATTTCTTGCTGGTGGTAGGAGAAAGAATAAAGATGTGAACATTTTCAATGCCAGCCTTAACAATGACTTTCATTGTTGGGGCAAGAACTGAGGTCATATTTGGCACTTAGCCCCAGACTGTTCTGCAACAGTGCTCTGTCCCAGAGTAGACCTTCCCAAAGAACTCTGCTCTCAAAACTGGAGGCAACTATTTGCAAAACAGCAGTGCCAAAGCTGAATTTTCTAGTCTCTCAAGGACAATAGTAGTCTGGCTGCCTTCTAGATTATATTGTGTCATGACTGCTGGGTACCCACTGTACATATACAAACAGGTTGTACACAGGGGATTTGTCTTCCCTATGATACTAATAATGGTAAAACTTTCAAAGTGAATGGTGCACAATCCAGTGCATTATCTGGCTTGGCTTTGCTATGATAGTTGTCATAAATTGATTTTCCATGTCAATAGTGGGAATTAGCTAATTGCATAATCTGTCTTTTGGATGTACTTCACATGCAGCCTTACATTTAGACAAAGCTGCCAATTGAAGAAGGAATGAAGTTTCTTTTTTTTGTTCCCCTCCTTTGAATTACTTAGCTACATAATCATATCCTTATCTTCCACTGAATGCAATTAAATGATTCTTAGAAAATTATTAAGTCAAGAAAACAGTTATGCCTGTGAATGAGTGAGTGCATGTGTGTGTGAAGCAGAAAGGGAGTGATGCTGGGAGTGGGGGTGTCTTCGTTGTTATTTACAAACTGAGTTAATGAGTGTTTTCCTGCAAATACCCAACTCTACAAAGCATTTCCCCTCAGAGTATTATTGTAATAAGCATTGTCCTTCGGGAGCTCCAATTCTCCATGCTGAATTTCTCTCCACGGTGCAGTGGGATTTTTGGCAGGAGCTACAAGGAGCATATGGGATCTCAGTATATGACAGGGATGTACTGCTGGTGGAGAAAACAACTGTGCCCTTACCGTGCAAAGATTTGCTATCATGCATGGGAATTATGTTGGGCTGTCCTAACATCATTCCTGATTTGGTCAATTCCAAAAGACAGTACAGAAGTACATCAGGCAAGATGTTATGGAAGAAGATTTAATTAAGTTGTTTACCATCTATTTATATTCTGTAAGTCAGCTTATAAAACGTCTGTGGTATTTGCATGGATGTTTGTATCAAATGTGTATTTCTTCACTGTAAAATGAGCATGTACCTCTGCTCACACTCTGCCACAGAAATTTCTGCAGCTCCATGCAAGTGAGCAAAATAGGGCAAGTTTATACCAGTAACACTATGACCGAAATACTTGCTAAGCTTGTACATGTCCCCTCATTAGATGCAAACTTGCTACTGTGGATTTTTAATATCAGCTGGCTGCAGCATATTTTCTGCTATTTAGCCCATGTGTCTATTTAGCAGGCTGTATAATTACTGCTGTATGTGTCAAGATTATCCTAAGGTGATAGGATCTTGTTCCCCTACTCCATTTCCCATACGAGGGAAAAAAAGAACAACTCAGTGTTACACTTCTCTTACACTGGTGCACATTTGCAACAACCTTCCTAAGGTGAAATTGCCAGTTTACAAATAAGGACAATGGTGAAAAAATTCCACTCCTCTGCTCCACGTCACATGTAACATTACCAACTTTCTCTTCTCTTTTGCAGTTCTGCTACCCACAAAACTAGCTTAGCTTTCTTGGTGTGATAAAGCCCATCTGAATTATTATGACTGCAATGCACTTTCCTCTGTAATTCAGAAATGGTTTATTGGTCTAAACACTTTTTTGAAAATAAATTGACAAATAAATGAAACCCTTATAGCTGCTTATTTACTTCATGAAGAGTTTATAATAATAGTCAGAAAATTGACTATAACATGGAAAGAAATACTCTATGAGGATAGTTAACTACATTGTTTACACACATCAAGTCTCATTCACTTGGATTCATTTAGTATTTGTTCAATATGAGTCCTTTACATGTATTAAAAATAACTTAATACAGGTTTTTGTGGCTCATCTCTATTAGACAGCTTGTAAAATGTAATTTGTAGAGCACTGTGGCCATCAGAATTGCTTAAGCATATATATTAGGTCGTAGCATATTTCTTTTTTAATAAAAGCTAGCCACAAACTTCACCTGAATAGTATTCCTGTCTTTGTAATGGTTGTGAGATTGAACTCTCTTTGGCTTTAAAACTTCAGTAAATGTCATAGGCATGTAAGAATAAATTGAGAAAGACTATTTACATTTACCCCATTATTCTTTCTCTATTTTTCTTTTCTTAAAGAAGATAGGTGTGACTGCTAAATAGTCCTTCTTCTCAGTGTTTTTAAGAGGGAATGGATAGAAAAGAAAGTAACATAATTTTTAAAGGAATGTAATTTTCTATATATCTACTAAGAAAAATTAACATTACATTATAAATCTCAGAATATCAGCCTATTTTATGAGAAGTAAATGAAAGACAATGTTATATTTTGCAGACAGGATTTCTGTATAGACAGAATGTTAACTTGTGAACATTGGACAAAGACCTGAGGCACTGGGCAAAGGGCTGAAATAGCTTAAATGCTTGATTCTGTTCCTGATGTAGTTTTTCTCAACTGAATACCAGATGGTTCAATACAGTTCCTAAGCCTCCTGCCTCTCTGACAAGTATATCCCTTCTGAAAGGATTTTACTCTTTTGGTCCATTCCCATTTCATCAGGATTTCATGGAGCAGCATGATTATTTTGTACTAATGGGACACACACTACCAGGGATGCCAGTCTGGGAATGGAAAGGTTTGGGGAGTACAGGAACAATTGAATTTCATAGAAACAAGTTCTAAGTATGATAGCCAGAAATCAAGAAGACAACTGCTAGCCCAGGAGCTGGGAAGCAGCTCTTCATTTACAAAAATCTACTGGAAATGTGTGCAGTTTATTCCTCTAGGTTAGGAACCAACAAAGTTACTGGAGAATCTCATATTCCATTGAGCATCAAAAATACTCAATTCCCATAGAAAAGTTTCAGTTTTTTAAAAGTGGGCATGGAGGTCCAACTATTTTAACATTATTTTCATTTTCTCGTCTCCTTGGGACAATACACAGGGAGAAGAGAAAGTAAATCTTTCTTGTTGAATTCCCATGTGAATGAAAGAGAAGGGAATACACTCAAGAAATTTTCTGTATGGCATTCTGTAGAGAAATATATTGATATTAGTGCCTATTCTAGAAGAACATATTATCCAGAGGTCACCAAAGAGGTGTCATTGGTGAAAAATCTCAGCTGCTGTACCATGCCAACCTCAGTATACTAAGGGCATGTTTTTTTACTATTTTTAATCTGCTGCAGGGATGTAAAGACATAATGATCATCTTTGGAAAAGAAAAAAAAAGAATTAACAAAATCAGATTGCCTAGAAACTATTTCTTCTTTGAAATGAACAGCTATTGTTAGTGCTGCCATAGAGATTATACTTTAAAAGACTTGCATTCCCTCTCTGCATTGCATTTATTTTATTTTATTTTATAATCCTGTGAAAAGAAGCATTTTGAAAAAGTCTATGGAATGTCATGATTCCAACTGATCTCCTTTGTTCCTGTTATTAGATTAGATGTCTCCAGTCTCATCCTTCTGCAATAGCCCTTGAAAGAGTATGCAGCTGCTAGTATAAAAGTCAGACATTTTCTGTGTTAGGAGATTATTCTCTGCTTTTATGAGAAGATGTGTATCTTTTAAACGTTAGAAATCTGCTGCCAAGTACAGTTCATAGTGTGAAGATAAATAATGTCATTAAACTAAAAATACCTTTTAATGATTGGTGGATATTCAGTGGGTTTAGCAATTTAAACTAACACTTCCTTAGAAAAATCACCACAGTTACTCAAAGTTCTAAGCCCAACAATCATTTCAAGACAATGTGGCAGCATTCTTCTATAAAGTGGGTCACTGGTGATTCCCTGAAAGCTTAGCCCAGTAATTTTCATATTCTTTTTATTGCTCTGTAGAAAAAGAAATACAAAATGTGATTTGAGTTGTTAAAATGGCATAACATAATTTCAGTTTAGCAGGGTCTATCTAGGAATAAGGCGTGCTTTGGAGGTCATTCTTAATTCCCTTGAGGACAGTTGCTGTGAGCTGACAGATTTATACTTTGCTAGCCCATTGTTTTGCTCTTTGTAATGGTGAAGGAACAGATTGAACAAATTCTTACTACAGAGTTTTTCAGTTCACTCCAGTTTCTACTGTTGACTGTCTTTCAGTGCTGAGCATCAGCAAATTAAAGAGACTAGCACTTAGCTCATGTACTTTTTTTATTTTACACATATGTAGTAAATATCTTCTATCTAGAAATACCCAGAATATGTGTAATTTGTAATTTTTAATTGAAGAGATGTTCAATAAAACTTAAAGCACAGGAAAACAGGGAAACATTCAATGCTAAAATGAGTAAGTGATGAGTGTATATGAACAATTTTACCAGAAATTAAATATAAATCTTTCTGTTATCCTAAGCATGAAACAATTCAGCATTTATTCATTTTCATTTTAACAAGCAAGAATAGGGATAAAACAGTAAGTTGTTAAAGAAGTTAGTAAGTTAATAAAAAAAAAGAAACTTGTTTTTTTATTGTTATTATTATAAATGCAGAAATCTTTCCTAAATTCAGGTAAAAATTTGTCAATCAAACAGGAATCTAAAAATCCTCTTCCATTTGTAGCAGGGAAGGTTGTGTTGGTTTTATATGGGCTGATTTTTGGTGAGGAGGGAAGAAGCCAGCCATGGATGTGATTATAGTTCTATAAAGAGCTCCTGGAAGCTTCCTCCATGCCTGGCAAAACCAGGTGGCTGGCTCTGAGAATAGGAATGCTGCTAAGCCAGTTGGAAAAGCTGGAAACGCCTCTCTGATAACAGATTTAAGGAAGGGAAAAATTGTGGGAAACTCTCTTTGTCCCTCGCCTCTGAAGGAGGGGTAAGGGGCCCCTTGCTGGTGCGGCGGCGGAGCCATCCCAGCACCGTGAGCAGCCGGGACCACGCGGCCAGGGCAGCGCCATGTGGCTGTCGCCATCTCAGCATGGCTCACAATGAGCTTTATTTTCTTAGCTGCCTTCAGCCAGCCCTGCTGTGGACAGAAGGGCAGAAGCAGCAGCAGCAGCTTTTCTCTTTTTCGTCGCCCCCCATGAAGGAAAAAGCCCTGAGTGGAGCAGGCAGCCAGTGTGGCCAGGTGTGCTGCCGGAGTGACCACAAGACCAGCAGCGAGAAGTTTGAGAGTCCAGAGAGAAACAACTTTTTCAGTGCTGCAGCACTCCATAAATACTTTCCAATTGATAGAACTTCAGAATAAACAAACCTACGAACATCAGCTCTTCTCCCGAGTTGGAGAAAAGGGTGAAGGAAGACACAGGAAGAGAGCAACATGGCAACAACAAGGTCGGTGCAAAGGAGGGAGGGAGAGGAGGAGGTGCTCCGAGCGTTGGAGCTGATATTCTTCTCCGAGCAGTGGTGAGGACTCTATTACAACAAACTGTTTCCCTGTAATCCATGATGTGCATGGGGGGGATGCAGAATTCACCTGCAGCCCATGAGGAGAAAAGGTTCCTGAGCTGGAGCGTGTGTATGCTGAGAAGCTGTGATCTGCTGAAAGGCTTGTACAGAGAGAGAGAGAACCTTTGCTTTCAGAGATAGAGGAAGAGGACCCTTGCTTTTATTCTAGAACAGCTCATCCTTAAAAGACTGTACCCCATGAACTGGTGATCCCTGAGAGAAGCAGTTGTGGGAAGAGCTTTGCTCGTGGGAGGGTCTCACGTTGCAGCAGGCTTGGGCGGGACTGCTTTTGTGAAAATGAGAACCGCGTTGGAAAAGTTCACTGAGAACTGTCCCCCGTGGGAAAGGACCCCATGGCATAGCAAAAGAGACTCCTGTCCCCAAATGAACAGCGAAAAGATGTAAAAAGTGACAAACTAGCTAAGAAGCCCATGTTTTGTCTCCTTGTGTTGTCAGTAAGAAGCAAAGAGGGGCTGGGGGGAGAGTGTTCTAAAGGCTTATATTAATTCTCATTATCCTCTTTAAACACTGTTAATAGATTTTTCTTTATACTTTAGTAAAGTTTTGAGCCTGTTTTGCCCCCATAGTATTTTCTCCTAATCCTTATCTCACCCCATGAGTTTTTAATCATTCTTTCCCTTCCTCTGCTCAACTGTAGCAGAAGAGAATAGGTGAATAGCTTTTTCTTGAGTGCACTGGCCTTTGGCCAGCAACCAACCCATGACAAAGATGTACTCAGAATTATGCCACGTATTAGAGATAAGGTCAGAGTGCATTCTTGCTCAATCCCTAGTACAGCCTGCAAGGGATGATGCACTTCAATGGATGTTCTCTGCAAGGCTCAGCATATCCCTCCCCTTGGGCCCTGGTGGATCTGAAGGATGACATCCTTCTGTAATTTGATGTTGCTTCTTTCCACATACACTTACCCACTTCTAGAATCTCAAAACACATTAACATTTAATTATAATTTTGGTGAATTTATTCTCTTGTCCACTCTGCTGTATCACTCAGAATTTATTAGACTGGTATTATACACCAAAATGATGTTTAATCTAGCGCTTCCTAAAAATACAGATGCAATTTTAAATGAAGCATTCATTCTTCTGTAACTAATTTGTTTGAAAGGTCAGGGATTGTTCCAAACAGCATTATAGCAGAATTATTCAGGATTTTCCAAGTTTACCTTCCTGGAAGTCATATGCCCAAACACTGAAGCTTGTGAGAGCTTGAAAGATTTTATTACTCTGATCTTTTCTGGTACAGATTCCTAAGTGACTCATTGTTCTTTGCTTAAAAATAAATGATGTTGTTTGACAAATGTATTTTTCTATGAAAATGGAATCTCTAGACAAGTTCTCAGAGAGTTCTGTACCTTGTTGATTTTTTTGCCTAAAGTATAAAGATCTAAAGGCATGGTGTCAGATCCCTTGTGAAGGTTAATTATTAAATTTCATGAACTCCTTTCAGTCCCTCACAAGGCCTGTATTTCAGAATAT
The DNA here is from genome assembly GCA_013398075.1 of Notiomystis cincta. Classification (NCBI taxonomy): domain Eukaryota; kingdom Metazoa; phylum Chordata; class Aves; order Passeriformes; family Notiomystidae; genus Notiomystis; species Notiomystis cincta. Next base: position 77,640 of record VZRX01012486.1, read on the forward strand.
ATTCAAATAAGCTTTACTTCTATTTTCCAGCCTTCGAATAAACATGACACTGGCCAATATTTTTGTTCAGGGTTTTTTGTTAGTGTGTTTTTGGTTTTGTTTTTTGTTTGTTTTTTTTTTTTTTATTTTTTCATCTTTTCCTTTTTTAT
>VZRX01012486.1:78001-98529 GCA_013398075.1 Notiomystis cincta
TTTTTTGTTTTTTTTTTTTTTTTTAATTTTTCATTCTTTTCCTTTTTAATTCACCATTTTTTATATAGCTGTCAAAGAGTATCTCCACTCTCTTTCCAAGTTTGCCTTTCATGTTCTGGATAGAGTCTGCTCTTACAGAAATCAACAATTTATTTTTTTATCTATATATTAATTAATAAACATTATGTTATATTTATTTTGAGTGGTACTCAGCAACAGACCTATGAGCTAGTGGCTTGAGAGTACATCTTTGGATCTATATGAGCTGTAATGGGTGAAGGAAATATTTAGATTTCCATAAAAAGATTAATATGTACTGTTGATATGTTTAAAGCTTTGTTTCCTTATTGGATTCATTATTTTAGTAAAGGGTAGCAAACCTGAGAAACAAATGCATTTGAGAACAATTAATTCCAAAAGGTCATCATGACATGAAAATGAATTAGGAAGAAGTCCTTGAGTCTTTATGTCTATGCTTTCATCCAATGTGAGAATTTATTCTGGTGGCGTTTACACAGATGATACAGTCTTCAGAGATTTTGGTGAGCACTTTAGTTTATAGGAACAGAATGGCAATTTTCATCTTCTTGGAAACAATTTGCCTTTTAAAAAAGGACAAGGGAAAACAAGAGAGATCTATTAATTGTGAAACTGGTCTCTTGTGTTCTAAAAAGTTCTTCTGAGTAAAATCCTCAGATTTGATTTGGGAGTGGTGATAACTCTGCAGTAATCTGGGTCCTTGTCTTGCCTGTTTTGGTAATCAAACTGTGCTGAGAACAGGATTACAAACTGAAGCCCTGTTGTTTCAGACAATCTCACACAAGCATCATCTGTTGTTAGGGAGATAGTCATCCAGGGAACAGTCATCAGAGATAGCATGGTGCCTTCACCAAATTTGAGCCCATAAAGACTGTTCTATTGAAAGCAGAGTGATCCCATCCCATTTTATTTTAAGCTACACTAGCAGCTGCTGTAATACATAAAACAGTTAAATGATTTCATAACAGCATTAATGAATTTAAATGAGACCTGCAATCTGCTCTTCTTCAGTCCAAACTTTCAACTACTTGGGATCAACAGGTACTATAATTTGAAGGAAGTTATCTCTGTTATCTAAAAACTCCCCTTGGGAATTACATATGTTCAAAAATAATGGAGAATTAACCTTGTTGAGAAAATTATAAAAAAAATAATTTTTAACTAGCAACAGTCAGAGGAAGGACTTGGTTGTAATACTGAATTTTTCCACAGTGGAGAGACAAAATTATTAGCAAATTGGTGTGGGTGATGAACCAGAGAAGATAATATGTGGGCATCATTGCAAAGCTTCCATTTGATGCACAGTTTAGAGAAAGAGATGCATGAAATATTTCAGCTAAGGTAAACTCAACAAATGAAATCCCATATGTTTAATTTTGACTACATATTTTTAATATTTCAGTAGGGAATACATCAGTAAAGGAAATATTAAATTATTGCAGTAAGTTTTTTGTGGCTTATTTTCATTGTAAGTATTGACATGTGCCAGTACTTCTTACAACAGCAGCAACTTTAGGTACATGTCACAGTCTCTGTTTATAGTGAGAGACATGGATTTGATGGATGGATCACTTGGTGAATGAGGACTTGGCTGGATGGCCACACTCACAGGGTTGAGGTTGACAGCCTGAGGTCCAGGTGGAAACCAGTGACAAGTGTTGTTCCTCAGGGGTTGGTTTTGGAACCAGAGCTGTTTAACACCTCAGGTGGTGGGTGACATGGACAGTGGCATTGAGGGCACCCTCAGAAAGTTTGCCAGTGACACCAAACTGTGTTGTGTGGTCAGTGCCCTGTAGGGCAGGGATGGCACTCAGAGGGACCTTGATGGGCTTCAGAGCTGGGTCTGTGCAAACCTACTGAAGTCCAACAAGGCCAAGCTCAAAGTCCTGCACCTGGGTCACAGCAGCACAAATACATCCCAAACACAAATACAGGCTGGGCAGAGAATGGATTGAAAGCTTCCCTGAGGAGAAGGCCTTGGGGTTGTTGCTCAATGTGAGCCGTTTTTGTGTGCTTGCAGCCCAGAAAGCAGGGTCCTGGGCTGCATCAAGAAAAAGTGTGACCAGCAGGTCAGAGAAGGTGTTTCTATCTCTTTGTTTTTACTTTTTAAAAGTAAAAAAAAACCATGACTTCCAGAGCATTCTGATTTGATACCACAACAAAATTTCGTTGGGCCACTTTTATTGAAAAATACTTTGCCTCATCTACTTATGAAATGGAAATACTTTAGACTAATCAAACTAAAATTTAATTTGTTTAGTAGAAGTCTTATTAAGCATGCCCTTAAATCCAAGGTCTTTGCTCTGTTGGTTCAAATACAGTCTTTTAAATTCAGAAACTGTGCTTCACACACACTGGATATTTGGGGGAAACTCTTTTTGTATGTATGGGGTCTGGACCTCTCAGCAAGCTGAAAATGTAGTTCTCTTCTGGGGTGACTGTTCTATTTGAAGATTACTACTTATTTTTGAGCTATACAGACAGTTCATTGCTGCCTGATACCCCGGAATATTAATCCAGAATTAACAAATGCATTGCCCAGTCCCCTCACTTGCATTGCTGACACAAAGCTATACTCTGACATTGTGGTATGTCAGCTTAGTCAGCAAGATAAAAGAATGGCATCATGAACTTTGTAAGCAAGTTAAACCAGAGGTTCCATGAGTCCAAGCAGACTTAAGTGATGATGTCTGTAGCTCTGATGCTTGCTTTCATCTCTTCTTTCTCTCCCACATCATCTGATGCTTCCTTGCAGATTCCTTGTTTACAGCAAAAGTGAACAGCACACTCACACAGTTCAGTGAAATAAATGTATGCTCAGTGCTGGCCCAAAGGTAGGTAGAGGCAAAAGTGGAAGTAGAATGGCTTAGTAGATATTTTTCAACTGCAGAATCAAACTAGGAAAAAAGAGTTAAAATCAAGGGAAGATTTCTCTTCCTTCAGTGTGCTTTAAATACAAATATTTAATAAAGTAAGCATAAGGACGTATCTACACTATAATCTTCATGTTGGATCTGACTTGTTTTGCTTTAACAAATCAATCTTTTAATCTGCCTGTGACAACTGATGTTAAATTCCTTTTGGTGGACACCTGTCAAACTGCTGTAGAGTTTCATCATATTAAGTCTCTGTGTTTAAAACTTGAAGAGTCTGAATGGCATCTTGCATTGACTTCTACCATGCCTTCTGTTTCATCCAGTGCTAATTAGCCACTTCATTTAAAGTGAGATATTATAACCTGACTTTCCTGCCTTTCACCCTGTCTTTAGATCTCTATGCAAAGCTTCTTAATTACCACAGCACCACATTTATCCCAGTTGTCCTGTTTTGGGAGATGCACTGGAATGCTGGCAAAGAAAATACAACATTTATAATGTCTTAACTAGCACAAAATATGTATACAAAATGGAGGGAACCACAGGCAAGGCATAATGGAGCAAGACAATGTTTTAAAACTGCTGTTTGACTGTGCAGTATCTCCAGCAGTGCCTCAAGCCTCCATCTGCTCCTCCTTTGATTCTACTGCATTTGTCCCTGTGCTGTTGGAGTTCTTCTTCTCAGCCTTTACAAGTCCTATTTTTTTTTTTTTTTTGTGAGGAGGGGGTGTCTGTCTTTTTCTTCAAACAAGTGTTTTTTAACTCTGCTTTGGGAACTGCTGTCCTTTGGAGCATACTTCCAGACATAGAGTGGAGAAAATCTGTTTTTTTCTTGAATGTGGTTAATACTTTAATTCTTCTAGCTCCTGAGTAGTGCTTCAGCTCTCCAGTATAAGAGAATATACTGATGTCAGTAGAAGAGAATATTCTGATGTTGTTGTCAGGCTAGTACTTCACAAAACAGGTCCAAGTCTTGTCTCAGCTTATGGGACATGATGGAGGACAGAGTAAAAATAGTGTTAGAAATAAGGACCCTATCGATTCAGTAAATCAACCCAAAATTTGGAAATAGATTTTCCTCAGTGCATACACCCATCTACTGGATTTTTATTGGAAGTAATTAAAAGATCATGTTTCTATATGGTTTGAAAATACTAACCCTACAGAATAGTGTAGTGGATTATAAACTCCCATAATATTTTGGAGTTCTTCTAAAGAGCCTTAATTAACTCAGGTGCAACTACCATATATATACCAGGCCTGTGCAGTGCCATGTGTGCAGGTTATGAGGAATGGAGCCATGTGCTCAAGCTCCACTTCCTGGCCCTGAGAGTGGCCCCGTGGGAGGTGCCCAGCCCTGGGCTGGGGCTCTCCTGGTGCCCACAGCTGCTCCTTCCTGGCTGGGGACGTGGGACATGGGGAGCCCTGCAGTAGCCCCAGCCCGTGGGGACCTGCAGCCCTCATGGTACCCTCCTGAGCCTGCTCAGTCAGAGCAGAAGACATTGCTTCACATGATTTATTTAATGTTTTTAGAAGAGAAAAGACATGCAATTCAGTAAGAGATTTAAAGGTTATTTTGATGTTCCTTAGCCCCCTGCTGTCTTTATTTTGATGTTCCTTAGCCCTGAATGTATGTTCCTCTGGGCTTTGTGTCATAAAACTGAGAAGGAGGCAATGAGAATTTCTGCCATAATGCAAGCTGGGGTGTTCTGTTCAATTTCGAAACCATGGCTTCACCCTACATTAGCTATATAATGAACAAGTTCTCTTGAAAAAAAAAAAAGTAAAAAAGAGTCCTATTTAAAAAAAAAAAAGCAAGGAATTTTTGTACAGGAGGCAGCCTTTTTACTAGTTGCCTGACCTGAAATAAGTAAACAATTGAGAACCCTTGATAATTCACCTCTAATTAAATTGCTTTCATGAATCTGTGTGGGCACTGGAGTTAGTAGCAGTGCTAAGAATAAGCTTAGTAGGTAGGAGTCATAAGCTCCTCATGTTCCTCTGCACTCTCTGGACAAAGCAATTAGTATTGACAAGCCCTCAGATCAGTAGTATTCAAAGGGATGTATTCGGCCCTGGTAATACTGAACATGCATAGAACTAATAATTGCTTAAAAATAACCTTACTGTTGGGGTTTTTTGTCAGGGTAGACACCATCTCCATTTCTCTGGGAATTGTCCTCTGCTTTTGCTATTTTGTGTTTCAGCAAAGTTTTTTGATATTCTGTTCTTTAAGTTTGCAAGAAAGACTAAAACTTGTACGCAGTGTGAAATGAAGAGAATTACCTTGCCTGTCCAAATATACAGACCTTAAAAAAATTATCCTTGTAGCAGATTAGTTTTTAGATTACTGTAGATTTAGATACTGAAATATCTTGAAATACTGCATATGCTGATAAAATTTCATACAAAAGAGAAAGTGACTATCTGACAACAGATTCAAAACCCAGAGTATACCAGAGAATGCTAAATGTTTATCATGACCACTACTTTAAAGCTGAAAATTAATTGATTGACATGGGACCAAAGCAGAGTTTTAAAAATAGTATTAAAAATTTAAGTCCATAGAGTCATAGAATGATTTGGGTTGGAAAGGACCTTAAAGTCCCACTCCCCCTACCATGGGCAAGGACACCTTACACTAGACCAAGATGCTCCAAACCCTGTCCAACCTTGTCTTGAACAGTACTGGGAACTGACAGCTTCTCTGGGCAGCCTGTTCCAGTGCCTCACCACTCTTGCAATGGAGGAGTTCGAGTTAGTTGACTGAGACAAGATAACAGTCAAAACTTTGTCAGTATCTAATGGCTTGTATATAACAGATGTAAGAGCTTCTTGTGAACAGCTGATACTTGTTCCCTTAGAGCTGTGCTAATATCCTCCACTTGATGAAATCTCACAAGTTTTTTACTACACTTGTTTTCATTAACTGTTGATTTGCACATAATTACTGACAATGCATGCACATTAAACAGAAAATAGGCTTCTGTCCTGAATGGACAAATGTCAGTAAAGAATGTACTTGCCTGACTCCTTTAGCTGGGGCCCCACTGTATGCAGTGATTGCAGCTATTAGACATCACACAGTCAAGTGTGCACCACTTTGCTCACCAAGTGAGCAGGATGTGTAAGGCAATGAATAATGAATGGCCAATGGCTGAAGCAAGGAGGTTATGCCTGTATCTTTTATTTAAGGGGGCTCTAATGCAGATCTGTGAGGCACCTCACTCTGAATTCTTACATCCTCCCTGTGTTCTCCTCAGTGAGACTAAGGATGGAAGTTGCTGGGGGGCATTTCAAGCATGATTGTCTCTGCTAGACACAACACCGCAACTTAAAATCTTTAACAGATCTTTTATTTTGGATTTTTTTCACTCTCCTAAGTCACATTTTCTCCTTGCTACTTTTTGCCTAATTCACAGTTCCAGAGCTAAATATCTACTTCTTCAACCAGCAGTTGCACCCCTTACAGAGTTCCAAATGCTCCTGTGCTTTATCATAAACCAATGACACTGATGTAATGATCTTCCTTAAGTGTGTTTTCATCTCCTCTAAGCCCTTCCCTTCCCTTCCCTTCCCTTCCCTTCCCTTCCCTTTCCACCAAGCCAGCTGTTACTCATCCTCCCTGCATTTGGCTGATTAGATCTTATTAATTTGACAACTTACATTTGTTTTTCTAGAGTTTTTCTTGTTATTTCTGTAGTCTGTCAGCATAATTTTCAATACCATCAGTGACATCGAAACAGTTATGCAATTCATCCCACCTTGTTTAATCTGGAGATATAATAATCAAAATATTTTTCCCATCATGTAAAAAATTAATAAATACTGCTGAACTAACAACAGGAAGTGTAGAAGTCAATTTGGTATCTGGCCTTCCAGAGTATTGGCTTTTGGTCATCCCAATGGAACAAGGGAAGGCTTTCACTACAGAATTAGATTTTGGAAGCTCTAGTTCACAATTCTTCATGAGAATAAACTCCTTTAACTAAATGTAAAAAGGCAATAAAAAAAAAAAAAAAGAAGAAAGTATTGGAACCCCATAAACTGTTCTACTTTTAGCTTACATAATACCTCTTATAGCTCTTATTAATCTCCTGGTTTTATAATCAATGAAAAGTTAATAAGATTTGTGTGTGTGGTATGAAATTCACTGCCTGTGAAATAAATTTACCTTGCATCTGCATTCACTTCTAATCCCTCAATTGAGCACAACAGCCTAGGACAACTGAGAAACAGGAACAGAAAGAGGATTGTCACTTCTTGTGGGTCTTCTGCTACTTCTGCAGCAACCCAAAAAATACTGTGTTCCCAGCTCATTTACAGAGGCTGGGCTGGCTGCTCTTGGAGAGGGAGTGATCATGTTCTTTCTCAGTGTGCATATGGGGAGTATGTACTAGAATCCACAATCCTGTGGAAATAATATGAGCATCAACTGTTGTTGCATGTATTTTTATTCTAAAATCTTTTATTTTAGACATCATTTCTCAAGGAAGTAAAAGCTCAGAAGGGCTATCCTAATATAGATTTTGTATTTATGATTTATTGGCATAATAGTAGTCAGTCAATAGCATAGATTCATGGGCAAATACACTTATGCTAAGTTTTGAATTCTGCAGAAACTAGATGCATTTCTAGTGAGCTTTTAAAGCTTCCTGGGGGCTCTCACAATAGGAGCTGATAAAATTTTATGGAATGCTCCACTTTTATGTTTTGAGTACGATGGGAGTGATTCTACCCAGTACAACAGGGCAGAAATTAACTGAATAGTTTTGAATGAGCTACCCATAAACATTTGGTGCATTTATTTTACAAGTTAACATTTTGCTCGTCACAAACTGTTCCTTTGAAAGCACACAGTGTGTGTATGTGCTATGGAAGTACAGCACATGCCCAGGAAATGGAAGCATTATTTTGTAGGGCCTCTGGATTTGAAGGAGTTGAACCCACATGTCCCAAATGCCTCATCCAATTATATTGATGGCAGCAATGTCTATAATTTCTGGGGAAAAGAAGATGCTATGCAGCTGTGCATGCAAAATCCAGGGGCCTGGAAAAAGAAGCAAAAGGAGACAAGCTCTGGCTTAATAGTTTTAACACTTCTATAGGAAAGAGAGAGTTCCTGGATTAGAGTGTTTCCTCCTCTTATTTCTGATATCCATTTCATCTATTTTAAGACAAAAGGTTTTGAATTATGAGCTTGGAATCCCAGCTCTGACCTACCACAGGTAAGACCAGAGTGTTCTCAGTCCATGAGTATTTGAAATTCCAGTTTTGAAACACTACATAAATACTTGTCATGGTGGAAGAAAATATTACTATTTTCCAGAGGAGTTATTTCTGATTTTTTTTTTCTTTTTGAACATTATTCTCAGATCAAGATTTTGAAGAATATCATTATAATATCTCCCAGCTATGAAAATTGCCAGAACATACTGAATGTACTACAATTTAGTTTATGACCTGAATGTATGTAATTTACTTGATTTATATTTTCCACTGTTATAGTCTGAAATTTTAATTTTGGAACAGCTACTGTTAATTATCAGGCTGTTGCAGCATTAAGTTCAGATATTAGGTATTTCATGTCTACTCATTAGTAATACATAATTGGTAATCTGGAAGCTCTGCCTCTTCTGAAACTGTCAGCTTCCTCTTAGTGTCAAATCATAAATTGCAGCTATTAATAAACAGTACTATTTAGCAGCTTAAAACTGTAAACGACTGTAAGGAAGTTAAATCCAGTAGTTAGTTAGGCCAGCCACGCTGCTTTGTGACCTTGGATCTCAGTACAGGCTGAGATTTGAGCTGAAAGTAGGCAATACTCACAGATCTGCTGCTTTCCACTGAAGCCATGGAAGTCTCTCCTGCATTGGGGTTATTAGGTAGCTGGCTGGGGAAGGGCAGTGAAGTGGCAAGCAGAATTTGCTAAAAATCAAAGGCATTGAGATATACTTTTCAAAAACTAGTAAACAAAGCAACAAGATCAAGACTAAAAATGAAGCAGGGCTAAGGAATGCCATCCCAGATGGAATGATGGGTCTGGGCAGTTTCAAAGTTCTCTCTTTCAGTGCAGCTAAATGAGCTACAATTTTAATGGAAGAAGTTTTAGTCCCATTTGCAATCCTTTCTTGCTTGTAAACTTCTACTCTTCTTTGTAATAATACATCAGGACTTATGAAATTTTGATGTTATTGTCAGTGTTGCAGGAAAGTTGGTTTACATCAATGGGGTGCAGAACAGAGCAGAAAGAGCTCCTCTGCTATACCCACCATTGGTACAGTTGCATATCATCAGTGCTGGAATCCTATACAAACCAATTAAATGATGACAATCTTAGTAGAAATTGCTCTGCTTTTAATTATGGTACACAGGGTGCTGTATCAAAATGGTAAAGTTGCCTTATCTTTTGCATGCATATTTCTCTTCAGGTCCTTGTTCATGTTCAAATGGCAAATTCATCATATGGACTCTTGTCTGTCAGGCAGTAACTTGCCTGTGAAATCCCATACAGATATTGAGTTACTGATACTCAAATCTTTTTATAGGTGATCTTTTTTACAGTCTGCTGACATCTTAGTGCAATTATATCATAGATAATTGATAAAATAGTGAACTTCGGAAGATTTTTATTATTATTTCTGCAAACAAAAAACTGTTTATAATCTATGCATTTTTAAGAGGGAGCAGGTTCTCAGATTATTTATAGTATTAAAATGTGAGAAATTTTCTCTCATTGGAAATGAGCAGGTTTGAGACAGACATTGGTAAATAATTGTTCTGGATTTCAGACCCTTTTGAGGAGCAAGGTGTCTGTCAGTGTGTGATGAAGGTGGACTGTCCAGCTCCAAGAATGACACTGGTGTAGCCCGTGCCCTCACTCATGGGGTGCAGTTCCACAGCCCTTGAACGTGGGGTTGGTTTTGGCATTTGTCAACAGCCTGTGGTGTGGCAGTGGTGAGCCATGGCCAGGGGTCTAGCCAGGAGCAGGAGATGACACGAGAAAGAGGGCTGGAGGCAGCACATGTGCAAGGACTCCATCCAGGAGGGGCCAGAGGTGGGGCTGGAGCCCAGAACTCCTGCAGTGTCACCAAGGCAGGGACTGACAGCCCCAGAATGAGCTGGAAGGGGATCCCAGGCCCTTCAGGGCAGGTCTCCAGGCAGGCTGGGCAGAGGCACTCAGCCCCAGCACTGATCCCAGAATCTGACAACAGGTTGTCAAAATCTGGTTTGAACAAGCGTAAAGGGCTTGTCAGTTAGTCTGTGAGAGAGAGAGGGGATAAATGAAACACTTGTTTCTCCCTTTTCACGACTCTGAAGTGCAAAGGGAGCTCATATAGTATGAAGTGTAATGTAAATTACAGACCATCTCCCTAACATCTCAAATGTCAGGACAGAGTAAGCATTAAATTAGAAACATGTCATGTGTGAGGGTCTAAGATTACCTTGTGTTAGCAAAGCTGTGTTTCAAGTATCAGCTGTGGAAAACCACTGATGTTGGTGTGATGTAAACTGATAACCTGAGTGATGGTAAGGGGGGTTATTATTTTGTGTATAAACATTCTGTCAGGATATCCACAGTGGAGCTTCATCCTGCACATCCTTCTGGCCTTCATTTTAAAGGAAAATATCTTTCTCATTAGTGACTCAAGTGGGAGATACTGTTTAGAGAATTTTTGGAAATAAATCATTCTTGTAATGTTTATTGATATTCAAAATACTTAGAATCTTCTGTTAGTGTCTGAGAAAGAACTTGCTTATTTTATCAAGTAACTATTCAGAAAATTTCATGAAGACTGAACTTCTAAAAAAATGTTTTTATCCGAATATAAGCTCGAAATTAGCATTCATTTACTTTGTTACATCTTGCAAATTTATTTTTCAAACATATTATGTTGTTATATAACTGCTACTATTCATAAATTAGAAAATGGAAGAAAAGTACTCATACAGGAAACTAGAGAATCCAGCTGTTCTGCTGTGGTTTTGCTGCAAATAGCTAGTCTTTGAAAACTTGCCATATGCAGAAAAGGAACTTGAATTCTACAAACTCATAAAGTGAATATACTTAGCACAGATTGGAAAAGAGGAAACATAACCTCCATTCTTAAAAAGAGGGAAATAAGACCTAGGAAACTACAGGATTGCCAGTCTCAGATGCCTGGCAAGATCATGGAGCAGATCCACCTGGAAGCTATGCTGAGGTGATTGCTGACAGCCAGCATGGCTTCACTAAGGGCAAATTGTGCTTAACAAATTTGAGGGTCTTCTGTGGCAGGTTTACAGTGGTGATGGAAGGGGAACAGCAGTTGACATCCTCTGCCTGGACCTGTGCAAAGCATTTGACTCTGTCACATCCTTGTTATCTCTAAACTGAGGGATATTAATTTGATGGGTGGAGCAGTCAGTGGACAAGGAATTATCTGCATGGTCTCACTGAAAGAGTTGTGGTCAGTGGCTCGGTGTCCAAGTGGAGACTGGTGACAAATGCCATTCCCTGGGGGGTTGCTACTGGGACCACCACTGTTTAACATCTTCATTATTTAACGTGGACATGTCAGCAGCTTTAAGGTCCCTTCCAACTCAAACCATTCTGTGACTTTATGTTTCTATTATTCTACTGCTATTTTAAATATTTCAGGAGCTCATTAAGTTGCCTGAAAACACAAACAGAATTATCCAACAAAATTATATTTGCAGTATTAAAACTTTGTCAGTTTAGGCAGAGGTGTAATTTCATCTTGATACATGAACAAGGCTACTCACCCTCAAAAAGCAAAGATACAGAGTGGTCAAGGAACCAACACAGGAGCAGATAAGTGGTGTTAGATATCTTGCATCCCAAAATCATGGCATAAGTTGAGTAATGATTACCCATGCACACAGATTTGGAAGGAAGGTCTTTTTCTTTTTTTTGCAAGGGCAGCGTTTCGAAATCACGCTGATATTCTTTGAATTTTTCCTCTTTATCTGACTTTACATGCTTAAGACTATAAAAAGAGAGTGTTTTATTTATTATCTTCTAGATCTCCTTTTAGAAGCTAAGTAACAAAGCAATCATCTTCCACAAATATTTCTTTAGACACTGCCATTGAGCTAAACTCTTTGAATATTGCCTGTAAGTTTGCTGCCAGGTTGCTATTATGCTTTTTGTTTGTTGTCCAGAAAAAGAATTATGGTTTCAAATTTTTCATTAATCCATTGGTCTAATTTGCATCATGAGAACACATTTCTTAAGTATCCTACTAGATATATTGGGAATGTCAAGTATGTTAGTCCAGTTTGGTTACATTTTTTGTTAAAAAAACCCCTTACTTTCAGATTCTTATTTCTTTGTGATTGTGAATTGTGAACTATTAAAAGGGAGCCATCTACTTCTAATAACAATACAAGATTGTTTTAAACTTAGGTTGATGTACTTTTTTGTCTCAAGCCAAGGCTCCTAGAAATGAGCAGAGACTTCTGTGCCTCCTTTGTTCCCTTACCCTGACAGTAAATAACACACTGCCTCACTATCCAAGCGTTTTCTTTCCTGCTCTATTTGCATCAGCACTTCTGACTGGCTGAGCCACCTTTGGGTGAATTATCTGGGACTGTCAAGGACACTCTGCTGACCTGGATCCCACAAGGTCCTATGAGACCTCTGGGAAGAGACTATCATCTCCCTTTCATATGTCTTTCCTGAAGCTGTCCTTCTTCTTCTTAGCCCCTGCAGTTCCCCAGAAAATGTGTTGAATAGTTTTCAGCTATGTGACTGTTTCAGTCTGTGGTTCAGAAGGACAAGATGTTCAACTGTTTCTTCAAAAGAGGTTCCTCAAGCAAATGACATGTTACACTGCAGGTATCTGCAATCTGCTACAACTTATTTGTCTCATAATAGAAAAAGCACAATGCAGAAATCTTACTCATTACCTAGTACAGAAAAAAAACACTTAATGAAATATTTAGAAACACATTAAGCAATCTAAACAGTGTGCAAAATACGAATGTTTGCTAGTTCATGTTCTGTTCAAATACTCTTGTTGACATTGCTTTTTTACAAAAGAAAATAAATATTCAGCCCATATTAGGATTCTTTTTCATTGTAGAATCATTTTTACTTCTTTTGTATGTTTAAGTGATGCATGTCTCTTAATGGAAACTTTTGGGAAAAGTAGATTATATATTCATATACAGAGATACATGGAATAATCTTAAATTTCTCCAGATAGATTGCCATGTTTACTCTACCTTGTATGATGGATGGAGTCAATAAAAAATAATCTTTAAAGGAAGGCAATAATGAGTATCAGGTTTAATAGGAAAAGTCGTAATGCAGTCAGTTGAAAACCTCTCCAGAGGCTCCACTGAATTCCTACTCACAATGTGCCCTGCAGGACATGTGGCATATTGGCTTTTGATAATCACAGTTCAAAACAGTCACCATTCCTTCAACCCTTACTTCTTGTTTAATCATCTCCTTTCCTTTTTTTTGGTCATGAACCACAACCTGTTTGAACTTAAGAATGCTGCTTGGCATGGAGGAACAGGGATAATTTGGAAAGGAAATGTAGTAGCTTATTGCCTTCTTGTTGCTTTTGGCTGGTTTCTCATGAATTCTTCATAATTTGATTGCTGAATCTTTACTGGGACTCTGGAAAGGACTGACTTTATGGACTTTTGTATTTGAAACAGGTATATTTTCTTCTAGCTACCATTTTAAGAATTCCTAGGGTTGTTTTACTGTTCTAGGTCAGAACATCACAATGAATTGACACATTTATGAAATTTAGTTCTAATTTTAGTTTTTCCTTGCATTTTAGGAATTTAAAGCATTTTTTTTTCAATATTTTTGAATTGTGTTCTGGACATACCAAACTGTCCTTTACACCTTGTGAGATCTAATGGCATTCTATTCAGGGATTTGTAAAGAACTGCCACATAAAAAGAGACTATTACTGAACAAGTTTTGTTTGGTTGGTTTTTTTTTTTCATATGTATTCAGCTGGTGGTTCTTTGTAATTTTGTTACTAACTCATAGTTTACCATCACTTTCAAGTCATTATCACAGAACAGTCATGAAATGCCTTGCAGAGTTCAGAGGATGATGCAATATTGTTTTGCTTTTTTCTTTTTCTTTGAAGGGCATATGACGGAGAAAGATAATGCATCAGTTTTTAACATGTGTAGAAAAACATTCTTCAAAGTTAGAGCAGCTGTATGGGAAGAAAAATGATTTTCAAATAATTAGTCAACAGACATCAGCTAGCATTTATAGGCTGACAATCAACCCCTTAAAGTTATTTTAAGGGACTGAGCCCATGGAAAATTTCTTACTTCAGTTAAGTTTAATTCAAGTATTGGGAAAGGCCCATAATAAACGTAAGTACAATAAGGAAATCAAAATTCTTTTCTATTTTCCTGCCTTATCAGGAAGTGCCTTACTATTGTTAATTTAATGTCTGCTGAGCTGTTTTGGGAAGCATGTGTCTATGTGTATGCATTTTCCTCACAGTGGGTATTTATGACAATTGAAGAGAAAAAGCATTCTTGGCATTTCCCCAAAGAATGTTAGTCTTGATATACAGCTGTATTTCTATTTCTATCTCAACTGGAAAATTAGATACTTTCTGATGCAAACTCTATGCTATGGCATTTTTGTGTCAAGCAGTGACACCTTCTACAGAAAAGATTTTTAAAAAAATTAATAATATGCCCAGTTAAAATTTGTGTGCAATATATTTATGCAAAAATAAATAATTTAACATTCTTTCAGTGCTTTGGTTCACACAAATAAACAACCCACTACTGAAAATTTGAAGTAGTAAATACTGCATAAAGATGAAGCAACATTTCCATCTTTGGTATTGTATAAAGAAAAAGCAACCAAAAATCCCTGGTTGTAAAAGACTTTCTTAGTCTACTCTTCACCCTTGGAGTATAGCAGTCTTATACCCAAAGGGTATGTAAAACATGTTAAAATAGATTCATCTTAAAAAACAGCAATTAAGTTTATAAGTACCATACATTGTCTTGGCTTTTTAGTGGGAGTAACTGAAAATGAGAAAAAAACAACAACCATAAAAATTGCTTTTGTAGATATATATGTAAGCTATCTACCTGCTTAAAAAAACAGCAGACTTGCTCTGCTTGTTAAAATCAGAATTTCTTAATGTTGCTTTAAAATGAGAAATAAATTACAGCTAAGTGACTAGAAATATAGTTTCTTCCTTAAAATTTTCAATGCTGAAAGAAGGCTTTTTCCAATTCATGAGATATCATACTTGAGTTAGTGTTAAAATTTGATTTCTCAGAATTATGGCTTTTATTTAGTTTTCTAGTTTAAAAGCTACCTGAATATGTTACATTGTCTAGGCCTTGGGCATCCTCATTGCAGCAGTGAAGGCATTTTCTGTTGACTTTGTTGACTTGTTTTGGGATTCCCCTTGGGATGCTCCTTTTATATTTTCTTCTGACTTGTTTATTTTGTTTTCACAACCAATTTCACAAGGGTGACATTTTCTAGAATAGTCAATTTCCGAGGCATTCACCCGGACCAAGGGACAAGAGATGTTAAATATCTGTTTTGAATCACTCATATGAATAACATGAGGCAGATTTTCCAACCACCCAGACAACTTCCAGAGCCATGAGGCACCAGCTCCAATAAACTGATCTTTACTTCTTTGCATTTTGTTTGGTCAAGGGTTTGATTTTTAAAATGAAGAACAGACCAGAAATACTTCTCATCCTTCAGAAAAGGGATTGTAAACAGAAGAGAAGGGTTGGGAGACTCTGGGGAGAGCCTATGTAAGATCTGATTTGTTACTTATATTGCTGTAAGGAGGCAGTGGCTGCTGTTGGGAGTCATCCCTCCCTTCTTTTTTCCCTCTAGCAGTAAGTTCTTTCTGGTGTTTCCTGAGACAGCAGCAAACTTTACTTTCTAGGCATTTACCACAAGTCATGTAGGCAGCAGCCAGTTTTGCTTATTCATTTCAGTTAGACCTGAATCTGTGAGAATAAATGCACATGAGAATGTCTTCCATGGTGATAAGTTTAAAATACAGTTCCTGCTATACTGTTGTAAAAATGGTTCTCCTTGTTGACCTGACCACTTAAATTTGTGGTATATGAATGGACTAAAAGAAGATTTTCATTTACTGAACAGTTTCTTATTGATACTATTGTATTTACTGAGGCTTGCTCTGATAGAATTAATCTCTATAGCCACTCCATGGTTTCCCTACAAAAATATCTATAAATACAAATGAATACATGCATGCACATACATATGCAAATATATGTATATATTTGGATTTATTCACAGTGATCAGCAATATTATCTTTTGATGTATGGTCAAAAAGGATGTGTTTGGATTTGGATATGCTTTCACAGTCAGAACCTATTTACTGGACTTGTAATTGCATAGTAAGATCCCGTGGTTCTTTGGGCAATATTTATTAGGCTCACACAGAGCACGGAGCTGACTCTTGCTAGTCAACCCTGGAGGCTGAAGATATCAGCTTCAGGATTTCCTGCAGCATCAGTTAGTGCAGTGACTGAGAAATGAGATTTTGATTTCAGAAAGCTTCACTAAGGTCTGCAGCAAAAATGTGGCATAACACATTTTGGTATCTACTCACTGTGCCCCTGGAAAATTAACCTTTATTGCTACCTTCTAAATTTTTGTATTATTTATAACTGCCAGTGGTCATGCTACTTTGTTAAATTTTAAACTTAACTAAAAATGTTAGCATTACACATCATTTCCCTCCTAGAAATCCCGTATTTCATGTTTAATTTCTAAGTTGCCTAAATTTTCTGAAGTAGCATGTGAATGTAGACAAGTCTTTCACTGTGATGTTAGAATGCTGAAGTTTGCTAAAGACAATGAATGAACAAACACTTGTGTATTTCTCTGTGAGTACAAATATTGTTACAAAAAATGTCACAAACTGTTGTCAAAATATATTATGTCACTCCCTCATTTTTATTAAATTCATAATAATGGAGTGCTGAGTGTTGAAATGTCATGAAATGTAAAGCTTTAATATGGATTATATATGAAGTCATCATTTTTTAAGCAATTCTTCCCATAATGTCCTTCTTTATAACCCTACTGTTTCTTATTTCTAACTTGTTCTCTTCTAAGATGAAGATATTTTAAGGTACTGCTTTCAAAAACTGTCTTGGGTACTCAGTAACCTGATTATCAATGAAAGTGCAAAAGAGTCATGGTCTCTTTAGAAATCAGAGCTTGTACTGTCTGGTACTTTCTGAGAATTTTTTCAGTTGCTGTCCAGTGCTGTGTTTAAAAGAGGTCAGTTTCAAAACCACATTGGTTTAATCTGGGTCTTACTTATAATATTAAAGAACTATTGATCCCAGCCCTTTCTTGTCCCCATTAGACCTGACTATTTTTGTTGAGCTACTCTAATGAATATAGATAGCATAGATAGGCTGCTGTCTAGCTTGAACAGGCAGATTTGTCCTCCCTTTCCTCTTTCAACACACTGAAATATGAGATATTAGCACTATCAGCCTATCCTGAAGAAAGTTGATAATCACCTTGCCTAGATGACACTCTCTTACTTATATGAGGAATTAACAGAATGTTTAGTTCCTGCTTTCACTAGCAGCTCACACCACTTAATCCCCAGAGTAAGTAAATAGGAATGCAAAGCTTTTATTCACATGTTGGAGGTGAGGGCTAAAACACAGTCTGTGCTCTGCTTATCTCCATTCCCATGAGCATTCACTTCTGATTTAGTGCAGTGAATATGTTAGTTTGAACTTGCATGGGAACTTACTCATCTAAAAAGAAGTTACAAGTGTCTCTGCTGGTTACTTTGATGTGCTCTTATTTTTCTCCTTTCTCTGTTCCTAAGAAGATGATCAGATTTTTTTAAAATCAAATGTTCATTTTATTGTGAATCTTGTGCTCAGTTTGTGCTATTAATAAATGAGAGAGAAGCTAATGAAGGGCATTATTTACTTTTTTGTGTTGGTGGGTGGAAAAGATTGTGTGATAAAACTAAGTAAATAGATGTTTCAGGAGATCTGTTGTAAAGTTTTAGGAGGTACACAAAGAATTTTCAATGTGTAGACAAGTTGTAACTTAAGCTCCAGGGTTAAATGTAGTGTGTGCACGTGTTTGTTTTATGGTGATTTTAGTTTGCATACTATTTAAAAGAAAGAATAAAACATTTTCAGTGCCTTAAATTGCTCACAAAAAGCTGTATTTAGCTTTTTCACAATGTCAGTAAAAGGGTTATTTACTTCAAGGTTGTTTCAGCACCAATGTACAACCAGTGTTTCTTTATTTTTTTGGTACTCTAGGAAGCAGCCACGGAAAGACAGAAGATGAAAGCTCCTATTCCCAACTTGATTCTCTTGTATGCTACCCTGACTCAGAGCTTGAAGGTTGTAACCAAAAGGGGATCAGGTAAGTAAATATTTATCTCTGTGGTTACAATGTGGCTTGGAAACAAGTGCTTAATGTTTGTAAGTATATCTTAGGATGTTGTTAGGATGGTTTGGAATACAGTTAGGAATTCTGCAGCAAAAAGAGTTGGCAGCTTCTATATATTTTTAGACTATTGTTTTATGTGGACTTGCTGAAAAAAAATGATACATGTAAAGTGAAATGAATATAACCATTCATCTGCCAAAGGAAAGTTATTCCTAGAACTTTTATACTTAAAAAACTATGTTGTAGTCAGTGTTGTTGGGTTACTGGATTTATCTGTTTTATTATGGGAAATTAAGATCATAGAGTTTGGGTTTAAGCAACAACAATTAGATCAAACACATTAAATTTAATACCCATGAAAAGTGAACAAAAAATGTGGTTTTGAAAGGCATACAAAATATGTGGTTGAAGAGTTTAATTCAGCAAAGAAAAATAGTTGGTACTCAGACAGTTGGGAAGTTTTGTATTCATTTTTTTTTTCTCTGTAACCCTGAAATTCTAATTATACTTTCTCTGGCTTTTCATTGGATAATGAAAAAAACTAGGATGCTACTTCTGCAACCTATCTTGCTATATTGCACTAAAGAAAACTAAATCCTTAATGAAAGTCTTAATTCCATGTTGGTGGATTAATGAAAGTCTTAATCCCATGTTGATTGAATTAGTTAATTAGGTTTGTTGTTAGTTGTAAATTTTGTTTTGGCATTGGAGTGGTTTAGGTAGCTTTTTTTGTGCAGTTCCAGAAGTCTGTCTCTGATTTATTTTTGTCTTTTGGTTGGTAGTAGTTGTAAACTGGTGCCTGGGGAGAACACAGCTCTTTATACATTTTTGGCAACATCTTAAATTATACCTTGCATTTTCAATGGATTATATTTGTAACAACAGAATGAAATAGATTATGTCTCCAATATTTTAGTAGTTGGAAATGTTGGTGTAGAGAAGGCAAACACGGAGTACTACTACAAAGTAAGGTATTCTTCAATGAAAATTTGAGATTAAAATATATTTGAGTTATTTAAACTCAAGAAAACTGAAATATAAAGGCTGTATTTCAGCCTTTGAGCAGAGCAGAGCAAAGGATCTGGTGATGGGTTGACGTGTAGCCTAGATAGATAATACAGATACCCTTTGAATGTGTCTGTCTAAGATTGTTCTGTTTGATTAAGATTTTAATACTTCTAAGCTTTAAGTCAGGACCTCTTAATCTAAATTTAGTAAAAACATTATTGATCATCTTAAAGTAAATTTTACAAAGACATCCATTTTTAACGAAGTAAAAAAAGTCCAAACATCACTTGGTCCTTGAAAGTGACAATTATAAGAACTCAGGTGGTCTTTGCATTTTATTTTATAATTTTTTACCTTTATCTTCATCTGATTAACCAATGCAAGGGAAAAATGTAAAATGTACAATTTAATTTATGTTTGGGAAAATAATATAATTACTGTCCAGCAAAAGAGAAAAAGCATTCAAAACTTTTCAAAATATATAAATTTGTTCTCATTCTGATGCTGTAATAAAAAGGAAAAACTATAATGGAAATCTTTGGATCATACCTTGCTGTGACATGGGGCCTTGATGTTTTTGCATGAGATCTGCTTCTCCTGTATTAAGCTTCAAGTAGATGCATCACCAAGGAGGAGGTTTGTCATGCTGTGTGTGCAAAGGAGAAAATCTCTGATTTACTGAAATATCAGCTCCTTCTGCCTTTGGCCCTGTTGCTTTATGATTTTTGATTTGAAGAACTTTTTCAGGGATAGGTGGAATGTAGTGACGTGTGGTGGTTCTTGGTTTGCTTTTGTTATTGTTTCGTTTGATTTGGTTTGGCTTGGTTTGGTTTTTTACCACCCTTGGGTGCTCAGGGGGGCTATTTTTCCAATCCTTAAGTGTTTTTACAAAGAAAACAGAAGTTTTAACAAAATTACATAGACTTACGTGTACTGTGAAAATATAAATGGTTTCCTAAAGTTGGTACAACTCAGAAGTGTGAAAAAAAAATCAACTTGGAAAGTAGAACTTAAGTTTTATGTGAATGTGTTAACCAGAGGCAGAGTGTGGTGAGAGTATGGTTTAAATCTCTTCAGTCAGCACTACTTGTGAGTGCATTTTGTCCTTGAAATGTCACCATGAAAGCAAAGTGACTGGCAAAAAAAAAAAAAA
>VZRX01012490.1:0-56049 GCA_013398075.1 Notiomystis cincta
GGGATGGGGATGGGGATGGAGATAGCCAAGGCTGGGCAGGACATCAGCCCTGGGGGCTCCCTGGGGCAGGAGGCCGGGCAGGGCACAGCTGTGGCCGCAGCGTCCCATGGATGGGGCAGGCAGGCTGAGGTGGGGCCAGGGGAGATAGGAAGGCCTGTGGGTGCCCTCAGGGCCCTGATAGTACACAGGTTTGCTTATTACAGGAACAAAAAAGGATTTAAAATCAGGATTGTGTTGTTAGTTTTCTTTAGAACAAATACTTTAGAACCCCAGCAAGAAAGGAGACGTGGGGGTAAAGGTCCCAACTACCCAAGGGCCAACACTCAGTCTTGTGTCAGCTTTGACACAGAGTGTTCACATCCATCCCATTTCAGAGGGGACACTCTCAGATGCTGACTGGCTTCCATCAGAATTTGGAAAAACACTTGGGAAAACAGACAAAGACCCTTAGTGCATATTAGAAAGCATGCATCTCCAAGGCAAGGAATGATTGGGGCAGCAGAATTTTTGAAACCAAACCTCTCAGTACAGTGAGTACATTTCCATCATTTTGTGGTATTATTAACTAATGATTGGCATCTCTTCTGCTACACCTCTTTTCTTTAAATAAGTAGCTTTGAACTTTGTGACCTGAAATGTTCCTGATAGTTTTAATCCCTTTTTTAAAATTATGCAAATTGGCCAACTTAAAGAGAAGGACATTTTTCTAAAAATTTTATTTGCTCAATCTTCTTTTTACCTTTTTCACTGTCATTTGATATTGGGTTGATGCATTCAGAGAACTACCCACAATTATTATATCTCATAAAAATACATTTATAACCCTTGACAGTGTACCTGGAGCAAATTTCCTTTTTTGTGCACACTTCCCTGCTTTCACTGACATTGAATTTGATTTGATAAGTTATTCTCTAGTTTTTCATGGCTGTGAGATCCTTTTGTAACTCTTCAGAGTCAACTCCAAGACAGACTATGCCAAAAATGTCTGTGTGCTATAGAGACTTAACAGTGACTGACAACAGATTCATCCTCATTTTCAGTTCCAGACTGTGTTGAACTTGCATATGTCCCAGTACTGATCTTAAGAAGATTTTGCAAATTTTGGGTACATAACCCTTCTCCATTCCTCCATGGTATAAACATGTCATTTGTTTCTAACCTTCTTTGATCACCCATTAATCCATAAGAAAAATTCCTCTGTTATCCCAGGAGTGCTTAGTTTCTTTAAAAGAGATAATGTCAAATGCCTTTTGAAAATCCACACACGTTGTATCCTTTGGATCAGCCATATCCACATGTTCATTTATTCATTTCTCAACTGTAATAAAACTATGTCTTTCACCAAAAGCCTATTCCCAAATATGTCATATACCTTACTGCATTACTAAATTCATTCATTATCAGGTCATTTAATTTCAACAGTTTGGTGGAAATCAGATTTACTGATTTGTATTTCCCAGAATCATGAGTGAAGTTTTACTTTAAAGCTTGATGATATGTTTCTCATGTTCTTTTCTCTGACAATAAGACAGATACAAACAATAATCTCAAGTGTTAATTAGCAGATCAACAATTTTATATTTACCTTTTTTAGAAGTCTAGAGACAGTGCTACTAAGTTTTAGTGAGTTGTTGCTCTTAAGTGTGTTAACTTATTTTAAAACTCTTTCATTGACAGAACAGTCTGAAACATTTCCTCAGGCTCATTCCCTTTATAGAAAGATTCTGATACAGGAATGATCCAGTCAGCTTGTCTGCAATCACTACATGTTAGAAAAATATTCTTTCTTAACAATATCTTGGAACTCGGCTAGCTTTCTTTTTCTGATAGGTTTGAATAAGAAGCAGCTTCTCTATCACTAAAGATTAGTTTCTTCAAAATTTTGGCAGGTTTTTTGTGATTTTGGTTTTAACTTGTCAAGGCTTATGGTCCTTTTTAACTTTCTTTCCTGGACATCTTTTTCACATTTTGATTTTTAGACTTATTCTAGAATTTGGCCATATTCTTGCACTTTCTTGTTTTTCTCTCACTCTACTTTTTTCCTTTATTTTTAAATTAAATTTTAAAACATTTCCTTTGGTTGCCTTTTTTTAAAACTTCCACATTACTTAAAAATTTAGGAGGTGGGGGAGAACTCTTTCATATATGAAATATGAATACACAAAATTTCTCCAAGAACAAAGAGATCCTTTTACCTCATCAGAGATCACACCATCAACAGGTTTATTCTCTATGTCTTCAGGTATGAATGGAGCACCTTTAAATAATGTTTTAATATACTTATGAAAATGAATTAACAGTTGGTGCCCTTAAAATCTCACTAAAAAACCTCAAATCTCTGAGATGAAATTTAAGAGTCAAGCCACTTCTAATGTCACCTGATTAATAGCTTTAAGAGAGGGGGACCTTACTTATTCCCATTCACCCAAGAGTACTAAAATAATCAGGTTTTTATAGCTTTCTGTATAATTTACAGTCTGCTCACATGTGATAAAACTGTAGAATTATTATAACTAACAGCTAAAATGGATTCTTTGATTAATAGATTCCCTATATCTCTGATAATATTTAGCAGCCAGCAAGTAATATACTGCTTTTTAATTACCACCTATGAAGGAAAGTTTTTCAATTTCATATTATTATGGTTAATATTCATATAATTTTTAGGGATGCAAACTTCAAGATGTTGAGCATTCTTATCTTTCAGCAACCATAAGATTACCTGAGGGTGTCCCAGTATTTTTCTGGTTCTTCTACTAACTATTCTCTTCTGCCACACATACCTCTTGAGGAAGATTGTCTTTGAGCACTAGTCTCTGTCTTTTTTTGTATGTATTTTTGACTTTGTCGTTGACCTCGCAACCAGCTGTGTCTATTGGTGGAAGTGTAAATTCAATAAGCATTTTGATTGACTCATGTAGGATCTTTCCTACTCTCTTTAAAGGCTTCTCTTTTACCCCAACCACATATATCTTCAGACAAACCCCACTGAGCTTCTCATTTTTGTCCCACCATAGTGTCCAAGTGACAGTAAGAGATGCTGCAGAGTTTGAATAATAATATTGAACCTGTATATTTTTTTCCCTAGATCACAGTGCATTTGACATCAGACATCAGCAGACAGCCAAGAGCTGATTCCCTTTATGGCTAAGGCTCTTCAACAGGAGGGTCAAATGTCAAGGGAAAAGTCTGGGTGGGAGGGTAAGTCATAAGTGGGAGGTGGAGTCAGAAAATTACTCTTACCAGGGCAGTTATAAGAGCACGAGGTTAAAATTTCTACTTCAACTCACACTTGTGATTTTTCCAAACTAATCTGTCGCTCCCTAATTAATGCCAAGAAATAATCATGAGCAACATTATAGAGTGCCACCACTTAGGATAATGCTAGTATCCTGTACCACACATCTATAAAAATTCCCCCTGAGCCAGAGGTTCTTAGCCTTTTGTGTAGCAAAATACAACATTTACCACTCTGACAGCCTAAGGGTTGTTTTTGATTTGCATGTACATCTAAATATATTTACATGCATAAATTGTCTGACAAATACAGTGTAAAACCCAATACTTTTTATTAAGACTTAACTGAAAATAGTAGGTAAAGGCTGCATTTAATGAAAAAAAGAAAAAAAAGACAAGACAGAGAAAGCTAAGTGCTATAAAAATTACACAATGTTCCTTCACAGAATATTTTATTTACAAAGTAATTGTGTATTGTGAGGATGATTTCATAAGGAACATTCATAAATCCATTCCAGACCAAATAATTTATACCTTAAAATGGACTAAAATGTACCTGGCATGTTGCAAGAAGCTGATGGATTTTCAACATTATTCACCAATTCTAAACAAAGTTCTTCTTTAAGTGAACATTCTTTTCAGGAAAATACAACAAAAAGAGAAACAAACCAAACCAAAAAAAGACGTGAAATAGATGCAAGTTGTCTTTTTAATTTTATTATTTTCTCTTTTCTTTTTTTCTTCTCTCTTATCTTCTTCCTTCTCTTTCATTTCGCTCCTTTATTTGAAAGNAAATACAACAAAGAGAGAAACAAACCAAACCAAAAAAAGACATGAAATAGATGCAACTTGTCTTTTTAATTTTATTATTTTCTCTTTTCTTTTTTTTCTTCTCTCTTATCTTCTTCCTTCTCTTTCATTTCGCTCCTTTATTTGAAAGAGCTTTTACACTGTTGTTGCAATTTCAGCATGAGAACATGTTGACATTCCTGGGTAACCACAAGAATAGTGAGAAGAGAAAAGAGCATCTCAGCAAAGCAAAGCTCATTACAACAGCCTGTAGCGAGAGCTGGCAGGAACATGCCCTGAGAGCTGCCCGAGAATGGCTCTTCTGATCACGGCTGTTTTCCTCCTGCAGGGAAAGGCCACTTTCCAGAAAGGCAGCCACAAACCAGATTTGAACCAGAGCACAGGTCCAAAGGCATGTGCACTGATGGCTTGTGAGCTTTGTGACAGAAATGTGATACAGTGCCCCCATAACTCACCACTTTATACACTTTTTTGATCCCTTAACCAAGGTGGATGTACTGACCTCCTGAGGGAATCATGGAATTGCTTTGAAGAAGGTTGATTATGCTTGATGGTCAGTGACTGGTGCTTGCCAAAGAATAGATTTTCCTGTCAGATAAGCTTCTTTCCAAAAGATTTCAGGTGGATCACTCAGACTATTCCCAGAAAATAGGGGTGTGACCTGCTTTCCCAGTGGACCAGTTCCTCTTAGCCCTTTCCCCGGATTTTCTCTTGGGAAAAGACAGTCAAAAAATGAACTTGTGTCTTCAGGTTTCATGTTCTTAATATCCCTTTGCTTTGCTTTACATCCAATTTTAAGATCTAAATGTATGTTTACTTTCCTGTAGGTAAATATATCCATAGAGTGTCAACACAATATATCTGTACAGTCCTGCAAAGATGCTCATAAAAACAGTATTATTTTCCGTGAATTTAGTCATAGTCTTTATTGTCTTTAGCTGATAAATGGCCTCTTCCATAAATATTGCTTTCATTCACAACAAGAATCCAAGTCTTACCCATAACATTGACATTGTCATAGAGAGGGGAGATATTTCACTTTTAGCCAGCAACAAAGTTAGAGATTTTGTTGGTGTGACTAATTAAATTTTGCTACATTTATGCTGCAACTGAGGTATCATGATTTGGAGATAATTGCTGGAGCCAGCCACTTTTATTTAATATTCTTCAAACACAGTCAAGGGCATCCAGAGTTTGAGATTGGCATTTATTTTGTTTTGTGTAGGTAAAAATCTATGCAAGGTAAATTCTCTTCTCATATCTGTATAAATTTGGAGTAATTCCACTGAAAGCAAAGTGAGTCAGATTTGTGCAAGCACAGTAAAGATAAAATCAGACCTTATAATTTCATGATTACTACACCCAATGCCATGCTGTGAACTTGGAAAAGATAGGTCTCTGTTTTTCTTAGTGGTAAGTGACAACACCTTCAACAAACACACAACCCCATAAGCATTTTCTTACTTCAGGTAAGAAGATGTTCATATTAGTACTGGAACCTGAAATTGCCACAGTTTGCTGAGTTTTTGTTCTAAAATATTTCACCATTGTAATAGCCACAAATGTTTTGCAATTTTTTTTTTACAATTCTTTAAAAATGTTGTTAGTGCTTTTAAGCTTTTTAATCAACATTTTGGCAGATGTAGGAGCTACTCAAACCCACATATATACTTTTTTTCCAGCTAGAAATTTTGTTCAATTGGAATTTGAGGTCTGTGCACATGATCATATTAGAAACAAGATTTGCCCAACAATCAAATCAGAGCAGCAGCAGAGCAGTATATGAATCCTGGCTATGACCACAGCATATATGAGGATCAAGAAAGCAAATGCACAGAAAGAATCCAGACAGCACTGCACCTCTCACAAACATACTGAATATTTGTGGGAGCACATGAGTGAAAACCACATAGATCAGGTGCTCCAGGACGTCCTGGGCTTGTGAACTCCATCCAGCCTGAGAAAACACAGAAAAGAATATGCCAGCGAGTCCTTACCTGCATTCCCCTCATTAGTGAAGCAAAGCAATGGCCTCTCATTGGGAACTGATCCTGTTCTCCTCTCTAGTACAAAGCACAGGCAGTTCCCACTAGAATCTTTTGCATCAAAATTGCCAGAGACTGGAGCATGTGATGTGGGAGACTTTGTTCAGTGTCTTTCTCAGATGGAGATTATCCAGACTCCTATTTTGCACCTCCCAGATGAGTGTTCTAACCATAGAAATAGAAATGAGGAACCTCTGAGCTCCTTAATGCATCTCCCAGCCATGCTGGGCTGCATCAAAGCAAGCCCACATCTGTCTCCATGAACAGCAACCACTGCCATGAGATTATGCAGCACAGTTTGACAAGATGCCCAGATTTTAAGATTTAGATTTACAAATGCCTTCTCAGGTTTTCTATGCTTCCAAGGGACCTAGGGTACTGATTCCCACAGGTCCTTGGATATCACTGAGCATCCAGTTCCCTGCTTCAGCTGATGTGGCTGCTTATGTGCATGTGTCAGTCTTGTATGTCTGCACAACTTACCCTGTTCTGGAGAGTGAGATGGGGTCTGGTATTGAATATGCATCAGGGACACATGGATCTGAGCCCATGGCAACCTTCACAGGAGTCCTGTGGAGCAGACAGAGAGGCTGTCAGGCTGACACAGCCGAGTGCCTTGCATATTATTATCTGTTTCTTCCAGTCTCCAGCTGACTCTTAGTGACTTTGCCACTGGGGTTTAGATTTGTGACCAAGTGCCCCCACCCCACCTTACACTTCAAATCTTATTTATACAGTCAGTTTAGTGAAATGGTATTAAAATGGCACCATTGCACCTCACATTTTCACCATTCCTTCATGTAGTTTAACCAGGGTCAATAGTATTTTTAAATGACTAGCAGCAAATGTGGTAAGCACTTAAACAATAGGCTCCATCAGTTCCAGTGAAGCTGTTTTATTCTACTAAGTCAATTATCAGTAGTTTCAAAAGTCCCTAAATAAGTAGTTGTCTGACAGATCGTAATAGCTCCTTCTGTTCCTCACTGCCAACTCATATAGTGCTGCAGAATAATTTGCCTTCCTCTTTTGTTTAGGATTTGAAAAACAATCATGTTGAAAGGAAGCAGAAGAAATATTATAATAATGGAATAACAAAACAAAAGGAATTTGGGGAGAAATAAACTTCCCCCTCTAAATATTGCTGGGCTCTTTTAGCAGTGCATTTTGCCATATAAGCAGTGGATTTACCAGAACTCTCAGGTCTCTGGTGATAACATTAACATGCCACAGTTGCATTGGCTGAAATCATCTGCCCCTTATTGCCATCAGATTGGTATTAATTGCCAGCCCCTTTCACAACTGATGATGAGCCTTGGGGAAACCACCTGGTTGCCTGTGCTGTAAGGGAAAAACCTCACTTCTTGAATATCTTTTATGCCAAAAGTATCCAGGCTGGAGGGAACACTGCCAAAAAAAAAAAAAGGAAAAAAAAAGGATGCAGCTTTATTAATGGGGTCCCTTCAGGTGTGCTGTATCCTTTCACTTTCCACAACTGCTTTGGAGACTGAGCTTTGCTGAGTGCTCACAGAGGCCAGTCTTCAACTGCCATGTGCAAATGGCTGTGGTGCTTGGTTGCCCAGGGCTGGCTTGTAGGCTCTCCACTCAAGGGGAGAAAGCAGTACTGCAAAATCACTTGTGGTCTGCTGTGGCTCTCCAAACCAGTCAGCACACACATTAAGAAAACCATTTGGGATGGGTTGCCAGACACACCTTGGATAATATCTGTAAAGCTATAGGATCCCCATGGATACCATGGGCTATGGACAGGCAGACAGTCTCTGAGGCAGCAGCAACTGGAGTTGGCAGCAGCTTCAGGATCAGGGCCAAGGGAGGGTAACACAGCAGTGCTGAGGCTGCAGCAATGTGCTCTTTGTAGCCTACAGCAGCAATAACCTGAATATAGCCTCTGAAGCACTTTTATGCAGTGTCCCAGATACAGGAAATTTCACCAGTAATGAATGGAGATGCTTATTACATCCTTAGCCAAGGTCAAATTTTAGGTTGGGAAGAAGCCACTGATTCCTACCTATAGCAAGAAGACATAGAAGAGTGGGGTGTTTTGCCTTCCATTGACCATGCAGAGCACATGGGACAAATGTGTAACAGGAACTCAGTCATTTAATGAACAGAGGCACATACTCTGGTTTGGCTCCTTATCCAAATCATCCATCCCTTTCAGCCAGCATTATCCTGCTCCTGCATGTCTGCTGTTGGAGCCACTGCATCTGCAGTCAATACTGTGTGGAAAATCACACTGTGAAAAGCCAGTGTTGTGAAGGAGACAAAGGAGTTCTCAGGTTTATTTGAATAATGGGAGAGAGTCCACTGGGGCATCCCCCTGTGGGGTTTGTCTCTTGAGGTTTCAGAGGACACAGCCTCCTTTTATCCTAAACTCCAGGCTGCACGTGGCCCTCTTCCTTTCCTCATTGGCTGAGTACTAGGAAGGTACAGCCTTCCCCGACCACCTACCACATATTCCCCCCTTGAACATATCATTTTCCCCCAAAGTTTAGGCTATCTGGGTTCTGTGGATCCACCAGAAGTTCCCTCTGTCTGGGCTCTGCAAAAGGCTTTGCATGGACCCTTTTGTCTATTACCTTGAAGTTCAGGAGTTCAAACTGTAGTCACTGTCTTGAGTTCTGTAACAAACTTTTGGGGCTTGAGTCTGGCAGAGACATTAAAACCCATTTCAAAGAGATTAACACCCATTTTGTTCCTAAGGACCCTCACCCATCGAGTTGTTCGTAAAGACATGAGCACTCATCTTTCCTATCAGTATCTGCAGGCAGAGTCAAAATGTTGAGTTAGGACAATATCTATTTGGATGTGGATCACCACACTTCCAAATACTCTTTTAATGGACTTCTACCATCCCGTTTTAGTCTGCTAACCCCATAAATTTAGAAAAGGTGCAGAAACTACTATAAAGGAGATTATAAAATAAACTGACATGGGCATGTGGAGACTCTTTCCAAGCATAAATCCATTTCCAGTGGAATAATAAAAGAAAATAAAATGAGTAACCACAAATCTTCAAAGAATAGTTTAAGCTGGCTTTATCTGTGCTTGTTGCTGAGCAGAGAAAAGCAGCCAAAAATTTGACCGGATGTTTTTGTTTAGCTTATTCTTCATATGCAGTTCACTATTTGCCTTCATTGCTCACATTATCAGATGAGTCTTTCCCTCTCTGTGCATGACATGTATTCCTACTGTCCAACAGTTTGGTTGTTACCCATACATAAAGCCAAACATTTGTAGCAACTCTTGGGTCAATTTGTGGAGAAGTTCTTGAAAATCCATAAGTTGTTCTTATGGGTTTGCATTCTTTGTCCCTCCTTCTGTGTGTATTGTGATAGGGGAAAACTGATGGAAATAATGTCTTCTTCATTAGAATTCAAAAACAAAGTTTCTTTGATGCTTTGCTCATTATTGTTATAAATAGCCATAAAATAGTGCATTCTTTATCCATAATTTAACAGATCACTATGTTTATTTCCCTTTACTTTTTTTTTCTCCCTGCAAACTGTAGATAAGGAGTCACTCATATGTGGCATAAAGCTCTTTTTTAAAAAATTAGTCATGGTGACTAATAGTTGGAATCTTTCAAACTTCTGGCTATTCAGCTACTACATGATTGAGATGCAGAATCAAAATTCAAAGGGAGTATCAAAAACCTTTTGTCAGACACAGAAAACCAAAGGAGTATGAAGTTGTATTATCTCAGGGACAGTGAGATGAGAAATAGTGACATACCCAAATGAGAAATTTTAAAAGGTTTAGCCAACAGTACTCAATGAACTTTGCTTTTTCCTAGGGCAAAATTATCTGAAATATTTCAGAACATTTCCTAAGGTTACCTATCAGGGCAAAAAAAAGGATATTATATATTATTAGTGTTGAGCTTTTAAATACATTTGACCACAGGCCATTCAAGCAGAAGATAATGTGATTTTTAGCATGAATATGTTTTTGATGCATAATAAGTAATGATCAAAAATGCATAAAAAAGGAGTAGCCCAATGATAGGAGACTATTTGTGGGTTTTCTTATTGTAATGGGAAATGGACTTTTATTAGTTCTCAGAATTTGTAGCGAAGAAGACTATTTTCAATCTGCTTGGCTGTTGTAGCCCAAGTAACCTTTATGTGGGAGGTTGTGCTAATGATCTCCACATACATCTCAAAGCATTGCTCTTTGGAAGAAAAAATCAAATTTGAAGATATCTGAGACATTTCTAATTCTTTTCTTTTGAGTGGACTTTCCAGCCACACACAGTTTTATGTGGTCCATGAAAACTGTTGCTCTCTGGCAGCTAAACAGGCTATCAGGCTAGATGCTCTCTTTTTATTCTGACAAGACTGAAAGCATACTTTTTTTCCTAAGACAAAATATGCTCCCTGGAAGAATATTTGAACCACTAGCAGGACACTCAAAGACTTTCTACATTTTCTGAAAGCTTTACCTTTCAATCATTTGGGTGCCTTTCATGGCAAGATGTCGAAATTCTCAGTTATGTCTCATGAAGCTACTCTTGTGTCAGAGAAAATAACAAAATAAAACAAAAAACCAAACAAACATACACATACACACAAATAAAGGCACCCCAAAACATTAAAAGAAACCACAGATTTATATCCTCACAGGAAGCTCTCCAAGACATGATCCTTAGAAATCCCTGGATTTCCCTGCCTGGAACCTATTTGTACTTCCCACTGTAGCTCCTCTCTGCACTGTTCTCAGTCCAACCTCACTTTTAAATTTTGCTCACTGCTTCTTCTATTGGTCCCTCACTAACATCAATATTTCTAAATCTCCTTTCAGGATTTAATGTCTCCCTCACATGTTCCCCACCTTCCCCCCACTTTCTTTTCTTCAGAGCACTTGTATGTCTCCTATTTTCCAGGGCTCTCACCCAAATCTGCCCTACTGTTTGCATGGCCCTTCCTTCCTAGGTCTATAGACATCTTTCAGCTCCTCATTTGGTCCCCTTTTTAAAAGCATAAACCCTTTCCTCCCTGTATCATCATTTGCCTCTTGAGCTTGTCTCTGCCTCCTGGTGCTGCTCTGCATAGATTGTCTGGGCAGCTGCAGAAAACATGAAATGGCCATTCACTTCCTCGCCTAGGGGCAGGATTTATTACATGCTGAACCTCAGAAGGCTCGATTTTCTCAAGATACTTCAAGACACGGGACAGAGTCTCAAAAAATGGGTTTTATGGGCCAGACTACAGGAGAGCAGTGTTCAGGCAGGCAGTGCAGGAGGAACCAGGGGCTGCGTCCCTCCCCTCCTGCGGCCGGGTGCTGGCAGTGCCAAACAGGGATTGCACTCTCCTGCTGCCCACCTCAACGGCCTCAGAGCAGAGGAGGTGCAGGTTTCTCTGCTTTAGTCACTAGCACTGTTTATGAAGCTGTGTTGTAGCCCTTCAGAGAGTGTAACACTCTGAGCCCTGGCTTTTTTTCCTAGGTCAGTACAACTTCCTGCATTCCTCCGGCTGTCACTGCTGGAAATACCCCTGACTGACCGAGTCAAAGCATGGTATTTCTGTATGCAAACCAATGGTTTAGAGTCCCTGTGGCTAAAAGACTCTTATCTGAAGTCTATTATCTCCATGGGCATGTCATCTGCTTGCAAATACACCAGACAGGACAGAGAAAAATATGACCCTAAACTAATGTTCAAATTTAGATTAATACTTCCCCAAGCACTATTTCCATTAGTGCTAATACAGGAATGCATAGATCGTAAATTGTCCTTTCAGGCTCTGACAATTCTAAATTTAGTGCCAATGTTAATTAAGAAAGAGAAAGTTAGGCAATGAAACAGATTTGGGGAGCATACAGTGGAAGGGGAGAGATAGGTCAGCAGTTTGACAGCTTTGGGAGGTAATAATTTAGTGAACAAACAATCATGAAGATGAACCTGAATATTTCAGTGCTTTTAATAATTTGTAGCATTTAAAGACAGCAGATTATTTTTTAATTATTTATATTCCACATAGCTAGAGAATAATCTTGATTTACCCTTCTTCTGGCCTTTTCTGTGTTGACAGAAAGAGTTCATTTGTTGCTCTGACATACGTGCTAATTACTGTGCCCATATGTACACCCAGCACGTTTTATTGACTACTGTATGAGAGAGATTTCGAGGGGTTAATAAATGTCAAAAAATCTTATGTAAACGTTTTCTTCTCTTTTCTTTCGTACAATATAGGAGTCTGTTTAATAAACCCCAAATCAGTATAAGGTCACAATGTGTTTAGCTTTAAAACTGAAGTTAGGGTAAGTAATTACAAAGGGTCCACTGTGTTCCTTATTTAGTTGCACATTACACAGAACTGAATGGGATGATTAATAATCATGTTCTACACTGAAAGAATGTAATTTATAAAAGTTTATGTAAATACGGCAGCAGAATTAGTTGTTCATTTACCACTGCCCTGTTAGCACGTATGGGAATTCTAGCATTTTTAGAAAGCAACAAAGCCAAGATCCTCACAGGAATTCTGTGCTTAAATACCTTGGAGAATGTGGGCCCAAGGTACTAAAATATCTGGGCATTATTGAATGTTTAGTTCAAATTAGACAGAATACTGGCATGTGTAATAATGTTTGCTAAGAAGTCTGGGTTACACTGAGCTGTGTTGGCAGTGGAAGAAGACTGGAGAGAATGAAAAGCTTTTACAAGATCATTGGACTAAAAAAGAGCAAAATAAATAAAAATTAATCATCAGTATTGAATAAATTGCATTTTTTAAATGAACATAATCCAGAATCCAGTGCAGGATGTTCTTTTAATTAATTTATTAATGTAAAAATTTTTATTTAAATCATGTTGATTTTTTTTTAATCAGCATGATCTGTGAGAAGCCTGGAAAAAATGAGTTTTCTCCAGCATTGTCCACAGCCCATGGTGCACTGCCATGAAGCAGAGAGTTGGTGGTTACCTGCAGTAAGCAGCAGCAGGCACGCACTGACCATCAATGCAATCAACAATAACTCTGCTCCATCACGACACTAACAGTAATCTAGGTCATCAATTTAGAGCACAACAAATACACCTCTCTCAGCTTCTGAATGGATGTTGTTATCACACACAGATTCACTGAGGCTAGAAAGATTTTGGCTCCTAAATACCTCAACGAATCCAGCAATTAGTAAGCAGTACATGCAAAGTAGCTGTCAGCTTTTGAGACAGGAGTAAAACTTGCTTCATCGTCTCCTCATGAAGACTGAGAGCTAAGTAGAAAGTATTCTATAATTTTCACTTTGGAATACAGCATGGTTAGTCTTTTATGAAGATGACCAGATCCTGGGTTGTATTACACTTTAAATTCATTACGCTTTTTACTGCTGTTCACAGAGATTCATGTTCAGAAAAAATACCAGGTTTATATCTATTTATATTTGAGATCGTATTAAACTCCCAAATGTGGTTCATAAATAGGGCAGTAAATGGGGTTGTTTTTTTGAATGAAAAGTCCGTGGTAACTTATTGACTAGGTAATAAATGGAAAGTGCTTGTATTCCATACTGAAAAGGCTGGATCATGCACTGCCATGGCCAGTGGGAGTTCTGCCACTGACTTCACTGGGAGTGCATAGCGAGGCTGTTTTGTTCCTCATTCAGTTTGGTTAATAAGATTTGTGCTCCAGCCCCTTTTCACCAAAATGCTGGCAGGCTTCTTACAACATTACTGGAAACTAGACTCTACACAAATTACTAAGGCCTTTTGTATTTTAATGTCTTTTTTGTAATGATATTCAGTCCTTTGGGGCAGCTGCCTAAGAGAGACATTTGTCAACTTCACTTTGTTTTTAGGACAGATGACCCAGAGCCAAAACCATAGACCTGAATAACTTGAAAATGCTGAGGAGTTTGGATCCAGACTTGAGCCCCACAATTTGAGGCCCTTGCTGATTAGTGGGCCCAAGTTTCACCCTCTCATCGTGTGCCATGCTTTAATAAGCTGTACTCGTGCTTAGAAAGGGGCTCGATATTTGCTGCCAGCATCGTCAGAATCAAAACACAGGGCTCCCTAGCAGTGTCCTGGCTCTGACACTGTCCTACAAAAGAGTACAGAAACAGGGCAAGCACAGCAATATTCCCCTGGCACAGCTCCCCATCTTCAGCAGTGCACTGGGGTGGAGTCTTTGTGTTGCCAGAGAACTTTCTTTGTTAGCACCAGCCATTTCTTTCTGGATTACCTATCGCTGTTCCTGCTCCTCTTGCTCCCAAGGCAGACATTTAGAAGGGAGAGCTTGTAAAATCTCAGTGCTGCTATATATGCATGTGAGAGAGCTGAGAAGGGCAGGTCTGAAACAGGGATCATGGAGAAGAACAAAGAGACAAAGAGGAATGGCTGCAGAAGGTCTGTGCTTGGAAAGATGAAAATCCCAGGCTCTAGGATACTCATGATAGCTTTATACAAAAGTGTTACAATGGCCAGTTAGAAAATAGCTGGCCTTAAATTAGTACAGCATTCTTGCTTAGATAAAGTTGCCACTTATAAATGCAATTCTGCCTTTTTAGGACAAATTACATGCACACAGACCAAAAAGTAGTGAAAGTAAGGGCAAAGTATTTGAAATTATGTCTGTGAAATGTATATGCAAAACTAATTAACTTATAGATGGCATTTGTCCATATCCCCCATGTGATGCACTGAGAATCTCTCTGGTGTTGTAGAATTCAAATGCTTTGAAAAGAAATTGCCCGAGGGATTGAATGTCTTTCCTTTACATTGTTTTTAAAAGGAAGAGTTTCTCACACTGTGTTTATTTGCTGCTAAGATACTGTTACACTAGCACCATCACTGCCTGTTTCTCACTGCAGTATCCCATAAATTAGGTTGTTGCAGGGAGTATCAAGAATGTGCATACACTGCCTGACTAGAGCAATTTTATCTGAATAATGTTTTGTGACCTTTCTTGCAAAAAGGTCCTGACTAGAAAAGCATAGATTTACCAGGCATCCTGGCTGTACTGAAAGATTGCAATTACCGTTCTATTTTATCAGTATTAGTCGAGAGAGTTCCTGCCCTGACATCTCCTCTCCAAACACAAATGAAAAGTTGGGAAGCTGTATGACTCAAGTAATGAAGTACATTAAATCCAGGTACCCGGTTCGAATTCAACAATTGTGGAAATGATGGAAGAGCCATCGCCATCAAGATGACTTTCCAACAGGCTCAATGAGATGGTTTTGTGGACTCAGTCCAACTCTTAATGGACATAAGTCCACATTACAAAAAGCAACACACAACTGGCAGTAATTGATACTCTTTTGGCACTCAACAGAGAAGTGAAGTATTGAATGAGCATGAAGAATGGACTAACCTTTCACCTTCCCCCCTGCATTCCAGGTCAGGGATGAGACATCTGATAGAGCTGCATAGGAAGCTTGGGCTGCTACTCCCCGTGCTGCCCCGTGCCGTACCCAAACAAAGGACTTCCTTCTTAACAAGCATTGGGCTGACACTTTTCATGAACTTTAAATTTATGTTAAAAATTTGGAGGCTTTGGAAGTTAGTGTCTAACCTCAGGATTCTGCCTAAAGAGTACAAGCCACTGCTCCACATAAAGCCGTGTCTCTCTGACTGCCAGCTGCATTAAAAACTCTTATACTAATTCCCTGTTATACATATGCATATATAATGTATATGT
Source organism: Notiomystis cincta (assembly GCA_013398075.1). Taxonomy (NCBI): domain Eukaryota; kingdom Metazoa; phylum Chordata; class Aves; order Passeriformes; family Notiomystidae; genus Notiomystis; species Notiomystis cincta. Next base: position 15,755 of record VZRX01012490.1, read on the forward strand.
ACATGCATAGCAGGAGTAAATGTATTAGTTATTCATGTATGTTTATACATAACAGGAGAAGTGGTGCCTTTAGCTAAGATTGCCTAATGCTCATTTATAAGAACTTACTTTCAATTACTTATACAGTTTGCCAAAATTTAACTGTTACAGCTTAAATTTTCCATGGTGGGTATCTGTCTCTAACTGAATTTGGTTTGGAAAGTCTTGACTAAAATGGCTCAGATAATTCCAAGAACACAGTAAAAATACATCCTTTCAGTCATGTTAAGAACTCTTGCAACCATCATATTGAGAGACTCTAGCATGTCTGAGTTTTGGAGTTGAAGTTTGAAACTCCATAAGGAAATTACTTTGATGTCAAGACTTATCTTCTGTCACTCCTGTGGAAATCTGATCCAGCTGTAATCTCCTAAAAAACTAAATTCTCATGCACTTACATTCTGTTAAAATGTAAATTCTCCAAATACTCTATTTGCAGTAAGCATGTTGTCTTTTCATACAACTGTGACATCTGAGGCACAGAGTATATTTGCATTCTCTGTGGAGAATATATAAAAATATGTCCAAGGGCTCTCCCTGTCATTTGTAGACGTTGCATATATCAGGAATGATAGCCCTGCAGACCCATCTACTCATTGCATTAGAGTTTGGCTCTTCTCAGGGACTGTGTAGATGATTTTAGTTACAGCAATGAGAACAGCAGCACTCACAACAAGGACCAGGAAACATCTGCATCATGAATTAGGGTGCTTAAGCCTGCTCTCAAGACTCCATCTCACTAGGTATCTAATGCCTTGTGTCTCGAGGAGGCCATGCCCAAAGTCACTGAGGGCTGCCCTGATCAGCCTCAGTGACCACAGCAGCCAACTGCTTGGACCTGACCTCTGCTGAGCCCTCTGGAGGGGTTGGATATTGCTCACAGGGTGCTTTACTAACACATTTAAGGAACCCGTTGGAAAAAGGGTGAGCAGTTAACATATAGAAGGGTCATTAACTTCTGAAGGATTCAGAAGTGACAAAGTGCTTGAATTAACATTGTTCTTTCAAGGGCTCCAGAGTCAGAAAGCGAGGTAGAAATCTACACTTCTGTAAGCACTGAAAATGAGGACTAGAGGCCAAAATATCCTAATGAGCTCCCACCCTCTGATCATGATACAAACACACAAGAGGAAGTGTAATCGTTTTTGTTAGTGATAAAAGTTTGAGTACTGTGTATTAAAAGCAAAGGCTTAGACACATCGCAAAGAGAACTGAGTCAGCTTAAAAAAACATCAGCATCTAATTCCTCTTTTGTGAGCTTTCTGAATCCAGTGCATTAGATAATATAAAGGCAAAATGGAAAAATAAGTTAAAGACACGTAATCAAAGTTCTGTTTAAATGCATACTCAGGGGAAAGACAATTTAAGGTTATACAGCCCACTTAAAAACAAGTATTTCCTCACTTTTCAAGTCTCGTCTCTATTAAAAGGGTTGGATAAAATGACCTACAGAGGTCCTTTCCAGCCTCAACCATTCTGGAATTCTAACAGTCTCTTAATATAGTATTTGGTATGATAGACATACGTGTTTAATTTCTAGATTCCACCTCTTCCCCCAAAAAGAGACTGTATACCAAACCTAATGTTTTCTTCCCTTTCTGTAACATATTTTGAATTGTATTTGTTTTGCAAGCTAACCCTCAGGTTGCAAACACTTTTCCACTTTGCCAGCCAAATGCATATGATGAAAGGACACCTGTAGGCATACACAGAAGCCAAGAACATGCTTTACATCCATTCTTTCTTTCTTTTTTTTGTTTTGTTTAGGTCTTTTATATAAAGAAAAAAAACACAAGTAGAAACAGAAGAAAAGTTAATCTGCTATATAGTTGCAGTAAGAAAAAGCATAGAAAATACTGCTTTTGTTACCTTGGCAAATAAAATAAAAATGTTCTCCACTGTGCAGTCTGTGCAAAATAAGTCCCACAGGAGTTATGCAAGCACATTCTCATTATGGTAGTTATGATTTAGATTGCATTACAAAAGTAAAAACAATCATTCAAAGAGGCTTGGGTGCAGTGATTTGGAGAGAAGCTGCCACTTTGCCAAATAGAAAAAGAGAGGGGAGGGGTGGGGGCAATGAAAGAAATAAATCCTGCCAAAATGAACTCATGGAAAGGTGAAGCCAAAATGCCAAAAGGTACAGATTAAATGCTCTTATGAATGTCCCAAATGTGTGTGTCAGCAAATTGCCCAAATAAGGTTTTGAACTGAAAGCTCAGGCTTCTGCTGGAAACACCCAGAAACACAGAGATTAGATATTGTTTGGAAAAAGGGATTCTGGCTTGGTTGTCTAGAATGAGCATTGAAAATCACACATCTCACCAGAGCACATGTTAATGCAATAGAAATGGTTTTTATAGGAAACTGAAAAACAGTTCTTCAGTAATTTCACAACACAAGAAGTAAAGGACCACAGATTGCTTCCTTTTACATTTGTTGTTGGTTTTTTTAGTTTAAGATCTGTAATGGCCATTTAAAAAAAAAAATAGAATCATTCAGATAATTCTTTATTTGCCCCTGACTTTAATGAAAAATTCACAAGAAAAAAACTTCTTATCTTAAACATAGCTACCAACTTCCAATATCTCATTTTTCTCCCACAATAATCCCAGTGTTCAAAGTAGGTATTGTATTTATCATCTTTGTATGGAGCAGAATTTCACTTCACTTTTCTTTATGGTCTTATCACATCGTTTACAAACACTTTATCTCTGTAACTGAAAATAAATGAAATCCTGGGCTTTCGATGAAATGTCATGATGAAATGAATGGTCCAAAAATCTATATTGAGATGACTGACTCCTGTTTGTAGAAGACATGATAAATGTTTCATGCATATAAACTGAAGGATGATGGATTTAATGATCATAGTTTAACGGGGAAATGTTATTTTGGAATAATTAAGTGTTCTGCCATTTGCAAGTCTAAATAGTCCATTGTTAGATGGTGCTTTTGTCTGTCAACAAGTCATTCCATTTTGTGAGGGTTATTTATCACTAAAACAATGGATGCAATGGAAACACACTACCAGTATGTGTTGTTAACAACACATTTTGTGAGACCTTGATTTGGATCCATATTTCAGGGATGGTTAATTGATGTATGTTTCTGTCTTACAGAAGAAATATATGACAAGAACCTTAGAAGGATCGGAGGTGTCTTTCTCAGGTGATGTGTTACATGTGAACTGTATTTATTGTCCTTCCTATAAAGATTTTCAGAGTCAAAAATACCTCAGTTTTAAGGCACACATGTGAAAGGAGCACACTGGGGTGTAGTGCCCAGTTTCCAGCTGTAGCTCCAAGAAGGTGTAGGTATCTGCAGATCATGGTTTGTGTCTGCTGGCTCTTACAGCTGTCCTGGACACCCCAGATGGTGTCTCAAATGCACGCCTTTGTTTAGACAGGTTAATCTCTCCATGAGGAATATCTCAGTGGGAAGTACACTGTGCCTATGCTATTTTTTTTGTTTTTAATATCTGCATCAAAACAACTGCAATCAAGACAGTTACAATATTCTGATTTCCCCTGTTGTGCATACACAATTTTTTATTGACTCTATATACAGAACTGAATGTGAGTGCCTTTTTTTCTTGACATTCAAAAACAAAGAAAATAATAAGAAACATAAGTGCTGGAAAGTAATATGAAAAAGGTAATTATTTTGACAAAAAAATAGTGGCTATAGATTTGGTTGTGTGAGAGTAGTATATGATATCTAATATCTGAATGATCATCACAGTATGGGAAGGTATAAAGAAAAGATTAATTTGTATTTTAATCGCAAACACTATTTCCTGGGTTGCATGATATTTATAAATATTAGAACACTTCATATATCTTCTTGTCTCCTGATACATATATTTTTTTACCACTCAATCCCAAACCAGGTTTAAAAGTATTCTGTGTTTTTTCTTCATTTTATAGTTTAGGGACTAAAACATCTGAAGGTTAGGATCCGTGATAAAATTTAACCAAAGGCCTCGATCTCCTGACTCCCCACTCTGCTCTGGTGAGCAGTGACTCTGTGAAATGTCTTGTCACACCAGTTTCTATACTTTGCCAGATATAGAAGCCTTTTATCACAGCTCTGAGAAGCAACAGTCTCTCCTTTTTACTGTCCAGTTCATTACCTTGCCATGAGTCTCTGCTCTCGGAATTGGTGCAGCCACACACAAGGCCAGTGAGACCTACCAGTCAAGTAGGAACCCAAGCACACACAAGTGTGGGAGCTGCGAAATGGATATATCTGATCATCAATGATTTTGCCCCGGGCTGTGGGCAGAAGTACTGAAAGTATTCCCAGATGCCTAGAGCTGGGATCCAAGGTTCAGATCTTGACAAAACTGGCTGATGTGTTGTGACATATATATATTTAAGTCTCAAAACTCTTTAGAGATTCCTTTTGCACTTCTTACCATGCGAGAGTCTTCTGTGGCACTGCTTTCCAGGTTGTTCTCCTTATCCCGGGTGTAGACAGTGAGGAATGTCTTCAGCAGCCCCTGGAGAAGAGGAAAAGGGGCACCAAGGGGAAAGCATGTCTGTTCCAAAAGAACTTTGAATAGAAAATAGAAGAGTATTGACAAGGTTGGGGCAATTTTTTCTCTTTTAGAAGAAAAAAATAATTTGGAGCTTTTGTACTGAAGGGCTTTTTCCTAGTTCCAAAATATACTAAACTCTGATATTAATCATATGTCTTGATTTAATGAATGGATGGAATTATCAGGCCTAGGATACATTTTCTTTCTTGAAAAACATTTTGTCACATTTTTTTTCAATAGTTCCACAAACATATGTAAGGTTAGCAACTATTTAGATGCATTGTACTAATGAGACAAATACCCTGGAGCTTCAACACCGCTTTCAGCATACAATTTTGCTACTATATAATACTCCATTTATCTTTTTTGCCATAATATCCATTTCTTGTTAAAATCAATTCTTTATTTATGGGAATAATCTATTCAATTCTATGCTCCATAGCCTAATTACCTAACAAAGATAAACTTTGTTCCTTTTGGAGCAGACTTCCCTTAGGGCCTGGATTTCAAGTCCATGAGGCCAGGACAGTTCTACAGAAACCAGACATGCTTTGGGGGGACACTACCCTGAACTTGGAGCCTTGAAACTGAAGCCAGTAAGGGAGGCTACTTCAGCTGGCCCCAAAGTCAGTTCCTTAATGACTATGGGGTAGGACAAAGAGCCAGTGGGGCAGTGTCTCGCCCTGTTTGTGCTGAGGATGCACAAACTGAGCAGAAGCTGATGGCTGCCAGGGCACTGCTCCACTCCTCACTCGTCTCAGGAGAGGGGCCTTTGTGCCCATCTTCCAGTTAATGGCAGATATTGCCTCTTGCAAGGGAAAAAAATTTGTAGTCTCTCAAGCAAAAAGTAGTGAAGTGTTATTGTTTCACTGACTGCTTACATTCAGATACCATTACAGCTTAGTTAAAGCAGGAGAGGCTCAGAACAGTCCTGATGACCTCGGTCTGAACAGACATAAGACCATAAACATGAAGGCAAACAAATAACCTTTGAGTTCCATTAGTCACAGAAATTAAGATGCTGAAATGCTCAAGCACTTGCAGAATCAGACATTTTGCTTGCAGTCACCTCTAAATATAGCATAAAGAGTGAGTCTGAAGGAGAGATTTCAGTATTAAGTCCATTTTTCATTCCTAAAACAGTGGAAGTCTTAATGGCAAACCCATTAAAATTATTTTCATGACACACAGTGAATATTTTGAATATATCAAGTCAAGGTTTCAGTTAAATATGTTCATATCATGTCAAGCTTAGCAATTTATCGGAGACTCTTTACCTAATTTGATGTAATTCATGTTAAAGACTTTTTTCCTAATACGCTGTTTGTGCATTCCTTTTAAATGCGGATAAGAAGAAATGGATTTGTAGAAGAGGTTTTTAATTGATTCCAAAGGGAATAGCTACTGTGGAATCTGCTGATGAGTTCTGTGGGGGTCTAGACTCCAATCATTCAGCATCTATATTTTTAATGACAAGATGCTGCAGTGTTTAAAAAATGAATTTGGATTATGAACACAGATAATTAATGTCTGCTCTCTCTAACATCTTATCAATAACCACCCAGCCTCCAGTTAAGGCAAGGACCTCTGTGTTGGCCTAGAGGCTCAAATTGCATAAAAACCCAGTGGCAGTAAAGCTGCATTCAAGGTCTTTGAAAGCTTCAGTCAAATACTGCCTATTAAATCCTTGATTTTCTGTTACAGAGGAGAGATATCAGCACAGCATATAGAACATAATGCATCATTTGCCACCACTGGCTATTTTAGCATTTTTTGTTCCTCAGTTTTCACATAGGTCGATATCCATTCAAAATTAAGCAGTGTTAAGCCTTTGGCCACCTCCATGGCACTCATCCTCTCTGTGTGAAAACTCTCACTGACTCCAGGAGAACAAGACATACGACTGAAGGATGCTCAGAATTCATAATGATCAGGCCTGTCATTTGTAGTGTGATTTAAGTCTACCTTTGGGTAACAAGAAGCAAAACTCTTGGGATGCTGCTGGTATTGATTCGCTGTGTAACAAGTGGACAAGATATTTAACAATGTAACTTTAAAACAAAAACTGCAAAGTTGTTATGTATCACATAGCTGCAGCTTGATTTAGTGAATGCTCCATGTTACATTCTGTAGAGTCATCTGTACAAACTGTATGCATTTGGCTAGGATATGTACGTGTAAGCAGGAATGTAGCCTATAGGATATACTAAGTAATCTGTCACTTCTCCTCAACAATGACAGGGACTTAGAAGAAATATTTCTAATAGTTTTGGCTACTACACTCCAAAACCAGCTGTGGACTTTGTTTGGAAACCCTGAGGAGAGGAACAAAAACAGTCAGAGGTACAAAAAATATGAGCTATCAGGAAAGATTGACAGAAGAGGGAATGTACAGCCTAAAGCAGAGAAGTCTGCAGTGCCACACGATAACAAGCTCCAGGTGAAAGAGAAAAGGAGACTGAAGTTACATAAACAATGTTCTAGTGATACACAAACAGGGAAATGCAACAGATTTCTTGATGATAATGTTTTTCACTGAAGTGTTTAAAGGCTAAGAAACCTGTCAGGAAAGGCAAGTATAACCAATGTGGTCTTTGGGCAGGGACAGAGTAAATGAAAACTTCACACTGTTTAGTAGTGCTGCAATTCAACAGCCCTGTGATTGAAAGATGTTACATAAATGTAAATGGCTTTTGCATTACTGCATTTTCATGGCCACTTAGCAGTTAGATAAAATTACTGGAGATACAGGCATCACCTGTACATGGAATCTGTAAAAACTGTCCTATGCACCAAGATCCTGCCTATCTCTACAAAGATTTACTGTGGCTAAAGAGTATCCAAAAAATCATTGCTTAGAAAGTAGGGCAAAATAGTGTGCTACTTCCAGCTTGGCAAGGACAGATGGAGATGCACCCTATCCATGCAGGCATGAGCAGAATAGAAGTGACCTGAAGCAGAAAGCCTGTTCAGACTGTGAGGTCCTGCTGAAAAAAACAGTCCACTTCTTATTTAACTCCTTATCTCCAAAATGTTTCCAAGGATTCAAGTATTAGTCAGGTAAGGATCAGACACAGTATGCCTTTAAAGGTTGAACAGATGGGCACATCTGTTTGTTTGACAGGAAAATGTATGTGTTGCTTGACCCAGCAAACCCTTCTTGGTGCAGTGGAAGCGTTGCACAAAATATCTCAGTATCTGAAGAGGATCCCCCAGAAATAGATCAATAATTGGGATGTGATGGTACAAAGCCAACAACAAAATGAGTTTGACAGTTCAAGCTTAGTTAAAGAGGTTTTGTTCAGTTTGATGACTGAAATTAGCTGTGCTAACCCATGCTATATGACTCTGTCTTGCTGTGTTATTCATGAAAGATGTTCCTTTATTTTCTTCTTTTCAGTGGAACAAGCTTTATGAGGATACACTCATGACAAAAAAAAAACAGAGCTAGCATTTTCAGAAAGGTATTCTATTCATCAGGGATTTGTTCCTTCCCTCTGTCTCTGATGATGATTTTAACAGGTAATTGGGCACCCTTCTTGCACAGGTGATACTCCAAAGATAGTTCTTACTGACTCATGCCTAGCACTGTGCCTCCAGTCTTACCTTTCAGAATCATATAATGTAGTCAGTTTCAATCTGACCCTATTTTTTTTTATTAAAAAGAGATATTTCTGTCCCATGTTTAACAATTGCAGTGAGATCTGCTGATATCTCAATATCAGTAACATAATTGCTTGGCGTCAGGTGTTGGCACAAACAAGAGAGGTATCCCTGTATCCATCAGAAAAGATTTTATCCTCTCTCACAAAGAGATCCTTGGATTAGTACTGGCCAATCTGGTATACCACAGCTCTGATTTCTGTTGGAAATATTAGCTCTAGTCCTAAAAGCTGCATAATTACATTAGTGTTGTTCCATGCCTGGGGGAACAAGCTCTGCTCCTCTGCTGCGTGACCAGCCGGAGCTCAGCGCCGCTCCAAATGCTGCACCCGAAGTGGGACCTGGCACTGGCTCAGCAATAACAGCCTCACCCACAACAGCTCTTACTCTGGTAAAATGGTGCCACATTTTGATCCATAGAAAGCAGCAGACTGGGTTTCTGAAAGTCCAGATCTTTAGGTTTCCAAATCTCCCTGTAAAATCAGTAGAAACTTTAATATTGTTGAAAATCAGATGCAGTGCCCGTATCATGAGGGCATCTGGAATTCTAGGCACACAAGTCTTGCTTACTCACAGCACTGTCTCCAGATATTTTTATAAAATCTACATTCTCAGCAATAAAATATGTGTTGCTATGGGGCATCTGTTTATGTTTTTATGTGAACTGATAATTACCCTGGAGTTCCTTCTGTCTACAAAAATGGTAGAGTTTAGCAGTGAGCCTATAAACATTTATCAGTTAAATGTAAGGATAGTCCTGAATTTATATGAGAAAAAACCAAATCCATAGGATAAATCAGTGCAAGCAGTTATCCAGGTAATTGCAGGTATGTACCATATGTTTTACACATGTGACAAAATACAGTTTTGTCCCTTTATAACCTTGTAAGCTCAGCTCTCCTCTGAGCTCAGGACACAGTACATTCACCTGTCAGCTCCCAGACCTCATAGCAAAGTATCCTAGGCTGGGTAGATCTCACCCTGCATTTCTCTGAGCAACAAATGCCAGGCAAGTGGTAGAAATGCAACATCATTCAAAACACATAGGTAGATAGGAAGAATTTATACGTTTGAGACAATTCTATTATAACATTCACAAACCTCAAACACTGCAGAAATACAATATTTACTATGAATAAGACTGGAAAAGGAAAGTAAAATAAAGTAAACTATGGTTGCATGTAACTCACAGTGCAAACATTAACCCTGGGAGGCAAAATCTGCAAGAACAGAGTCTCTTATGGTCCAGCTTCTTAATTTATATTTGAGCTTTTTGCCCCAAAGACACCCCAGCACTACCATAACCACTGGTACAAATGCTATTGGTTAACTGCCCCTCACATTCTTTTGGTGAGTCCAGTCATACTCCTCAGTATGAAATTTGTCTGCCTCCATTATCTCACCCCTCAAATGCAGTTACATGAAAGGTCTCTGAAAATGCTACCAACTGTCTCACAGTTACATGGGGAATTTTTGATCCTGGCTTTTTTTCCTGTGTTACAGGATTCTGAGTGAGGATAAAGCCCTTTTTTAGAGCTGGCTTCCACATCTGCATCAGGATCCTGCCTTTAAAAAGTCAGGATTTACAACCTACTTATTCTGAATAGGGGTTTCAATCTGTGTCCAGTTCATTTTTCCTTTAAAAAAGATAGGGTTCATATTTTCTTACAGCTTCCCAACTTTGTTCTGTTCTGTGTCCGATGTAATTGATGACAGATTAATGCCCATCTGTCTCAGTTCCACACTTCATTTTTAGTGTAAATATTCTGTGCTTACTCTTCTGGGTGTTACAACCTGAAAAGAACCAAATCCAAATCTGTAATAATAACATTACCAGAATTAGATATCAATGACAAGTCAAGGAAGCATTGCATATGCATATACATATGTGCCTTGCAACACCATGGTCAGACAGAGAAAATTGCCAGTGGCTCTAGGACAAGGCTGTGTGCAACAGAGAGAACCACAGCTGGGGAGCAAGGACCTTGGAACTAAAAGGGGGCCAGAGACCCAGCAGATAGACACAGGTTTGGTCATTAAAGCAGGTGTGTAGATGTCCCTAAGGATAGCACAGGTAGAGCATCTTTAAGATTTGTCTATACAACAGCAACAAAAGCAATTTGTTGTCTTTATGCTGTACTTCAGAATCAGGTGTACAGAACTTATGGCTCAGGTCCTGTCCTGAACTCCTGTCTTAATGCTGTGGTAGTGGCATGGAAGTGTTTACTACCATAAACATAACTGTGTTTTGGTGCCTCATTATGCATGACTGATCTGATCACCTCCTCTCAGGGCCTGACTTAACTCTGCCTGCAGCAATTGATGGAGGATGTAGACAATCTCGGAAACCAGGCAATACTGAAAACATGACATGAGGATGGAAACATCCTATATCTTGCTTGCCTGATCTAGCTGCAATTCAGTCCCACAGCCCAAGCATCCTATGAAACATTTGTCTTTTTACCTTCACCATCAGGTACAAACAGTTTTAGGTAACCAAACATCCTATGAAATAAGAAATCAGTGTACCAGATTCTGTAACAGACCCATAACAGCAAAAATTGAGCCATGGATTGAAATTATTTCAAACTTTTTCTTGTCATCTGTAGGATGTGGGAAAATGAATTCTCAGCTCAAATCATGGATCTCACAATGGGGTCCCAACACCTGAACAGAGGATGTTTTCCATAGGTCATTAGAAAATGTACAATGAGTTCCTGATGTCAAAGTGTTAATGTGAAATGAGAAATTCAGTTATAAGTATCTAATGTGTTCAAAAGATGAAACATTTGGGTGTCACAGTGTGCAGGAGAAGAAACCAGAGGTAGGATAGAAGACACTGAAAATAAAACCACAGACAACAAGGCAAAAAAAAAGAAGGATAAAAGAGCCCAAATAATGTAGAACAAAAAAGGTAAATATTAAACAAAAGAAGATTAAAAATAATTAGAAGCAAAGACCAGAAGGTTAACTGTGGGAATTGAAACAGAAGGTAGAAAAAAATGTATGCAGAAAATGCAGAGATTTCTAGAAAGAGGAACATAACATAATAAAAATGAATAACCAATCCTTGTAAGAGGAAGCAAGAGCTAAACCAAAATTTAGTGTAGCCCAGGCTACTTTCAAGTTGTGCTGGAAGATAAAAAGCAGAATCAGAGGAGAAATGTGATCACATGCTGTGTTACCAGGAAATATGACAGTCTAAAAACATTTTTTAAAATACCAACTTAAAAGCAAAAGCATAAAAAATAGATATTGCAACAGCTGTACAAGTGAGGAATAACAACTTGAATGGAGATATCTAGTATGACCCAAATTTTGTAAAACTTAATGTGAATCTACAAGAATATCATACACTCTCTTCATTAACAATAGTATGCTAATTAATAACATTAAAACAAAAACAAAGAAATGGCAAAACTAATGATCACCAAATTAATTTCTAAATCAAGGACAAATTAACAAGTCACTACTGCTGCAGAATTGGATACTGGTCATGTTAGAACAGCCAAAAAAGGAAGTAGGATCCTTAAACAGGAAAACTGCACAGCTTGGCTAACAGCCCTGGGGGAATATCCAGGGCTAAACAGTGAAGATCAATCTTTAATTGATCAACCAGCCCAAAAAAATTTTAGCTGGACTTTACTTACACAAAAATGCAAAGAAACCCAAAAGGTAAAAGTGTATTAAGGAAGGGAACTTGACAGGTTTGACAGTTCATTTAAGATGCTGGTAAGTTGTTGGTACATTTTTTCACCCTGCAGAAAAAAGAACAAATTAAAATCACCAAGGGATACAGACAAGAAAATAAATTCTTAGGTACCAGAGCCAGGGTTTAGTGACTGAGAACATTTAGTGACTGAGAACATTGGTGAATATTTATAAAAAAGGTTTCACACTAGCCATGTATGAAGCACCTAACCAGGCTGAAGAGATGACTAAGCTCAGGAATCCAACAACCATGAAATTGGAGAATTTCGTAGATATTATTTGAAGAGCTGAAGAAATTTTACAAGAACAATGTGAGAGTTAAACCCTGCCAGGTAAATAAGTGGGGGGAAAGGGTGCCAAGCTATTCAAGTGGTAGCCTTCTCCAATCAATGTCTAAGGGGGGAGGGGTCAAAAATTTCATAGGTGAATAGAATCATGGATAAGACTGTAAGGGATGCAGCTGTGTATCCAGCAAAGAGGGTGAAAGTGTTAGCCTGGTCCTAAAAGGTACTGCAGACAAAAGCATAGGATGGCAAGAGAAACAGGAAAGGAATAGGGGAATTAGATTTTTTATTGTTATTCTCAGACATATTTGAAATCCACAGAGAGAAGACTACATATTTGACACCACCATGGAAAACAGAAAGGTTTTTCAAATTTAAAGACTGTCATATTGTACAAATCAACTTAAATGTTCCTTTGAACACAAATTTTTGAGTTATCAGCTGGATAATTCAAACCATATTTTGGGTTAAATCCATGCAGACATTGGATTAAAAAATATATGAGTGCAATGGAAAGACAGATACCTAAGTACTTCATTGAGAAATGTGTGGGTAGTGAGTGGGGCATTAAATAGTATAGATCTCAGATTCTTATCTAATGTATTTGCATTTGTCATTAATGGGCAATGACATAATGAAAGCACCTATATAGGAAAATGGAAGTTTACATGTTCTAGGACATAACAAAGTAGGCCCATGCCCTTTCCAACATCTACTTTTTATTAGTTTCAAGTGTTACAAAAACAGCACGAGAATCTATCTGGACTGTTACCTGGCCTGTGTGATGATCTGGTATGCAAATCTTGTTTTGAAAGAAATTTTTCCAAAACTTAAGAAGATTAAAAAAAAAATAAATTTGGTTTTAGTAAGTTCTATTTCAGAAGACTACACACCCTCACATGAAGTTTTGTAACATTATATTTGTGATCGAGGACAGTTTCTGTAGTGTTGTATTGAGAAAAATTTAAAATAAATATGTGTAACTTTAAATCCTAGTGTTTGTCTTAAGAAATACTAAGAAACAGTAGAGGCCACAAATTCTTTACCAGTGGAGATATACTGATAATCAAAATACTACAAATCTGTATGTGCAAGCATGTACTAATTTAGTAGAAAGATTCTTTTGTTTTCAAGGGGCTAATCAAGTAGCTTTAGAGATGTCCAACAATTGTTCTCTTGCTTCAGGAAAATAACAGCAAATATCCATCACCATGAAGAATCACCCAACGCAAAAGTTATCTTTTTCAGTCTGGAAAAAACACTCACTTTATGTACTTTGTCATGTGGTATCTTGGCAGTTAGATCACACTTTGTAATTGAAAACCAAACTTTATCCAAAGATGTTTGGTGCTCTGTGCACTCAGTCAGATGGCTTCAAGAGCATAATAAAACTTATACATTTGCCATTGTTGTAATTGAAAATAACACACTGGCTTTAAGTTCATTTAAAACTACTCCAACTGAGCCAATGGATGGAAGAAGCTATGGAAAAAAACTTATACCTACATCTATAATTCTAAATTCAATAATAGAATTCCAGCAAAACTAAGGGAAGCTTCAACAAATCCAGGAAAACATTAAAACATGCATTACAATTTGAAACAATAAATAGCAATGTTTTTATAGGATTATATATTTTGCAGTTCCACAGCATCTAAACTACTGAATGTATTATTTCATCCACTTATTGTTAATAATACAGGCTGGGAATCTTGTAGGTCTCCGTATAATATTAAAATTTTTATCAAAAACTTTTGCATATTATGGCAATGTTATTTGCAAACTATTATCAAAAGTCTGGTAAGGCAAGACCAAAGCACTCAAAATGCTGTCCAAGCAGCAGGCACACAGCAATGACCAGCCAATGCAGGTTAGAGTGCATGGTTTAGGCAATCAAAAGACCACAGTTACCTGAATACACCTCTGTAATGAAGAGGTGTTTGAAACCTGAACAGGACCAATGTAGGAGAAAGCAATCCTGCAGCAGGGAGTCCCCAGAAAAAGAGAGACCCTTGAATGCAGGTACAGATGTGTAACAGTGTGATGAAGCTGTAGCTCTAGCAGGTACCCCACATGGGCTGGTTTTAAGGGGTATTTATTGTAAGACTGCCATGAGAGCAACTGTATTTGAGAGCCACATATGCCCCCTACATGGTAAATACTGTCTGAGTCAAATCTTGAAAGGGACCTTTTTTGGGTGTTTGGGTGTTTGGGCTAACATTTTGTCAATTGAATTGGGATGGTTTGGCTGGATGCTTTTGAGGAGTAACTGTTAAATTTATATACACAGGAGATGACTGGATAGAAAAATACATTAAAACTCTGGTTCTTTGTCCTTGGTCTTTGAAGTCTGCATGTGTAAGTCAAGAATTTCAAAGACTTAAGTAAGAATGTTAACCTCAGAAGACTGGTCACCTCAAGACAAGGACAGATTTGACAGGTTCAGAGGGTGATACAAATGAAAACACAGCGATGGTGAGGCCATCAGCTTTGGTACTATTCATTTAGGAGTAATTTGTCATCAGTGTTAGGAACTCTGTGTTGATGCTTGAGCATTTAATGTGATTGCAGAGATGTTTTAAAACAACTTCCAATTCAAAATGAAATCGAAGCCTGTGGAACTCTTCAGCAGAGAAAAATCCCCTCTGAGCTGTATAGAAGATTGTTATAAATGAATGTCTGAGCTGTGCCCAAATGCCCATTGGTAGCCAACTTTATTTTGTGGTGGATTGATCTTTCTTCTTTCAAAGCTCAGCATTCATAAATTGTTCTGGAAAACCTCAAAGTTATTTGAAAAGGTCTATAGCAATATAAATTTCTCTATGCAAAATGGCTGTTTAACAAGATTGTCTCCTTGAACTTTTCACATGATTGTGACAGCCACTTTCATTAACTAATGGAAGTTTTATAGCAGATTTTCCCACTACTCCCACATCACTGTTTACTATTATTTTATGGAGAATACTTTACCAATTGGGTCTTTGAAGCAAAGGAAAAGACATTTGGTGGCATTCCCAGCCTGCTATGTTAGCAGGGCTGCCCAAGAGACAGCTTGCAGGAGAACCCCAGCTCACACGGGCTGCAAAGTTGTGCTGCAGCTAATTGGCCCATGGGGCTTAATTCAACAGTCATTATGGACACTGCTGGAAAACTCCCTTTGTGTTAGCCCTGCTTAGATTAAAATTAGGAAGAACAGAAGCTTCATGAGGGGTTGTTCCTCATTAGTCATGGTGCAGACAGCAGAAGGATGGTGTATGTGTGCAGTTAGATTTTACAATAATAGTGATCATTTAAGAGAAAAGGAAAAGAGAAGTTTAAGCAGTAAGTGGTTTGGAAGGCATCTGAGGCTTCATGAACCCAACATCCATCATTCTGCAGCTTGGATGAATTTTGGAACTGATCAGGAACTGATTCTTTTCTCAGCTCACCAGCAGAGAAAGTGTTCACTTGGTATTTTGGGAAATGTCCCTTGCATTTCATCTGGAGAATCCGTGGGTAATTTTATGTTAAATGGTTGCATTCCCTCAGGGCAACAAGTAAAGATGTTTTCATTTCATTCCTGATGAGAATGAAGGGACTAGAAAGGAAGGAAAAATGTCTGGAGAAAAGAAGACAGCTAGTCTACAGCTAAGTGTAGACTAGCATTTAGGGAAGCCGAAAAGTGTGAGCAACAGAAGTGAAAGAATGATTTATTTATCTTTTATTTTCCCAAGTTATATGTCTTTGTGAAGTCTCTGTTGCAAAAGACAAACCTCGAGTTTGCCTGATTTGCCATTTTTCATTTTGGGAAGGAAAGACAGTAACATTTCTCCTAGCAACTAAAGATTCTTTTTCTCCAATGTGGAAAAAAAATAAATAATAAATGTTCTGACTTTGAACTTCAGTGGAAAATCTCATTTTTACAGTCAAGCATCATCTTTCTGAGCAGTAAAAAAAGAAAGATATTTACAAATGTCTTTTTTTTTACCAAAAAAGTAGCTTTAATTTTCAGTGAAGTTTCGAAACTTCACACAACTTGAGTATTTTTTTATCAGTCTAAAAGAATATTTTGTACAATCCTAAATGTGACACAATGAATACTTCTCAGCTTTTGAAGATGGGTCATCCTTCTGAACCAGAGCCATCCAAGGTCAACGCACTATGCTCAGCACTAACAGTGTGAAGCCTATGATTAATCATTTCTATACCTGGGACAAAGGCATGAGACTGCATTTTTCTTCCAGATACACTCATTACATTGCACAAAAACTGGTGAGAAACAAAATTAGCCTTGAGACAGGCAGAATGTCACATCTCTATTTGAGATGGCTTGTGCCTACTTCGAGATTAAATTTGATATAGTGGTTGTACATTGTTGACTAAGAACTGTTTTGATTCTGGCTGTGTGGTTCCATAGCCAGAACATTCACTTTAATGCATCCTGGCATCACTGTAATTAAATTTAATTCATAAAAGAAAGCTAATTTTAAAAAAACTTTTAATTTACTTTTGTTTCTATATAAATGCTAGAATTGAAAAATTTAGGCACACATAGTCACAGCAGGAGCCAAGGAACTAAATATGCAGTCCTACCTCCAGACCCCTTAAATTGGCTACTGTTGAGGTACATCACCTACATCAAAAGGACAGAATTCCAGCAGAGTATGTCCTCATTCATTACTGTGCCAAGTGAGGAGATGCACGACCAGATTACCATTACACTATGCAGATGCAAAGGATCAGAATGGGACCTCAAAGACATATACTCTGGGCTTCTCAAGTAAAAGATTTCCTAAATGTTATGCAAAATATTATGTGGCATTTAATCTTCTAAGAGACTTAAAGAAAATGTCTCCTACTTTATACATTTAAGGGAAAAAGTCTTTTGTTCATCACATTGGACAGAACTTTTATCCTTAAACTGTCAAGATGATAAAGGCATCAGCATACATTTAAATTCCTTACCTTGAAAGATGGTAAATGATGTATGCAAAAGAAAACCAGATTGCACAAGAAATTTCTTTACACAGGGATCGTACCATTGAATAAAGTTAATGTAAAAAATAGGTGTATTTTTTTAAGCTAATGTTAATGCATGATGAGGTCAAGCACCAAGCAAATCCAGCTAACTACAGGCTTTTTTTTTTTTAATAAGAAAAAGGCACATTTATTTTCAGAGAGAAGATTTTTTTTTGCTTTGCTTTTGCTTATATTGATGGACTGTGAAGGTCAAGAAGAGATTGATCCACAGAGGCCAGTAAAAGTTAGAAGTAATTTAATTAGAGTTGTCCAAATCTGAAATATCTTCTAATCCGATTATATACTTATTTCTTGAGGGACAGTGTGTGGGTATCTATATTTGCTGCAGAAAGATCCTTTTTTGTAATCTAAAAGGATTCAGTTATCAACTCTTTTTTAAGAAGCAGAGTGAGCCAAGAAAATAAAAATACAAATAATTTTTCCATAGTTAAAAAACAGAGTATGCCTATATTAGCTAATATTTCAAATTAACTGTATGGATGTGTATTTTGTACATTATATATATACTACATTAAATTGTCTTTTGGAGTGCAAGTGGATACACAGTTGCTAAGGTGTGTCATGTGAGGATCTGTTTTCCTGCTGTGCTGCCTGCCTCATATAGCTGGTGTGATTCACGGTAACAAAGGGCAGAGTCTGGGACATTTAGAGATGTAATTTGGTCTAACTCTTTTAATATAAAATAGACAAAATGCTTTCTGTGAAGAGGAAGGGTGTCATCCATCAAACATTTTTAATCCCTGCTTTGCCATGGTCAGCCTTTGAGGGTTTTAAGGGTACAAAATGTTCAGTAACTGTGCCTACAAAACCTGAGGTGACTCTCAACAACTGTGAAAGCAAATGAGTCATCATGTGAAGGCAAATATGCTGTAAATGGGAGCAGAGAGGCTGGGAAGCAAACTGGAGCATCCACTAAGGGCAGTGCAGCCTGCAGCACTGAGCCCTGAGCTGGAGAGAAAGGTCTTCCACTGCCCCAAAATAGTAGTGCTGCAGAGAGGTTTCTAAGAATGCATCCCACACTCAGATAAGCAGGAATTGCTGCACAGGAGAAGAGATTTGCCTGAAAACTGTTCACTAGAAATCTTGAGGTAAAGTAGGTTTGCGTGTATAGAAAGCACAAGAGAATGAGTCCCTTCCTCTCCCTGTGCCTATTTGCAGAATCAAAACAGAAACAAAGGGGTTTTTTAGGAGTGAATTACATTTTTAAAAATACCCCTCCCTTTCTGTTCTTAAATCCATAGTCAGAAATAGCAGTGCCAAAATTCTGTGAGAAAGACCACTCTTGCCCTTCTGGGAAATACCATTGTTATCTCTGTAAAGTCTGTTGCTGTAAGATTTGGAGATGTTTTGCTGACTGCAGAGATCTGGATGTTCTTCAGATAAGGAATTGAAAGTTTGCCTCATTACCAGATGCAAATCTCCACTCTAAGGTCCATCCATTAACAGGTTAGTCTGTTGAAGTACATTGAAGCACAACTATCGTACAAATCTGGTCAGGTGTCCTTGACATGAGAGTTTGCAGCACAGCTTTCAAGAGATTTATAAATATGAATGGACTGGTGATGGCAGCCAGCATGATTAAGATGCTCCCTAAATCAACACCACCACTGAGTTGCCCACAAATGGCACAGAAATAATTTTATTTTGATAAATAAAATGTCAGACATAAAAAGGCCTGTGAACTGAGTGCTGTGCCTCCTGAGCTTTTACTTTTTTACCTTAGATGAGTAAGTGATACAAACAGCAATTAAGGGCTTGCTTTAAGCAGGACTTAAGTTCCATATGCTCAAGTGTTTTGCCAAGCAGGAATGAGGTTACTCATTTACTTAAATATTTGTCTTGCTAGTAGACAAAGAACACAAAATTAATATCCATGCAAATTTATCTACACATAACAGATTTGCAAATCAAGAAATGTGTTGTATTTTTTGGAGCTTGCTGCATCCTGGGAAATGGACAATATATTCTTCTGTCTCACAGTTATTTCACTGCCCAACTGAATTTCTTGAAGAGTATTGGGCAGACCATGCATTCCTAATGACAAATATGCCAGCGTGACGACAACTGGTTTTACCTTGAACATTTCCCTGGATAGTGAATTTTTTTAAGCTGATAATAATATGTCTCAGTCTCCCAGAGGGGAAAAAAATACTTTCCTAGGAGCCATGTTAGAGCGCTCTAAAAGTAAGAAGTCGCACGAATGGTTTCTTAGACAAAAAAAAAAAAAAAAAAAAAAAAAAAAAAAAAAAAAAAAAAGAAAAAAAAAAAAAAAAAAAAAGAAAAAGAAATAAGGAAAAAGGCTGGCCTAAAAGAGTTTACACAGCTGTGAGTGATAAAATATAGCAGCCATGGCAACCCACTCTCCAGTATTCTGATAATGCATCAGAAATGAGGCTATTAGAATTATTAATTCACATTAGCGGCTATTAAAATTACTACCTGCAGATTCACAGCCTGAAAATCCTTTTCTATTTCTAAGAGAAGGTTCAATTGCAGAGGGAACCTTTTTGCTAAATAGGTGCACTGTATTGTATGCTAGACATTATGGGAAGTCCAACAGATAATAAAGCTCACATTGAGCTTTATGTAGCTGCTTTGTAATGCAAGCCTAGCAGATGTAATACTTCATTTTTTTAATGATGGCAAAGAACCAATACACCCCTAATAGCAGTAACAATAACTGGACTCTTACTGGTTCCCTGGAAGCTAATACTAGAAATCCAACTTACTGCAGGGTATTTCATTAAATAGCAAGTGACACACAAAACGTTCTACACTGGTCGGTAATAAACAAAGCCAAGAGAAACCAGCAGAAAAACTGAGCCAGGCCCATAGAAAGGTTTTGTAGAGATGCTGTGGTGAGACTCAGGGAGTCCTGTAGAGATTTGGCTACATCCTTTCCATCCCCCATTAACTTAACTCAAAATGCAATTGCATGCTGTTTTAAGTAAAAGAAGAAACACTATTACACCAAGGCCACAGCAGGAAATAATCAGGGGGAACAGCAACATGGCAGAGAAAGAACATTTTATTTATGGAAATGAGCAGAAAAAGTAACACACAAGCTAGAAGCCAAAAAGGTACCAGTAAAAATGAAAAACAAACAAAGAATATGAACTTGGATCACAACCAGTTTTTAGAAATTCACATCAGTCTATGTCCTTTAAGATCCCATGTACCAAAAATGGATAAGACATCCAGTGTCCTTTTTAAAAATTATCATCCTCAGAAAAAGAAGAGGAAAACAAAAGTGACTGTAAAATGAAATTTAGCACATCCCCACAGGCTAGATACAGCAAATTATGTAGGTGTACACAATGGGGCTTGAGTAGCCTTAACACTAAATGCTATTCTCAATTCTTTTTCCCTGGTCAGTACTTAACTCAAGAACAGCCAGAATTTCTTAGGAATTCATTTTTTTACAAAGTTCCCTCTGTGCCTACAGGCATTTGTTCCTACATATTCAAATTTTACTTCCTGCAAAACTCTATCAATAATATTTCTATCTGTAGAAGTAGATATTTAGCCATCTGAGCTTCCTTTGGAGCATGGAATGAGGGTCTCCGTAAATAAAGACACTCTTATTTTCAAAAATGGTGGTAAATAATCTCCTAACAAATAAAAAGATTGTAATACTTAAGGTTATTAATTAGTTGACCTAGGGTTGATTTGTTGCTGAGGATGTCCAGACTGACAAACACTGGATGTTCATATCACAGTCTCCCCAGTGCTCTTGGGCCTGTGCCTAGGAAAGTTTAATGCCACCAAAAAACAGCAATTCTGAGGGTACTTATAATACTAAGAAGGTGGAAGCAGAAATTTGGCTTAGTCCAGTTTGCCATGCAAAGTCAAAGAAATTAGGCACGCCAGAAAATGTTATTGATGGTCCTTATAAGAGATGAGCAAATAACAAAAATATTTGTCAATGACCTTAACTGTAAAATTTCCAAGAACTACAATTCCATGGTATCAGTACCCTGCCCTTTCCCCATTTTTCCTCAGGCATTCAGACAAACATTGCTGGATAAGGTATTACTCACACAGATAACAGCACCCCTGCACAACCAGAGGGCTTCATGCATGAAGAAAAGTATTTGTTATTTCTTTTCCCCCCCTTGCTGTCCATCAGCTCCAGCTCATGTCAGCAGGATGGCCCACGTGCTCCGTGCTTGGCTGAGGGAGCAGAGCCAGTGTGGCAGCAGGGATGGGAGGGGGGAGCAGCTCATGCCCCATGGACACTCGTGGCTCACCCCACCAAGTGCTGAGCACTGCTCCACGCCACGGGGACAGCTCGCCCAGGACCCCGCGGATACAGCCACTCCTCCCAAGGTCACAGAAGTGTCAGGGAGGTATTTTTGCCTAAGAACTCGCTGACTTGTGAAAAATGAATGTTCCAGCAGAAGTGGATTTGTTCTGACATCACGTTTTGTTTTGTTTTCCAAATCGGTGCTGGGAAAAAACCAATTAAAATCTTAAAATCTTCTAAAAGGAGAAATCACCTTTCTCACTACAGTTTCTGCACAAAGGACTAATGAGCAGTTATTTTTCCCAGGATTAAAAAGAGACTTTTAGGAAACATTTGAAGTAAGAGACAAAATAACTTTGGAGGGATAGCTGGAGAGATCATGTGAATCAGAACAGGCAGTAGAAAACAATACAGAGTGGAGTAGGCAAAAATCACAAAGTGTTTTTTCAACTTTTTCACCTTTTTTCAGCTTTTCACCTCAAAAATCTGGCTGAAGGGGGCAGAGGAAGTAGTAGATGTGATAAAGCACTTCCTTTTTTTCTTCTCATACACCATGAGTACATTTGCAAAGATTTTCAGTATGACATGATAAGCCCCCAAAATACACAGAGTACATATCCCAGAAAGCAGCCCAGTGCTGGAAGAAGAGGAAAAGTTGAAGTATCCAAGCACTTTATTATTCCTTACAAAAGTGTCCAGAGTTTAAAGAAAGAGTCAGGTTTATAATAAAATTTAGTTGGACGATTGCTGAAGGATACTTGATGAAATTCTCCAGTGGGTCAAGGGAGATGGACTCCAGGAATGCAGAGGTCATTCCAGGCATGACTCCTGGGAGGTGCTCCCCATGCCCCACACATCACTGCTTCAGAGTGGCTCTGCAGAAGGAGCAGACACTTGCACAGCAAAATGGCCTTTCCTCATTAAACTATTTCTGCTAATAATATCATCTGACAAAAGCAGTTTAAAATCATTTGCTTCTTTCTATTGTAACATTTTCTGTGTGTTTTCCTTCAGATCATCATCTTGTAAGTCACCACAAAGGTGCAGCTTCCATACATTGCTCATTGACTAAATGACTCCTGCTACTTAGTCAATTTGATTTTAAATTAATCCCACATTAAAATCTAAATAAGGGATGATTTCAGTTTTACTTGGAAGATGGAAGGAAGAGCAATGTGGGACTGTACCAGCTGCAGCTTTAGAGCTTTATTTGGAAGGCTACAAGGACACACTTTATTTCCTTAAGGATCTCAAAGGCCTGGACTAATTAGTACTTATTAGAAAACAAATTAGAAATGCATTTTATTTCTCCATATGGTGAAAGAAGGAGCTACAGTAAAGGGGTGGGCTATCATAAGAGCTGAGATATTGATTTGCAATGCATAATTTATTTGACGATTTTGCCTTTTCTTTTATGTCTATGCATTGTCTGTGAGGAGGCAACAACTTCCTTCAATGTAACCATTGTTCTGGACTACTTGTTAAATAATTTTTGCCATGTAACTCATCTGTAAACAACTCATTGCATATATTTGATCATTACAATTCAAAATTGCAGTGGCCAAAAATAATTGATATGCATGTTACCTTAATTTTTTTTTTATTTGATAGCATGGATACCTCTATGACCTTTTTTATGTCACTGAGCTTGATTTTACTTTTACATTTTGGGCAGCACAAATTCTTCAAAATTAACTTAAAACTGCTTGAACAAGAATTGCCATGGAAAAAAAAAGGCACTGCCACAATTAAGGAGAATTCACAGTTTAGACCTTACTGTCACTCTTTTGTGAATGTTTCTTCCAAGATGTACTTCATGTATGTAGAAGGTAAACCTGGTCAGTGAGTAAACACAGCTATAGAAATCTGATTTTTAAAAGTTAATGAATACTCAGAGACAAAATAGGAGTTATCTCAGTAACTGCTGTCAGAGACACCTTATAGCAACCCTGTCATAACCTCATAACCAATCCATTATTTCTATTTGTAAAAGACAGGGATTTCCAGTATTTTGAGGCTGGAATGAAGAACTTGCTGTTCATTATGCCTTGAGTACATTAGAAATGGGAACACTGATCACTTTGTTGATCTCCTCCTGACACTGTTCAGCACCAGGTGACACCAG
The DNA here is from genome assembly GCA_013398075.1 of Notiomystis cincta. Lineage (NCBI taxonomy): Eukaryota > Metazoa > Chordata > Aves > Passeriformes > Notiomystidae > Notiomystis > Notiomystis cincta. The sequence goes on from VZRX01012490.1 coordinate 39,385, forward strand.
CACTAACACCTGCAGAATGCCACCACAGAGGTGGCTCCTATCCTGAGCTGTTGGAGGTCAGAGCACCTCAAATTCAGAGCTCTTACCTCTCTTTCCTGAGTAGGACATCAACACAGGGCCATGATTTTCAGCCCAAATCCTCACCTCTAGCTCTGGGACTAGTTTAAATATGGAAAGATTGTGTTTTCCCCATGTTCAAAGTTCAGGTCTTTAATTTGTGAGTAGACTCCTATTTAACAGGCTTTCTAGTAACCTGCCAAGCACATTTGTTTTGAGCATCATGTGGTGTGGATGTCAGTATTGCCAGTGTGCTAGGTGTGATTTCAGCCCACCTACAAAACAGATTTGCTTAGGGAAGAATGGGTGGAAACGCCAGATTTGCTCATCCCAAACAATTTCTCATATTTATCTGTTCTAGGCAATTTCAAAAGAGAAAATTATGCACAGATAGAAGTAATTATGTCTATACGCAGCTGACCATGTAATTGCAAGAACAATGATTCCAAATATTCCTTTTAGTTCCCCCTACACCTGCCTCACTCTAAATTGTCATCTTTAGATCCCAATATATGGAGGGCACCTGCAGCCCAGTCCCATTAGTAAGACATCTAAATCCTTTGGAAACAACCACATACCCTTCACGCTACTAAACGTTCCAAGAAAAGGCATTTTATGTTCCTACTACTAGAAACAAATATAAAAAGAATCTATGTAAGCATGAAAATTTGGAGGAATTGATTTTATCCCTGGATTAAATGTTTTTGTTCACTACTTGCACATTCCAGCCAGACATAATTTATTTTACTCCAGTGAGAGGAAAAGGATAGGAGAGCTGTTATCTTCCTTAAAATGTTTTTTGGCTAGAAAATGCTTCTAATTTGTATGATGCATTTCTCCATCAATGTTATAGAACTACATGCTTAATTTATACAAACTGTAAGTATGCATGGATCATAAAGTTTTTCAAATTATGAAAGACTTGTTTTTCTTTGATGATTTCCTTTCTTGACAGGACTGAGCTCACCTTTCAATCACCTCTTTTAACAGCACTTTGCTAATCTATATGTAGTTTATAAACTCTTTTGTCTCTTTGAAAATGTTTTCTCCAGTATGTTCCACATTCAGAACTATATTTCAAAGTGCCACTTTAATCCTTTTTATCTTTCTGATAACTTAGGGATTGGTCATTACTTGGTTATTCTGGTCACATTTCACTGTTCTTCACTGAAATCTCAATAGAGAAGGAATGCTTTAGGCAAAATGAACTCTGAACTTTGGTGTCATCGAAATCTTAATGTAAGTATATTGAATACAGCCTGCACAGCTAAGCCTAAAATCATAAGAAACATATCACATTATAGAAATTGCACCGGCACAAAAGTGGATGATTTTGTGAAAAACAAATTTCATTTCTTGCAACTCCAGGTATTTACTGAACATTAAAAAAAAATAAAATAAAAAAAGAAAGTTTTGAAAATATTTATATAAAATACAAGAATGGCAATGCAAGGAAGATAACACTCAGAGCCTCCTGCTACCTCCTATACAAACCATAATGACTTTTACTCTCCATAAGCTATTAAATGATTTTGCTTTCTACAATTACAAAACTAGGACGTTTTCTTCATTTGGATACTTACAGGTCATGATGACACCATAAAAGCTAATGTGCATACTCTTTTTTAAATACCTTTACAGCTCCAGGGAGGTAGTGCTTATCATAAAATTATGTTTAAATATGTTAGTATGAATTAAAGTGTCCTTTTCTCTTTCATTCTTTTAATACTTTATATCTCAGGGATCATAAGAAAACTAGTTGTTTTCTAAAATAGCCATTTCTGACCCAGGTGTTTTGGTACATACTTTTCATGTATGTCCCCACATCATTATTATATTAAATCACCACTTCTGAAGAGGATTTTGTCTTCTTCGCTTCATGTTCTGCATCAGTTATCAAACCTGCTGCTTCCTTCTTGGTACAGACCAATTTTTCACAGCTTAATACTCAAATTACTATCTTAAAATTCCTAAAATGCAGTTCCACCATGGCTTAGCCACTTCTGCCGCTTTTAAAATCGCTGCTTATTAATGTTAATCATGTTAGAATGCTGGGTTTTCTTAACTAGTATAAGAGCTTAAGTTTTTAATCTGAGTCTTTTTTCCCCTCGCAAATTTCCAGAAAATTGCTAGGATTAAAATACCACAAAGATTTCCTTTCAACCCATGTGAGCCTGTAACCCAGGTTGCTTAGAAGCGAATCTTTTATCCCATTCAAAGGACAGACGTGCAGACTGAAGTAAAGCATGATCCTTGCAGCACATGTGTGCTCACTCCAGCAGGACATTTGCACACCTTGCACCTTGCTGTGGTTAACAAAAAAGTAGGAACTGAGGAAATCTTGTGACAAGCAGCTATTTCTTCCCTTCACCTTCAGCCTGTATGTATCTATCACTCGTGTTTTATACACCTTTTGGGTGTACTCTAGGTTAAATACAGAAGGCTTTTAAGCTGTGCAGGCACTGAAGGGTAGTGAAAGCTGGGTTTCCATGCAGAAGAATAAAGGTGACCCTACAGAGGAAGCCAAGCCAAGCTACTTCACTGTAATTGATTACCTGGGGGAAAGGAGATGGACAAATGAACTCTTCACCCTCAGCACTCTCCAAGATAGGCAGTGTATCCACCTGTGGTCACACTGGGACTGCAAGAGATAAATGTGACTTCTTCTATGTCATCCAGTTTAGGCAGTACCTCGGAAGTTTGAGAAACAACTTAATTTTGCAACCTGGATTTTGGAACTGACTTGAGAACAAATGCATTAGACCAGATATTTCTGATTCCTCGTAAGAACAAAAGAGCATTTTTGCAAAACTATAAAACCATTAGTTGTCTTAAACAATGCATGTCTCAGTCCTTGCAATTCTTTGCTACTATATTGTTCCACAATCTCCTTTCTGAAGGTCTTCAAGAAGAAAGATGAGGATAAATAAACCGGTTTGGAACCTTAATGTGTCCTTCAAATTTTTTTCGTCCATTTCTGTTAGGAGAATAGTACAGAGACTGTTCTAGTCTCACTGATTGTCATTTTCTCCTTAGCAGTGGACAAAACCTCAGATGTCTGTTGTAATTTCTTAGATCAGTCAGTGGTGTTTGATACCCATGGTCCTTGGTTGTGATAAACAGCACAGCTTTTATGCTTATCACTCACTTGAGCGATTTTGTTCTTTCCTCTCCAAATGTCAACTCCAGTTCCCACTGAACTCAACTGCAAAACTGCTTTAGGCTTCAACTAAAACAGATTTAGGCCCCAGGAGATGAAAGAAAGTGATTTTGATCAATTGCTCATCTGCCCAAAGAACACTTTCACACAGGTTCTGCCAGGCTATATTTTAGTGCACCTCTTCTGTGTGATGCTGAGAGAGATAATAACACAGTTTGGGCTGTTGTGCTTTCAAGATGCAGGTGACACGCTGCTCTATGCCTCATTTTCATCAAACCCAGATGGTGCAGCATCTTTGCTTTGCCTGTGCCTGGCAGAGATTAATACTTAGATGAGGGCAAGCCGACAGAAGCTTCATTTGGACAAGATGGAGGAGGGGCTACTGTGTAAGGGAAAATAGGTGTGATCTTACTTCTCTTCCACTTCCCATTTGGGAAGATTTTGACCTGGAGTGTGTTTGGATTCCTATTGCTATTTGAAATCACAGGTGGCTTTGAGGGCCCAAGACAAATTTTCATATCTGCTTCAGTTAGACATCTATCTCATTTCTTCTTGGCTTTGGACAGTGCCACCTCTAATCCATGCCGTTTTAAATTCTAGACTTAATTATTGTGATGTGCTCTCTATGGGGCTACAGATGAGGACCAACTGGAAACAATAGTGCGTGCTGAAACCAGCTGCTTGCCTGGCTGGCAACGGGCACCACTGAGCACATACTAGATAGCTTCTCTGGCAAAAGTTCTGTTTCCCTCCCCACCAAAGGAATGGTTCCCTCCCTGTTGAAACTGGCTCCTACACTGAATTAGTGTTAAATGACCTGGGTCCTATCTTCTTGAAAAAACATCTCCTGCCAAGTGAAGTCTCAAAGCAATTTCTGACAGTATAATGTTAGAGATCTAGATTTAAACAAATAGGAGGCAGTAGCAAGGCTTTTAAAACAAACAGCTCTCAGCTTCAAAATTGGCTTCCCCAACTACTCCAACAGAGCCCAAATGTGTTAAGCTTGGCACAGTAAATGACCCTTCACTTTTCCCTAGCTTTGGATTATCACCACACTTATCACAATGGACTGGTTTGAGAATCCTGTAGTAATTGCCTCTGTATTCATGAGTTTCTTAACAACATCATTAATACTGCACTGGAGTTATGGACTCCTCGTGAAATTATACTAAACTGACACCAGAGCTTGAACTTTGGATTCTTATTTTAAAGATTCCATCCGTGACCCATTGCCCCTCAAAATGTGTGGTTCAGATAAGCACTCTCAGGATTCAATATTTTTCTGACCTGCCTCTTGGGTCAGCAAAGTGGTTTGGAAAGCTCAAGAGAGTAGCCTTATTTATTACATTTCAACACTTTTTTTTTCTAGTTCTTGCTAAAACCAGGACCTACAGAGAGAAATTCTTAGGACATTATAAAACCACTCTCAAATTCCAGAAGGCCTTCATGTTTAGTCTTAAGATAGGAAAAGCCTGTCGCTTCTTATTGCAGCCAAATCATCCATTACAGAGGACAGCTTAAGGAGAATACCCCTGTCAGAAGTTTTACTGCAATGTATCTAATGCAGAATACTGAAACATTTTCTGTTAGACAAATATTGTTATCTGTAGCCACGTCAGATAATGCTATTCTCCATCAGCAGTGAAACTGCCAAAATGGTGTAAGATACTCAGGACTGAGCTATGGCTTTATGAGAGTAACAGTGGCAGAATCTGATTTTTTTATGATAATAGACCCAAGAATCTAATTCCTTCCTCCATTACTCCAGATGACCAGTTCAGACATTGTTGTCTGAATACAATGTCTCTGTCTCAAATACTCTGAGTAAATGGGATTTAGATGCAATTTATAATTCTTGGAAAGGAAAATATTTCATTACTTCCTATATAGGCTACATATGCCAGTAATAATTTAAATTCCTAAAGATATGCAGGTGCTTGGATGGAAAAAGTAGACATTTCGATTCCTTAGTCTCTGCTTTGCTTAATTGGATTTTATTGAGCCTTTTAAATCGGCTGGGACTTTTGATCAACTACACATTCACCATCACTTCCAAGAGCTTTCACAACACTACAGACCTGAATATCTATCTGACAGACATATTTTTGAATCTACTAACAGTTCCTTACTAAGATATTTTCATCAAAAATGTAAAACCTTATAAAAAATTCAAATGTTTTGGTTCAGTTGAGGCCCTCAGTTAGAATAATGTCATCTCATGTCTACATGGCATGGTGTTGTTTTTATTTGGGGGCTTTTAATGCTACAGTGATAGTGATTTCAAAGGTTCTAGCTCCTTTTTAAGAGATAACTGCACTATTCTTGATTTTGATCTGTCACCACCTTGCCACAGTATGATATTCCAGGTTTTTTTGTTTTGAGTAAATGTATTTTTTTATCATTGCAGCTTGATAAAACAGAAGCCCATTTTGAACAATAAAGCATAAGTAATGTATTTCTATTTTTATATGTTTTCTTGGACATGATTGCAATTTATGAGAAAAACCACTATAATTATGAATGCAAATGATTTCACAGTTACTGCAACAGATTTTGTTTATATATGTTAAACTATGCTGAGAAAGAGCCGGCTTTGATCTGGGAAACTCATTAATGTCTTTGCAAAACAGCAATCAGAACATGGTATACAGCAGAGATAGTGACTGTGGTTCACCAGGATGTGAGTCAAACAACGCCAGCTTTGAAATTCAGACACCCTCTTGTGTCAGTACACAGAGGTGGATCATAGGCAACATAGTAAGATTTTTTAAATTAAATTGTTTTAAGATTGTGTTTCTAGCCTGATAGAGATAATACTGTAATTTATTAAATCAATAGAAATATGTTTCCTACCAAAGCAAGGCAGAAGTTCCAGGGAGGATTGACAGTGCATACCTATATCCTATGAAATCAAAGAGGCTGAGGGTGCAAGCTTGAGCATTCAGCCCTTGATGTCTGCTGTGCATTCTCTTTCCTAGTGGTTTGGACTATTCTCCTTACATCTCTTCAACATGAGGCTTGGGTTCATGCTGAGGTTAGCTTCCACCAAGGAGCAGCATGGATGAGGCCATACTGTGTTTAGCTGTCTCCATCTGTCACCATCCTCCAACATTAACCCAGGAGACCTCGTACTCTCACGTGCAACCCAAAATATTCACACAACACTCCAGGGCATGTGTATATTCTCCACATCACACTTATTAAAATCCCACTCTTGAGGCTGTAAGGCTGTTTCCTCATTAGCAGCCTGGCCTGTGGACCCAGGCCTGACGACAAGTGCTGTTAACACCATGTCAACAGATGTCTGAGGAACGCTATGGAGCCAGCCTGGGCCTCTCAGAGACAGAAACCCTCCCTTCAGTGAGCAAAAGGAATGCCCAGGAGGAGAGAGCCAGCCAGATGCCCTGGAAGAATCATCAGGGTATTGCACCATCCACAGGCCATACCAGTAGCACTATACAAGTCCAAAAAACAGTAGTTACCCCAAGAGTACCCCAACAGCAATATCTAAAAGGCATTCCTTGCCCTCCTCCTATCCAGTTTCCTGATAGCCATTCACACTTCAGTGTTTAACTCATTCACAGTTGGCCCAGGTGAGCTTAGAATGATGTAGGTGGGCCTTACTTAAGGCATAGGGAATATCTGTGAGTCATGGAGATAATGGGCACAAGATGGGCACTGTGCTGGACAGGCTTGAGACCTGGAAGAGGAAGCCAGGAAGTACGGCATGAGAAGGGTCACTTACCACTGACCTCAGTGTTTTCTGAGAGCTCACCATCACAGGGATGGCCTTCTACAGTGTGGTGGAAACATATGCAGGCCCCTCTTGTGGAAAATGTGAGATCTGCTCCTGGATGTGGTGGGGAGCAGGTCAGCACAGCAATATGGGGTGGTGCCTCTCTGTCCCTCTCAAAGACACCCTCCTCCCTCCAGCAGGGCATTTGAAGTAACAGACACTGCATCCACTCTCCTTTGCCAAAGAGCAAGATCTCACACCTGGAATACTGAAACACTTCCTAGACCTGTCAGCCAGAGCAGCTGAAACCCCTGTGCACCCTAGTTTGGCTATGCAGAAATGGGAACTATCACCTAGTAGATGAATAACAGGAACTTGGGAAGGGGAGAGATGATGAATCCTTTGCATGTCCTCATGCTCAAAACCCTCCTAGAAGCCTGGAGGATCTGCAGGGCCTGATCCTGAGGGATCAGCAGAGGGACTGCTCTCCACAGTGGGCAGCTGAGCAACAAGTGGTAGTATGTAGGGTCACCCTTCACTTTGATTGGGTCCTCTCCACACCAAAAACCTGTTCATCAAAAGTAGCCCTTCATTTTGGTTAACTCTCACATTGAAAGTTTTCTATTTGCTGGACAGCACCAGTTTTTGCAAAGCTGTAGTAACTGTGTAGCCACTAAAGCTGTGTCTATACTTGTTGATCGAATGGGTTAGAGATTGTGCTCTGGCCTGATGGCAACTAACTCAGTCTCATTTGTGCAGGACAGCTTCACCCAGACTCCCTGTGGGGAACGGTTCCTGACCCGTGTTGACTCCCCTAGGCACTGCCTGCATGCTCTAGCTCGCAGTGAATAAAACCACACTGAAATAATGATAACAATTATCAGTAGTGCTCAGGTCCACACCACACTCTCATCAGTATATCAGTTTAACTATGGCCTGCTTAATTCACTGAAATATGAAACTATTTCAAGTTGATATAAGTAGGGAATGACTGCAAGTTACAGAGCAACACTCTATCCTTGATTTATCCTTTAGACAAAGAAACTTTTGTTAGGATTGGAAGATAGGTTAGCAACTGAACAAAATTAACCTGATCTGTTTTAATACCTGTGATGCTGAGTTTGATGAAGACAGTTTTCTATGAGGCATAGGCAAGCAGCAGAATCTCAGAAACATTGACTTAGTTCAATGAGTGTTCCTCAGTTAAATCTTCTGATTATTTGCCAAGGAATTGTTTCTTTTGAATGTTTGCAATACCTTCCTCCTCAGTGAGAGCCGAGTGTGGCTGGCAGCACTCTCAGTCTGAGGCAGGGGTCAATAGGTTAATGTCTTGGCTGGAGACCCTGAGTGTGTCTTGGCAGCGCTGCAGCGTGGGCCAGAAGGCAGCCACAGACCATAATAGTGAGCTTCACTGCCCAACACTCCCCTTCCCCAAGGGAGACATTAATTCAAATATCCCCAGACTCTCTAAATACCTGTTGCTGTCTTTCTGCTGGGTTTTAGCATCTACATGCAGTCTTGTCACTGTGCCTAGGAATATTAAAACTGTTAAGCTACTTTTTAAAGTAGTCAATGCAGAAAATCTTCTCATTTCATCTGCAAAAGTGTGGGCCTTTGGAAAAAATGAGCTCCAGCATGTCTCTGGTCTTGTTTAGCCATAAAAAAGGCTACATTTAAAAGCAGAAAGTGTTTGTTACCACCGTCTCATCACGAACTTAATATTTTTCAGTTAATTTACATAATTAAGAACCATTTACACACTTTGGTTCTAAATTTTAATTTACCTTAAACTCTTCAAAATAGAGTGTCTATACTTTACTTCAATGGAGACTTGGAGAGATTCTGAATATACGAATTAATGCAAAAAATGTGCAAAATTATTTACTGATTGCAACAGAATCATATATGTATGCCACAAAATTATCTTGTGAGACAAAAACCAAGGCAGCAAATTAAAAAGTAGTCCTTTCAATAAATACAGTAAGTTCTGGTCGTTCCCAAAAATGCTATTTCAATTAGATTCAGAGAGAGATACCGCACATGTCAAAAAATCAATTTCATTAATTTTTTTATGTTTCATCCAGATACTGTATCACAAAGGTCTGGAAGCAGTTTTCTAATTATGGGTAATTGGGTGAAAGAACATTTGAATTTATATTAACATGTGAACTTTCTGCATGAAGGATGTAGAGCTCTCCAGCCACGTGCTCAGTGTTTTACTAAGGAGCTGAAAAAACATCAGCTCCTATTCCGTGTTGTATGGCAGCTCAGGTTACTCACTCTTTTATAAGATTGCTCAGTGTCTTGCAGGATTAATTTGAAGTGGGGTTCTTGGCCATTGGTCACAGCATGTTATTTTCTGCCTAGCTGAAATCATCTTCATTCCAGTCAATAAAACCCAAGCACCTTTTGGATTCACGACATGCAATTGCCAAGCTGTTAAGGTGGGCTTTGACCTTTTTCTAGTCTATATGTGGTACCTGGTTTTTGTCTGTTTATTACTCATTAAGATTTTCTTTGTGATGGAAGAATTTGCCCCAAAGGAGGAGAAAATAATTGAAGGTTTTATTATATGCTATGGCATGATGAACAAGCCATGAAGGAAATCTCAAAAACAGTATAACATATAAATGTCAGAGAGTTTGCATCCAAACACAAATCTCACCAGAATAAATCAAGGACTGTTACTAATCAGAGTCTGAAATAATCTTAAAGAACAAAGGTGTGTGTAAGACTTTAACTACAGGGATGAAAATGGAAACTGTCATGATTGTAAATTCTGCAATGATGACAAAGAAGCTTCAACACAGTAAAGCCAACAGAGCAGTTGAGAACAAAAAAAAGCAGTGTCTCTGGATAGATTTAGAATAACATTGAATTCAATTTTTTTTCACAGCAAACAAGATGTTCTCTGGCAAATGATATGAATCCTTTGTCAAGGCTGTCCAGATGGCCTTTGTGAATAAAATACTGCACACAGCAGTGACATACTTGTTGGACAGCTAACTTACAGATTTGGAAACAGCCTGTTGGAGAGCTTCTTCATTAAACTAATAATGTTTCTGGTGATTTGGTTACAAGAAGCCAAAGGCCTGGTGACAATTTCACAAAAAAGAAAGTTTTAGCTGCTATGACAACCTGAACAACCGTGTTTCTCCTCATGACAACCTGTCTGAATTATATAAAGTCATGAACCCACAATGAAAAAAGATCCCAGAAAGGTCTGTAAGAAATGTTAAACTATACCTGGGAAATGACAAAAAAAATAAAACTAATACAATGATTCTGTTACCCTTTTCATGAAATAAGATTGAGAAGATTGTGAGGTATGTTGAAAACTGCTTTGGTTATTGCTTAGATGCTTCTTTTACAAACTTTTTTTTCCCCAGCAAAGTAGTTAAAGCTCAAAACAGGAATTCTTCAGCTGACTTCATTGGCAACAAAGTGGTCTCAACATAGTTAAAAATAAAGGAGAAAAGACAGGATGGACAAAAAAAGACAAATTTTCAAGAAAAGAGAGGCTTTAAAAAAAAGTCAAACAATTTTCCAATAAATGTGAGGCCTTTTAAAATATTATTTCCTATTCCTTGTTCAGGCTCTTTTAATTTCTTTTTCTAGTTCTATACCAGGGAGTTTGCCAATCCAATTTTCTAACACTCCCATTGGGTTTCTTTGACATCTCTCTACTGCCCCCTGTAAATTCAGTTTCAAAAATTTTTCCATATGTATTCCATACCAAAAATGCCTTTCTGTTTTGACTGTGTCTTCCTAATAAAGTAACCAAAGAAAATTCCACACTATGGTAGTGTTTTTTTCAAAGCAATTTTATGAAAAATGATGTTTCAGAGCAATATTCCTACAAACATAGCAACAAGGAGAAAATACTGAAAGAAACCAACATTCTGGGAATGAACCCAGTAGATCAGACCAGTATATTTCTTGTTTTCCACTTTCAAGCATGGATATGAAACAAAATTTACCCGCTTAGAGCCTAAGAGCTTCTTCTAGATCTCAGTCCAAATTCTTGCACTGCAAGAAGAAGAGCAGCAGACATACAAACTAATTATATTTTATTTGTTTGAATAATACTCCTACCATTATATGTAATCACCTGAATAAAGATCTGTGTGCCAGGGGTTGCTTCCATCTCCTCCAATGAAGCTAACTGGCTGGAGGTAATCCACTGCCTAAGAGCTAATCCCTCTGAATATGATTCCCTGAATTTCTAGTTAATCCACTATAGCCTACAAATGGGTTCTCCATTGCATGTATAACATCAAAGTATGCCAATGTAAATGTTCCCTGGTTAATAAACAACCCAAACAAGCATTTAGCTGAAAAGCCATTTAACATCGGCCGTAATAAGTGACAAAGAAAATTATGATAGAGAACATCTCTTGAAGAAGATGAGAGAGGGCAGAGAAAGGGAATCTGATCTGTAATGAATGCAGTTCTACTGCTTGTTTACTGTGATTGCTGCACTGTAGCTAAAGGGGTGCATGACAACCATGCAGTGTTGCTGTGACAGCTTCCATTTCCCTGATAGCATTGCACCCTTCCTAGTATTATTCTATCAGATGTAGCACATATAAAGTAGTGCACATAATTCTCAATAATATTATATAATCACACGGACCTTTACGGATGAATAGATTATATGAGCAGGACACTAATTTTCTAGCCAAAAACAGAGCAAGACAAGAAACACAAAGATACATCTAACACTGTTTTTACCTACTTCTTAATGATTATAGACCTTCAGTCTGGCAAAATCTTACTTTGAAAGAACTGCTATTTTTGGTTTTTTGCAGCAGTTATCTTAGTGTAAACACAGACACTGATATACCCATTATGCAAGCAAATGGAAACAACTGAAGCTGATAAAAACAAGTTTATAATCTAAGGGTCCATTATCATTATACAGGGCCTGCTTTTCTCCTTTGAAGTCAGTAGGATTTTGTCATTGTCACCAATGGAAATACAGTCAGATATTTAGTCCATGTGGTAAATTTGCTATGTATTACTTCCTTAATCACAGAAACAGCTACTTCAGAACCCCTTGAGTTGATCAGGCATTATTATTAAAAACACTGCCATAAATCATATGGTGTATATGTTGTCTACTTCCTATTTCAGATAAAAGCAGATTAGTCTGAGAATATACAAATATTACTGAAGAAAGAAAAAAAAAGGAAAGAAAAAAAAGAAGAGCAGAACAATTTGGAGGAACATGGTGATCATGCTTAGATTTTGGCAGCTACAGCAATGCAAGCAATAGAAGAATTAGGCCGTGAGAGACCTGATGATCTTGTTGTCAAATTGAAAATGGGAGTATAATGATATGTGAGATAATTTGCCTTTGACACAAACGAAAACATTGGACTTTTGATGATCAGATAATCAGCTAATAAAGCCTGGGGCTGTGCTAATTTTTTGAAGTGGAATGTGTTTAGACAGGATGATGGACATTGATAAGGCATTTATAACATGGCACAGTTGTGATTCCAAAGAGTTTGGTAAGATATTTGTAAAGCCAGTCTGACCCTAACAATGTAGTCAATGTGGAGATGATGTAAAAGCAAATGAATCTGATCTCTAACCAATGGAGTCCAGGATATAAGTGTATATTGCAACACATGGCCATATGTAAATTTAAATAATCTATAAATCAGATGGCACAGTTTATGAAAATAAATGTATTTGCAGTGGTTCGTTGGAGAAGGATAAGCTGTGCAGTAAAAGAAGGATCATTTAGATGTATGTGGCTGTGTGTGGAAAAGAGGTGTAACGTGAGAGGACAGGGTAAAAAAGCATTGGGTGTGAGAGACTGAGTAGGAGGATAAAAGATGTAGGAGATAAAAGGGTTGAGAGAGGAGAGATATAGACAAGGTAAAATGTATGTCTGATCTTAAAGATAAGGGTAAATAGCTTTGGTTCAGTACAGTAAGCAACAGGAAGCCAAGTAGTGATTCATATGGCCAAAGCAACAGAAGAGGAGATGACACAGAACCCTAGTTTTGGAGAGATTACTGGGGAAGATAAGTGGAAAAAAAAAAAAGGAAAACATTAGAGAAAAGGATATAAATGAGCATCAGACTGTATATGAAGATATTAGTAGACACTAGTCATAAAGCAAATATATTTATATTCTGCAGTAAATACTCATAGGAAGTCTCCATTTTCAGGCTTTTAATGTTATGGATGAGTTTAATTTGTTGTGTTTCTTTTTCAAAAATAATACCAAATAAAGGTGTCTTCAGCCATTGATTAATCATTTGCCAAACTTAGTTTTTAATTAAATGCGCTATGTGAGTACATAAAGGAATAAACATCAAAGTTGCTCTGTTCTGCTATTGTTAAAGCGGGAAAAATGTTTTTTTCCTTTGGAATTTTAAGTTTTATATTACATGATTTAGCCCAAGGCAAATATTTTTTTATGGCTGAATTATAAACTTCTTGAGAAACAGGTTTATAAGAGAAGTGCAGACAATCTTCAAAAAAGCATTATAAACACCAAGGCAAATTATGAAGCAAAGATGGGCCTGAACCCAAACCCCAAAGCTAGCCACTCCATTAACTTTTACATACACTAGATTCAGATTCAGTCTTTGTAATATTAACTCATCCTTGCCATAAAATCCCATTACTGATGTGAAAATGGAGAGCTGAACAAATGTGTAAGCAGTTGCAGGATCAGGACCTAAAATACCGTGACTAAAATGTGAGAAGTGGATTATAAAAAGAGACTTCTGAATGTTTCATTTGATGCCAGTTTATATTCAAGATTATTAAAGATTAAACATTTTCAGGTAAATAAATGTAAACCAAGGATAGAATGTCTTCACTCATCATTTCAGGGCAATTCATACATAGAAGAAACCTGTGCTTATATCCATGGACTAGAGAGAAAAAGATGGGTGGAAAAATTAGACTAGTGTCATTCATGTTATGATAGGAAAGGACATTAACGTACCAGACTTTGCTATATTTGTTAGGCCTTGAGACTTCAAGAGGAAAAAAAATATATAAATAAATCCCTTCTCTCTCTCTGCAAGAAGAAGAAGCACTGACATTTGAGACATAAGCATGTTGAAATAAACTTTGGTATATGGATTAGTGATTACAGGGTAAGCTCAGATGATAAAAGCAACCTTCATCATTATCTTACAATTTAAAGCATTGTACCATCTTTCCTAATGTACATGTTCTGTCTGAATTTAAGTGTTTAAATTTTCTTTCAGAGAAAGGAATTTCTTTAAAATACACTAGCTACTAACAAACCGTGTTTCCATCTGCAAAGAGCAACTTGTTAATCAGATAGGAAAAAAATGGATGAAACACAATGGTTGGCTGGCTGGTTGGCTGGTTGGTTGGTTGGTTGGTTGGTTGGTTGGCTGGTTGGTTGGTTGGTTGGTTGGCTGATTGGTTGGGTTGGTTTGGTTGGTTGGTTGATTTGGAGCACCTCTGCAGCGTACAGCTGGCAATGATTATTTCCTATCTGCAGATTCCTAGAAATCACCTGACAGATAATGCTAATCCCAAAACAAGAGAGTCATCACTAGTGTCATGCACTAAGTTTATTTTTTGATGTACGTGCTTTCTGGGTATCTGTCACTTAGAGAATTAATCTTGGTTTCTGAAATAGGTTTTAAAACAAGCATGTATGTATATATTTCTGCAAACTCTTAGTAAGCAACCATCAGCAGGTAATTTCTGTTTTCAAAAATAGATTTATTTTAAAAGCTATACTGTTGCTCAAACAGTCAAGCTATGATCAGGTCAGAACCCATTTATCTCAAGGACTGTCCAGCAGAATGAGAGTTTTAATAATCACAAAGCACTGTCAACTCTCCCCTTCCCCCGTGTTCTGGGAACGTCTCTAAAAGAAAAAAAATAAAGGGGGCTTAATGTGCTACCCATAAAATATACATCCCAATCAATCAAGAAAATGCATAAGTATTGCAAATGATGATCCAGAGAGTGCCTAAAGACGGGGAAATGAGACTGAACCCAATAACTCAATCTGACTAGTTCCAGCCTGCCTAATTTCTAGCCTGCCTGCAGACACAGACATGGGCAGGAGCAGGGGCACGGGCAGGGGCAGAAGCAGAAGCTGACAAAGGAAAGAACGAAGTGTACAGAGTGTATAACAGGATCAAACTGCATTTTAGTGCAAAATATTAGAGAATTGTAATCACAGAAGAGGAGGGGAATGTCTGGAAAAAACTCAGAAAGTAGTGGTGAGAGAGTGTGCAGTAAGAAACCAGCAGACAGATTTCCTATGGTCTTAATCTCCAGACTTCAGCTGACCTTAAACTCAGGGCTTCAAAAGGGCAGCAAGGGAGAGTGAGAGTAGAAATCTCAGGGCTAGAGACAAAGGGAAGGGATGGAGGAGGCTGGATTGGTGTGGTTTCTGTACACAGATGTAACATGTTTGTAGTTAATTCGTGTGGCTGCAAACTTATGTTTGAGAACTATTTCAAACATGGCTACATCTTCAGAGCAGACGGGGATTTACTGCCGTGGCTACACTTAGAGGACGACCTTGTCCTCAGAAAAACTCAGCTCTTTTCCCACTGCATCCTTCACAAAAACTCCTTATGGAATAGGTCTTCTATCAGGCCTTTTTCCTGATGAAGCGTTAACAGAGTTTGCCTTGACTGTGCACCAGTAACAAATTGTTTTCAAAGTGCCCTGGGAGATGCGATGGCTGCCATCCACCACTGGCTGCAGGTCGTTTTCCTAGCACAGACCCATCTTTGGGGACCATTTAACACTGTGTTCCAGCTTTCAGCCTTGGAGCTCTTCCTCTAACCCCTACCCCAGCGACTGGATTGCCTTCATACAGAGGGAGTGTGAGGTACTCCACATAAAAGAAGCAGTCGGGTTCAGCTAGGTGATCACTCCCCAGGTGCAGGGACAGCAGTCAGGCAGGGCAATAGGGCAAGGAGGAGACAGGGCCCATAGCTGGTGAGCACCAGACCGTGCAGCCAGAGCAGCAGGATTCAGAGCCCAGCGTGTGTCCGCTTTGTTCCAGTCTTCTGGTGCCGTGGTGGTGGTGGGGAGAATGCTCAGGAGGCGACACTCACTCCCCAGCGGGGATTTCACTCCGCACAGCCTCCTTCGGGAGCAGAGCCGGCCCTGGGGGACCCCAGCAGCTCCTCAGCCTCTCTAGAGGCTTCATGAGAGACAGACCGAGGGGAGCAAAGCTCCAACAGGAATTGAGAGAGATGGGAATGACAGAAAGAGTCGGTGAGAAGGGAGGTGGGAAGAGGGTCGGAAGGGAAGGGATACAGGAAGGCCTCCCCCCGAGATGCAGATTGCAAAGGGGACGAGAGGGCAGTGGCCAGATGAGCCTGACACCTGAGGCTACTCTGACGAGGAGTCCTGGCAGCTCACCCCGTATCAGCACAGCCAGCCTCCCCTAGGAGCAGAGGGGACGGTGGTGTCCCACTGGGGAACGACAGGGATTGCGAGGGACACGCGTGGGGACGGACGCACTCTCGCACGAAACATAAAGAGAGTGTTGGGAGGGGGGAGAAGGTGGCGGAGGACGGAAAGCTGGCAGAGGGGATGGCCCGGGAAAGGACGGGGCAGGGTTCCCGCGGGGTACCCGAGGCGAGCGAGCCGGGAGGTGGGCAGGGATGCGCGTGTGTGCGCGTGTCTCCGTGTGGGGCCGGGGCGACGGGGGCGGCCGGGCCGGGCAGGGCAG
>VZRX01012496.1:0-19819 GCA_013398075.1 Notiomystis cincta
GTATAAGTACTTGAGATCATCATGTCTTAGGTCAGATATTGAGTACTAGTCTGTAAAACCCTGAAGACCTGTCCTGTTGTAGATGAAACACAATGATTTTTTGAATTCTAGTTGTATCTTATTTTTACATTTTTTTGGCTCAAGATAGGCCATGAAATTATTTTTATTTTTGTTGAGCTTCCTTTCAAGAAGATTTATTATTTTGCTTTGGCTTAGGTTGAAGTTAGGGATTTTTCTCAGCTTACTCCATTTCAGTATGCCTGCATTCTGGAGAGGGAATCCGGGAAAAGAGGGGAGAAACTAAAAGTACAATTACTGAAAGTATGAAAGTGTAGTTACTAAAAGTACAAAAACTGAAAATTGCAGATAGGTTTCATTGACTTTGAAACAAGTTTTACTTTGTGCTCTTTTACCCCTTCTTGTTTATAGGGTTGGTTTTTTTACGGCATGCCAATGATAATTAAAAAACAAAAATTTTTTTCTCTCTTTTATATTTCAATCACAAAGTAAATGGAGAAATTATTTTTTTAAAGGATTCATCTGAAAAAGGATACTTTGAAAGTTATATTATTGGTAGTAACTACTGCCAAAGCTATTAGCCATGCTGCTATGACAATATTTCACAAGCAATACCTTCTATATCTTCTGTGTCTATATCTTCATTCATTTGTGAATGTAAATTCTGCTGACCCAGAAAACTGGAAAGATCTCTACAAGAAAACCCAGGCTGGAAGGTGTTTGTTGAGGGGACAGCTTCAAAACAGATTTATGTAGCTTTCAGTTTGCGTGCAGATGGAGTTTGCTGAGAGGCTGGAAACACTGTTTTTATTGGTTTTGTTCTGCTTTTTATTTTGGACGACTTTGCCTGTACTTTTTCAGTCAGGCCCAGGAGTGTGCTGTCGTTGGGATCTTGCACTTAATTCATATCAGTTTCAGTAAACACTTCGTTAAAAGGAAAAAAAAATTCTGGGATGCATTTTTTTAAACAGCTTTTACACCTGTATTACTGACATTTTTAACAAACGCTGTATACCCCCTCACCATAATCCAAGAATAGGCATGCATTCATTTTGGAGAAATAAAGAAATAAACACTCACAGACCAAAGGGACCTTTTCCATTTGCTCCCTTCTGCTGAGCATCAGATCTGCCCTTTGGCATTGCTGATGTTTTGGATGACTTTGTCATAAAACCCAGGGTGATGGGGAGTCGAATGCCTCATCTGCACATGGAATGTCAAATTTCCATGGTAGTGGTGGCTTGAGTTGTGGGGCCTGCCTCTAAAACCACTCTCTTCCACCAGCCAGGTGTCTCAGCTGGGCTCTACAAACGTGGTGGTTTTCTCAGTAAAGCCCATGACTCACATTTTCTCTGCTTAGTTTATGATTTATTTGTCAAAATGGCCTTAACGCGCATTTCTTGTAAATGGCCCGTAGCCTCGTGAGAGAGGCTTGGCTCATCTGCTGCGGCTTTTGAAATCCTAATGACCATTTAATCGAGTAAATGTGAGATAAGCTGTGAGCTAGGGCTGGTTACATGGCTCTGCTTGCATTTAACAGTGTCATGGTCTTCAAACAATACACATCCTAAAGCCTGAAACCACGCCGGCACTGATGGCATTAAGCTGTTTTCCATACCCACGGTCTGGCTGCGCATCAGCCACTCGCTGTGAATTGCCCCACAGTTGGGGAAGTCACAAATACCCATGTACACTGTCTTTCATTACACAGCTTAATGAGATTTCCACATCCCCTGGGAAACCAGCATGTCCCGCAGATGGGTGGTATCCACATTAGCTTTTTCTATGGCCAACACTTCCCCGTACTCCTGAGATCCTCTCCAAAGGAAAGGCAAGATTATGCGTAACAGATTGTAAAAAAGAGGTTAAAACAAATGCCAGTACTTCAACTTTATATTGTTAGAATGTATTTTGAATGGTGGAAGGAAGGAATACATTACAATTTTGGGGTTCTTATTTGTTTCTGTATGAATCTCCAGGTAATGTTGAGAGGTTGGTTTTTTAGCTTTTGTGCTCCTGGCAGATACCCAGCAGGAGATAATTATCTTTCAAGAGACCCTGGCTTCTTTTTTAGTAATTTAAAATAACGGGCCAGCAGAGAATAAATTGTTCCAAAGTTTCATGCTTGGAAAGAAATTTCCCAAACTACAAAGTTTTATCAAGAACAAATGAGATAGTAAACGAACGTGCAGNNTTGTCAAAGTCACAATTCATTGAATTAAAATTTCTCAGAGCTTACTGCTCTCCCTGTCTCTTAGAGCACAAACACAGAACATATTTTTCCATTTTCAAACCCTCTAGGTCTGGAGTTGACACAGTCATCAGAGAGAGAGGAGCTTGGTCAAGTAGCTATGTTGGAGAATATAAAAGTTCTGTTAAAAGTTTGGGTTAATTGGCATGTGGATTGTGAAAAATGGAATATCAAATTAGACATAACTGAGCATCAACCAGGTCACGGAAATTAAAAGCGACTTTTATCTTCATATTTACAAGGAGATATGAATAGATCCTTCTACAGTCTCAGACAGCAGTCTGTATTTTATCAATCTTAACAGAGCTCTTTCTATTTGATTGCTTATAATGCTGAAATAATATTTTATACTTCGTGTTTTATATAATCTCTTTTCAGCAATATTCCAAAAACATTACTGAAAAAGCCCTCAAAGAAACCATTATTAAAATTACTAAAGAGTTACTAAAAAAACCTCAGGTAAACCATAGAAAGATAAACATCATTAAATACACTAAAGATGAAAAAAATTTTACTCTTTAATACACTTTTTCATGTTTGATTGTTAAGAAAACACAGGCTACTTAGCACTAAAATCATCATCTGAAGTTACGTCATTTCCAAGTAATTTAAAATGAAGAAATGTTTAGCGTAATTTCCTGTTTCCATAAGATGCCATGCCCAGAAACAAGGGAGAAAATCTGTTTATCTACTTGTATTGTGCACATCCAAAGGACATCCCCAGCTAGTGAAGCACTGTCCTGGGCTGTAATTAAAGTGAGACTGAGATCTAGGACAGGTCTAATATACTGAGTGTGTTTCAAGTCCCAATAATGAAACCAAGTTTTCTCCAGATCTGGAATAAGCCTTGCTATAGGTGAGATCTTCTATAGAATTGGTGTATTTTTTAAGGTGGGAGCCCAATACTTTTAGAATCTGCATGATATTTTGAATATAGGTGTGTAAAGGGTACATGATTTGATTATTCATTTCTGGCAGTAAGCACAGCTGGGGTTTTGTAACACCTCATTTTGGTTTCGTAGTGATAAATGAATGCCTGACAGACATATGCAATCAGAAATGTGGTACTATCCCAGACAAGACAGGACATCCTCTCCTTGGGGCCAAGAGTCTGATCTTTTCTGGTAATGGTGAAATGATATGAAGAAAGTTCTTAACTAGGAAATTTTTGTATGTGCAAGAACTTTGTGGTTTTAAGTATAGCCACAGGAAATGGAGTAATCATTAATGAATTTAAAGTAGATGAGCTGGCAAAGTGAAAATGAAGAGGACTCCCTGCACTTAAATGTTAGCCAACACTGGGTTGAAAAACTCTATTTTGTGAGATCTTCAGTCATAGTGGGTGCTGCAACATCAACTTTTGGTGGCTTTTTTGCTACCAAAGGACTTGCTAATAACACACAATTAATTAAGGCTGCAAGTAGATCCATAATCCTTCTGACCAAAGTGCTGCCTTTTAAAATTTTGCCTCCTGTGAATAATGTTAGACTTTCCAGTTTTGGACAAGAGTATGTCCATTACATGGTCTATTAATATTTTTCCTGAATCCTCACACACCAGTGATCTCTTGGGTGTTATTTCTCATGCAAATCCAGATTGCAAACTTAAAGACATTTTTAGTCTTTAATTCTGGTGGTGCTTGGTAAAATGACACTGCAGCAAGGAATACAACCCATTCAGTGCCTCCCTAAACACTGCAGAGGTGCCTACAGGTTATTTTCTCATATACTTTCCTTGCCTATGGCCTCTCTTTGGTCTATGAGTTAATTGATCCAGAATTTTCTGATATGATTGTCTTAAGCTGTCAACAGTTCAGTTAGGAAAGCAGTTGAGCATGTAAATAAGAAATAAACTCCATATGCTCACATCACTCTTGCAATTAGGCAGCACAACTGATGGTTGGCTTATCAGGAACAACAGTGGGATTTTTTCCTTCTATAATTGAGGATGAGGTCGTGCCTTGATGACTGACCACCTGGGACTTCAAAGCTCTCAGAGAGAGACCCCAACTATTATCCATGCTGTGATCATTTGGTGTTTCTCAGTGATGGCAAAAGAAAACAATGGCACCCCCGAATTTAACTAGTTCCTCAAGGCTTTATGTGGTGCTGAGAGCAAGGCTCATTATGAGATTCAAACCAGAACTTTAACTTGCTTGGTGGGACAGAACAGAGTCTTTGACCTCAGTGAAATTTTAGTGTCTTTTTCTTGATGGTTTACCATAGGGCTGCATAATTGGCATTGTCAAAGTGAAGGTTGCAATCTGCCTTCAGAAGAGAACTGCAAATGCAGCATTCTCAGTGCTGTGGGCTTTTTTGCCATTTCACATGTAAAGAAAATACATTAAAAGAACAGTAAATCTATAATTGCTATAAAGTAGAAACTACACTTTGGTTATGTTTTAGTAGTAGTATTTGCACCAGTCTTTTATCAGGCTGTAGTGGCAGTGGGAATAGCCATCAGAGTGTAATTAAACTCCATTTAGAGGGTTTAATTTGTCCTTTGGTGCTGAGGGAGTGATTCCAAAGCTTAAAGTTATAAAGAGGATTTAATCACAAAAGATTAAATAAATCCCAGTTATATTTGACAAGCATTTCACTCTTCAGCAAGTCATATGATCCATAATTATTCTCTTAAAGCCTAATTAGCTCTGTTCCTTATTTAAATCATATCTCTTCCACAAGACTTCTGGCATGGCTCGATCTTGCCTTTTGGATGCATGTTTTACTAATCGGGCTTTTCATCCATCCGGTTACTCAGCCCTTCCCTGCCGTGAAGCCCGGCTGCTGCACTCCCTCCCCGCTCACCAAGATGCTTTAGATGTCTCATAACCCAGCCTCAGAAAGCTTGTGTGGCCAAGTGCCCCGGGGCAGATGATAGCAGGAGTCAAAGGCCAGCGTGATAGAGAGCAGTGTGATTTAAACCTGTCTGCAGAAAGCTCTGAAGAGATTTTTGCTTGAGGCTTTTGTTCCACCTATGACCTCCTCCACCAGGACAGACACCCGCTTTATCCTCTTCATGGAAATTTTTGTTTTCTTCATTTGAAACAATACCATTTCTCTTTAGCTTTTGTGTCCTTTTTCCAAGTGAGGTTTCTTAGCAGGAAAATCTTGCAGCATATTGCCCCAAGGTGAACACAGTTTCAGTATCATACTGGGAGTGTGTCATCCTGCCAGTGTACATACTTGGCTCAGGAAAAAAAAATCAAATCTTTTACCTAATCAAAAATTCCTCAGACAGAGTGCTGATTCCAAATACTTGGAATTATTAATAGAGAGGCCTTCTGAAGTGTAATAGCAAACCTGTATGTTCCTGCAAGCAGATATGTAATCTGTTCACATCTGTATAGGGCCGGGAAACATTTGTCAAGGGTCATTTGGCTACAGTTATCCCTTGTTTTTCTCCTTTAAAACTCAGTTGCAGAATTTCCAAAGTACATTCTGTTGAACAATAACAAAGAAATGAGGGAGCTCTCATGAATACTAATGGCTTGCATGTTTTGCCCGAAATCTTTAGTGGGTAGCTGCGCTGTGCAGGCGCCGTTTCCTCTGCACCAAGACCTGGTTTGGAGCTGGAGGCCAGATCTCTGGAGAGTGGTGTAATACTGCTATATTATCTATGGCTAAATTTCTTAAAAGGAGGCTCAAACCTGCCCATCTGTGTGTGCTTATCACTGAGCTAAGTGACCAGACTACCTGGGAGCTCAGGTGTGTAAACCCTGACTCAGATATCAGAGCAATGCCTTGCAAATACATCTTGATTCCAGAGATCAATCATGCCTTGCTGCTTTTTATTGTTATGTCATTTAATTTTATTTTATGGTGCTTCAAGTGGATAGCAAAACTATGTAAGTGTCTAGGAAACCAACCCAAACGCCGCTGTGGGGAGGAGGAGAGCTAAATGCAGAAGGAATTATTTGTTGGGCTGATATTGGACATCTTTCTTTTCCATTTTGTTCTATGAGATTGCTTACTGAGGCCAAGCAAGATCCCAAGTGAGGTGTGCGTTCCCATCCATGCTCTCACAGCAGTGCAGCCTGCCCCTCTCTGCTGATGTGTGGGCTCAGAAGGGAATAAATGAGCCATGCTTAAGGGAGGCAGCAGGTTTTTGGTTCAGATTGCACCATCTCCACACCAGAGATGGTGGGATATTTGTCACCATCAACTCCCCCTGGGGTTTGTTACACTGCCAGAGCTGATGCTGATGCAGACATGGGGTCTCTGGCCTGACTGGAGCTCTGTGCAAATCTCCAGATTTAGGACCATGGTTAGAACCAAGGAAGGTAAAGCTTACTAGCAAAGCAAAGCCTGGGGCAGAAGGACACCCTGGCAGCAGTGGTTTGGCAATTCAGAGCTTCCATGTGCATGGCCAGCGCTCAGCTTTGATCAGCACATCAACTCCTGATGTTTCTGTCCCATCTTCTTCCAAGTGACATAAACTCTGCCAGCAAAAACCTCATTCAGTGTGCACCAAATCATTCAACACTCGAAAGATTCCTTAAAATCAGTCTGTGCTCTCAGACTTTTGCACAGAGAGGTTTCCCAAGTGGTCAGAGCAGATGTCAGATGTTCTGCTTCTAGCATCTTCCCAGTTTCACCCTTCCTTAAAACAGAGGGATACACTGAGGTATTTCTTAAGTATTAATCCATAAGAGAGGGGAACTACTTTGGTACATTTATGCAGCCAGTATGTTTTTCTGTGAAGCTGTAGCGTGAAATCAGTTTTAAATTTAAAGAAAGGTAATACTTTAGAAATGAGAAAGCCTGAGTTCTGAACCTGAAACAGTCAATGGTGCATGGACATTTTTATTCTCCTTACTCAGGCTCTCCTTGTTATCTTATGGATATCCTGTTGAACTGGGTCTGAAAATAAATTGTGTGGCCAGAGCTGAAGACAACATGTATCACAGAGGAAAAACGAATTTTGGCTAATTTATATGAGCATATGTACTTATTACAGACTTTTCTAAATTAAAATTTAGAAAACAATTTGATTTTTCAGAGTGATATAAAAAAAAAAAAGGAAAAAGAAAAAATTGCCCAAGGAAACATCTTGTGTTTATAAAAGCCACATTACTGCAGAGTGCACCTCTTGTTTTGCCAGGTCCAATTCGTCTGGCATAGGTGAGGAGCAATGCCATTGGCATGGACACTCCACCATCTCCTCATCTGTCCTGGAGACTGGGACACTCTGTATCATTCCTGTTGGGCCCTCTCCCTCTGGCTCTGTGGGCCATCTTCTTCCTTCCCCTGCACCCTGGACTCTCAGCAGTCCCCAGCAATGAGGAATCTCTTATCCACCCTGAATTAATGCTCTCTGAGTCAAGTGTGTCACACTCAGCCCCACTGTGCTGCTACCACTATATGTGTGCCAGGATCCAGCAATGCAGGTACGCCCACACAAAAGGATGGAGAGGAAAAAGGGACAAAGTGTAAGGAATGAGGACAGCAAAGAACTTAAGAGATAGGGAACTGGTAGCAAAACATACAAATTCCCACCTCTGAAGAGGCATCCCCTTGAGAGGCACTTTGCTCCCTCACACAGTGTACCTTTGCAGCTGCAGTTTAGTCCCAAATGGTGGATGAAACTGTTAAGAAAGTTGAGGCCATTCCAAGATTTCAGAGTGGCTTTGTAAATGCAGCAAAGCCTTTATTTGACCTTTCCCTATAATCCCATGTGTGCAGCATTGTTTAATCAAAAATAATCATATCACTATTTTGTGAATAGTTACAATAATAATAATAATAATAATTGCTATGTGATTTCTTTTTCACAATTTTTATACCAGCAGTCATATACCAAAAATAGCTGAGGTGTTTACATAATTGGAAGCTTTTAAAAAGATATTGTCTACATTGTCCTGATCCATTCAAATTTTGAATAAATCCTGCGCCAGAGAAAGCTACGGGATGTTTGAAGTTGTTTATGGAGGTAAAAGGAGATGACTCTCACTGGCTTTAGAGAAGCCAAGATTTTCAAAAGCAGATTAAGTCTGTTTACTTAGTTTTTTGGGTTAGGAGTCTGCCTCTTCTGGGATGGACTGGGGAATATTTTGAAACCCAAACCAATGGAGCCAGGACACGAAGATGTCTCAGTTCCTTAGCCAAACTCTTTGCCTGAAAGGTGAAGAGCTGGCCAGGTTCTGGACACTCTGAGGGTCAGTTTTCCTTATCCATCAGGCACAGACAATGGGTTTGTGGCTGTGTGGGTTTAGGGTCAGACAAGGATGCAGCTCTCTGGGCAGCAGTGCTGGCCCTGAGCACAGCATGCAGGGGCTGCACCTCGGGCTGGAGCAGAGTCCACTGCAACTCCAAGAGCTTTGCCATCTTCACACACTCACATGCCAAAACCCCAGCTCTGTTGGTTCTAGCTGTTAGACCCCACACTGTGTGTGCCACCTCCTTGGGATGCCACCTCCTTATTGCTGGGACAGGGATGCAGGAGGAAAACCATGCTGTGCTTGGCCATTTTTAATACTCTTTAAGCTATTGCTTAGAACAGGGCTGGGGTAGATGGACTTTTGTTCTGACCTACCTCTGGCAGTTTTGTGGTCTTATCATCACTGGTTATTTATGCTGCTCTTTTGTATAATAATTTCCAAAGTAATCTTGTTTTACAGTGTTTCATCTTTCTGGGTATTTGGAGAACACATGCATGTACTTAGTGAGGTGACGGGCTGATTTAGTTTCTCAGTAACTTGAAAATAAAAAATGTCTCTTAAAAAGCCGTGAAAGATTTGAAGAGCCAAAATGCTACATTCAAAAATGACAAAACACTCTGAAATTTGTTTTAACAGTTTGGATGTACTAATACATTCCTTTTATCTCTCCTAAACTTCTTGGCTTACTAAAAAGATTCCTATCCAGATTGTCTCTAACAAATTTGTCCTACACATGGGTTGCACAACTGAAACCAATCTTAATTGTTCATTCTTAGGCTTTCAGTGGTATTATCAAATTCTGGATTGATTGTTGTTTTCTAATCTTAATTATAGTGTCATTTTAAGTCCACAGAAGGGCTTTAAAAATAATTTGAGCTGGGATCATGCCAAAAGCTGCATCTGGATTCCTGGAGGATGAGGGAAGTTTTGAATCAAACATCTGGCAAGTTTGCTGGGTAGAGAAAGGCCAGGACAGTACTCTTCAACCTGTGCAGTTATCAATGGGAACTCTTGGCTGCTGTGGCAGAGTTGCTCAGCCTTTCTGTTTCATTGGGAATGTGGTATTCAAGATCTTGCTTAACACCTGACCTGATGATTCCTGGCTGTCCTGAGGAAAAACTATACTTGGAGAGGAAAGGGATGGATTTCCTGGTGGTGGTGGTACTTACTTTTAAATTGCTTTCTGTAGAGGGACTCAAGAAGACAAACAAACAAAAAAAAAACAAAAACAAAGCAAAAAACCCTAACAAAAACCAACCAACCAACCAAAAACAAAACAAAAAAAGCGCAAAAAACCCCAAACAAACCAACCAAAACAAAACAAAAACCAACCAAACAACAACAAAACAAACAAACAAACAAAACAAAAAAAATAAAAACACAAAACAAACAGAAAACAAACAAACAAACAAAAAACCAAAGTCAAAAATGCCAAGTGGAGGACCCCCAAGGTGTGCAGTATCCCCATGCCTGCTGCAAGCTGCCATCCTTGCTTGGCACTTTACACTGGTGGGATCCCACTCTTATGGTACCACATCTCTATAAAGTCACTCCTTATGGTTTTAGGGTCCAAATAACAGCCCTGAAGACCACCTCCCTCTCTGTCACTGTTCTTGGACCTCCTTGGTGTGACACAGAGAATGGCCTGAGTTTGGTGCTAGAAAATCCAGTGATGGCATCACCCTGAGTGTCCCTCTGGAAATGCTGTGTTTCTCGTTCTGGTGTTTTTCAAGCAGAGCTCCACCCGTGGTTTCCTGGGGCAGAGTCCTTGCTGGCACTACAAGTCTCTTGTGTCTCCCCCTCCCCTGGTGCTTGCTCTGCCTGCACAGCAGCTTCAGGCTGACACCAAGAGTGCTCACGAGCAAAGCTGTGCTTCCAGCCTCACCCACAAGTGCTGTTGGCTTGTGAGCAACCAGAGTGTTTGCAGGGAGCAACAGCAAAGAGTCACTGGTTACAGCAGAGTCACAAAGCTTTGTGAATTTTCCCCTAAATGATTCATGTTCAATTCCACCCTTCACGTCTCAGTCCTGAAGTGAACACCATGAGACACACCGAGTTAATTTCAGTTATTAGCATAAGGGTGAATATTACCTTGCAGGAGCATCAAGGTTACCTGTGTTTTGTGTGTGTACATTTAGCATGTTGTATGCTATTGCCAGAGGGTATCCTGGAAGCTGCGTAACTTGGTGCTCTTCATGTCACCAAACTTAATATGAAGAAGTATTCTCTCTTAACTCCAAACAGCAGAAGTGTCTATTTCATTTGTTTTTATCGTCAGAAGCAAGTTTAACTTCAAATTTCTGATTTCTGAAGTTGGATCTGAAGTACTTTCCAAGCTTAAGAAATCATTTTGATGTCTAGAAATAGGAAGAAAAATAGCTTGTGTCCAAGGAAGCTTATTTATAAAGACTTTAAAAGGGTGGGGGGAAAGAAGAAACAATGTAGTTTTTGTGACCTGAGCCTTTGGCTCCCACCCAAACCCGTTTGCATGCTGAGTCCGTCCATTATACACTTTGTCAAATCTTTCATATAATCCCACTGTCTCTGCTCTTAATCTTAAAAAAATAGCCCTTTGTTTTGTATATGACTCTGGAGGATAAAAACTAGGAGACTGTCTGCAGTGTTGTCAAACCTGGGTGGGCATTTTAATGTGCCTTATGCATTTTTCTATTGTGTAAGGGCATTTGCTCCGTGTGCGCGAGTCCGCTGGGTGTCCATTGTTTATATCCTCTGCTGGTGTTATCTCCAAATTCCTCCCCTTCTCCAAGGGAGTAGATTTCTCCACAACAACTTCTCTTCCAGGCTCAGAAAAGCTGTCTTTGTGGGGCCACTGGCAAGGCACACAGCTCTGCTCGTGGGCTGCCGGAGGGGTGAGCGCTCCTGCAGGGACAAAGCCTATATTAATTTTTTTATTTTTTTTTTTAGAAATAATAGGAAAATTGCAATACCTCAGGAGGCAGGGAGATGCCTGGCTGCTCTGCCAAGGGCAGACCATGCACGCCAGGATGTGCAATTGGGAACCAAGTCTCTGAACAGACTGAAATCTGCAGCTTCCATCTCTGCTATGATTTTAACCCATATTTTGTGAGTTTCTCTGTTTTCTGTAAAGGAGCACTTTGGTTGCAGACACTGTGTGCAGCTGTTTATTGCTTTGTGTTGATGCAATTGGTGATGTCAAGTCCCAGTCCATATCTTTGCATCTCTCAGGAGAACCAGACACATTCAGCTGTCAAAATACCACGTTTTGGTGGGAAGGGAAAGGGAGGCAGCTTCAAGCCCTGGATTTGTTGAAACTGTTGGTCACCCATCCCCTCCATTTTAGCTCTTGGTCTGAACAGCCTCCCCATGTTCCCTGTGTTGCTGAAAAAAATGCAAGACCTCAGACACTGTTATTTTAAGATTAAAACAACATTAAACTCACCAACATTATGCAACCAAGAGTTGCATTTCATAGCTTAGTGAGTTTGTATACCATTAACCTTTTTTCAGCTAACTACATTCTTCTTGGTTTTGCCTAATGTCCATAGCTCCAGGGTTATGACTGCTGATACTACATAACATGTCTTAGGGAAATATTTGGAATTGTGGTTGGATTGTTATGGAAGTGATAAAAGGATGGGTTACTCTGTGTCAGCATCTGTCCAGAAAAGCAAAAGATATCAGCTGGTTGCCTACAAGTCTCTTGTCAACTCATTATACATTTTTTTTTAACATGATTTATTTTCCATTTTTTTCCCCAATAATGCTATTGTCATTGTGCCAGCTGAAAATATTTTATACTGCAGGTGCAACTGGTCCCTGGGATCATTGTAGGGCCTTTGTTTAACATCCTCCCTGTAACTTGGTCAAGCAGTGCCAGCATTTTGGACCCACGTCCGTGTTTTTTTCCAGGGATGCCTGTTAGAGGACAGTTTGCTTTTTATGAGCCAGCTGATGAAACAAAACAGAACTGCAGTGCAAGCCATTGTTAGAGTGCATGTGAATATTGAGACTTAAGCCACAGGAAAGCCAATCCTCTGCAAGCTGCAGCAGTGGAGGCTCTCTGTGTTTCCCCCCACGAGGGCAGCTGAGGTGACACCAACGAGAGCAGACCAAACCTGGTGTGGGATCTGTGGGAACATGGCATTGGGTAAAGGTGTTTTCACTTGTTTAACTGGGGCAGGTTCTTTGGTTCCTGTGCACAGAAATGGCCTGTGCCTGTTTTTTGGTGGAGGCACCCCACTCCTGTGTGGTGTGATTACTCAGGGGATTGGGGTGAGCAGGCTGCAGATGCTCCTAACAGGCCCGTGCAATGACAGTACTTAAAAACTCGGTACTTCTGGCACCTCTGTCCACCAAGCTGCAATGCCACAGCCTAAAGTGCTGCCTAAAACCACCAATATCATCAAACTAAATGATGCTGATGGTCCACCAGTCCCAGTATGTCACCTTCATGAGTTCCCAGAGCCATTCTCCTCAATACTCTGCTGTAGTTTTCTGTCATTTTCCACTAGTTTTCAACCATTTTCAATTCAAGGACTTACAGAGCAGGAGACATTTTCTATAAATTCAGTTATATTTAGTCAAAAGAATGGATTACTCTTACATAACTTAATTCAATTTCCCCTTTGACTGAAGAAATTTTTATCACCCCTTGGCAAGTAGCTCCACAGTTCAAATAGCCATTCTGTGGGTAAAACCTGTGTTTATTTCATTTGTACCTGATTCTTACTAATTTCATGTGACACCCCCTGTTTCCCACAATATGCCAGTGATTTGGCATCAGACAGTACAGTGCAGTCACACATTTTGAGACTTTTCAGCCTGGAAGGCTCCAGAACATTTTACAGACCTTTATTTGACAAAAGTTACTCCAGCACAGAAGTTTCTCCTGTAAAGTGTCTGTTTCTAATCCTTTGTATTTCTTAAATCTGATTTCTGGGACAAACATCTCTTAAAATACATTTTCCGTTAAGTAAAAAGTTTCTCATTTGTAGTCAATTAGGAAATAAATTATTGAGGGATGCACTTCCATTGAGATTTTCTGCAGAAGCAGGGAGGAATTGTGGCCAGATTGAGTATTGGCAGGTCTGCACCTAAAAAGCCTGGGCTGTTTCTGCTGTCATGGGGTTGGCTGCCCACTCATTTGGTTTCCCAAAACCTCCTTACCTGACTGCTATGGCATTTTTATGGGTTTGTGGCAGATTTCTAGACTTATCCTGGCCATCTTGAACCACTGAGGTGATGCATTTCTTTCCTACAGCTGGTCCTCCAGCCCTGTTGCTGGTTTCTGGCAGGGGCTGTAACCTGTCCTTGATCCCCAAAGGGCCTCACCTGCTTTGGGTTGACGTGTGAAAGTCTGTGCAGTGCCAACAGCCCAACATTGATCCCCAGCCCTGGGCCAGTCCTGCCTTGTGCTCATGGCTGGGGCCAGCTCCCCACAGGGGTTTAACCCTGGATATCCTGACTAGATGCTTTCCAGAGAACCCAGGAAACTGTTTCACCACTTGGCTCATGCAAAAAATTCATCCCCACCTCCCCTTTTTGCCCAAGATGTGTCCTACAGTGACCTGCAGGTTGTTCGGTTCTCATCCCCACTGGTGAGCCTGACGTTGCTGAGGCCAGGGAGCAGCTCTTCAGTCACCCATCCTTAGGCTGGTGTGTCACCATGCTGGGGCCAGCAGGGAATGTGGGGACTTCTTCCTTTTGTCAGCTTCCTGGAGAGGTGGGAACCCACCAGAGCAGCTGCTGGTCCAGCATCTATCTGGGCTGGGTGTGTGATGACATTTCCTGGGATAGATGCATATGGGGGTTGGGAAAGAGGAGGCAAGCCTGCTGTGAACTCTCCAGAGATGTGTGCTCTGACACAGGCATTTTCCATAGGTGACTTATTTACACAGAACAGAGATCACGGGATTTACTGATAAAGTGTAGGAAAAGGGAGGGCTGGTGAAATGAAGGCTTCTTATCTCTGCATGATGTGGCATGCAACCCAGGATATAAATTACAGTTTTCACCAAGTACTACTGGAAAGGCCGTTCCTGAAAAGCAGAGGTAAAGCCCATGAAGCGTGCTAAGCAGCTGTGAGCTTTTTAACTAAACTCAGGCTAAGTGGCTCCTCAGATAACTGCTTAGCTTGAGTATCTGTCAGCTGTGGGTGTCATTTGGGTGGGAGATGTTGGAGGCTGAGAAAAGGGCTTGTTTCTGTACTTTCTGGGATGTCCTCAGGGTGGCTGTGAGAGGCTGGATGCTAATGAGTTCAGCAGCTGCTGGGAGCGATATTTTCCCACTGTCAGCACAGATGCTGTGTTACCAGGCTGGGTGTGGATGCCTATGATGGATACCAAAACTCCTCCAGTCTTTGTGGGCTTTTTTTGTCTTTGTCCCTTCTAAGATTTAAACCAGCTATGCTCTTACCCTCTCTTTTACTTTTGTATGACTATTTGACATCATAGACATAAACTGCATGTTTTTTAAGCTCTTGGAAGCATTTCTGAAGTTCTGCTAATGCCCAGTATTGACCTTGTCAGTGAGTTGTTATCCCAAGTGCAATAGACACAGGCTGGTGCGCCAACAGGAACCTGCAGAGCAATTCCCACTGAGTGCCCAGGTATCAAAGGTCTCACTCTCATGTGGCCATCCCCTCTTGTGATTACACAGGATAAATAACCCCCGATACACCAGGCTTTCTGAGAGGTTCAGAGTCAGGTTGAATTATGTTTTGCCCCAAACAAGAGTTAGTTTTATTATTTCTAGAGATTCCAGCCTATTGCTAGAAAATTAATGCTACTAGTTTATCTTTCTTGAGGCAATGTAATATTTTCTTGGTTATGTAACTTATCTTCCTGAGCAGCGAACAGATGTTCTCACTGGATTCCTCGCATCTCTGAGGTCTCTTTCCTGGATGTTTTACATTCAGTTAGAATTTATGAATGTGTAGAAGCTCCTTCTGGGATGTGCTGTGTTTCTTCCCAGCAAGTTTCCCAGGGCGCTGGGATGTCTGTTGGCTTTCTGGTGTCTCTTGGATTTGTGTGAATGCAGCTTTCCAGATTGCTTTGTCTGCCAAGGATCTTCCCACCTTATGCAGCTGATAATGAACTTGCGTTAATTATTATTAATATCAAGGGCAGGTCATTATCCTACTATTTCACTTAATGTTGGAAACTGCCAGCATTTTCATTCTGAATGTTTCTCTCTATTTTTTAACTTCTCTGCCCATAACGTAATATCAGAAACGATAGTAAATCATTAATCTTTACATGATAGTGCATCTGACAAAATGAGAGGTGGTGGTTTTCTGGTCCTTAATCTTTCAGCTTTGATATGCCAGGGTTTTTTTGGAGGCATAAATATATGGCTGTCCCTCCAGGTGAGTTTTGGGTTTCTACACTTCACTTGAAGATGCAGCTTTTTGAAGCTGAGCCTCTGCCATCTGCACTATGACAGGCCTGACATGCCTGCACTGCACCATGAGCAACAGCAAGTACAGCTAATCCATGCCATTCCTCATACACTTTTCCAGTTGAACATACGCAAACAATTTGAGCAGAAACTTCAGCTTGGCAGTATTTTGGTAATAGCTCTGCGCATGGGACAAAGCAGTCTTCTGCAGTGGGATTACCTCATGGGAGAAGTCCTTTGTTTCATTCCAGTTTGGCCTTAGAAATACATTTTGGTTTAGTTGGTGAATTTCTAAAAATGAAGTTCAGACAAGTAGGGCAATGGCTTAGAGAAATGAGTTATAACAGTTATAGTTGTTCGTGCAGCTTCTTCATTTTCATAGCTATGGAATAAAAAAATACCCATTTACGTCTGTTTTGGTTTTATTTACAGCACATGCCCAGAAGTAATTCTTAAATGTACTAATTTAAAATAAATGTTAAGCTCATGTGTTTACAATCAAATATATCTTTTTAAAGTGTGGGGGGGTTGCCTATCCTCCTTGTCTGTTTTCTTTTCACCTCCCCTCACGTTATCTAGAGAAGAGTGTGATATGTGTTATGGAGATCATTTATCTACTCTAAAATATTAAGGAAACTTGGCAAAGAGAGACATGGGTTGCCTTCCCTGACTGCACACAGAGTATGTGCACTGGGCTATCCCCCATCTCCCATTTTTTATCTCCCCTGGTTATGCTGTGCTGGCCCCCATCTATCAGATCATGAGCTTTAAAGCCACCCCTTGGCACTTTTTCAGGCTCAGGCTTTGCATTTCACTTCTCAAAACTTCTCAGCACTCCTAAATCCCAGTTTGGAGTCAGAAAGAGATTTGTGTGCTCAGTGCTGAGAAGATAGGATGCATCTGTGTCTTGTTCAGGAAAATGCTGCATACATCTTTTAGAAAAGAGGTTATTTGGTTCAGGAGTGGGTCTTCCAATCACATTTGACCATCTTGAATCCTTCTGGAGTTAACTACAGCTGCTGGGTGTCATTAGGCATGTTGCTTTGAGCTAATCCTAAAGAGATTTTGGTATTGCAGTGGCTGACTTCTAGGCACCCAGCTACCTAATGAATTCCAGATTCCAAAGTCAGACATCCAGACCCATCCAGGGAAAACAGAGGACCCGAATGAGGGAGCACCATGAAAGCCCAGGAGATGGGGATGCTGCCTGAGCAAGCCAGTGGCGAATTTTATGTTAAGATGTTCAGTGCTGCACTGTCTGCCTGGAGTCCTTTCCTGCAGCTTCTGGATTCTTCAGGATTGCAGGCACCTTTTTTCAATGGGGAAAGTGGAAAGATCCTTGTGATGAGCCGTTTGACAGTGGGAGCATTGATTCAGGTGTTGGGTGCTTGGTGATAGCAGGAGCAAGGTGCTGGTGCCCTTCTGCTGCGTGTCCCTGGGCGCGAACCAGAATTGGTGTGGGACTTGCACCCTTAATGCTTAAATGTATCTCAGCTTCAGTGGGAAGATTTGTCCAACTGCTTTTCAAAGGACTGGGCTGGATGGGGAAAAAAAGCTTCATGGAAGCTGGATATCAGCAAGTCAACATTTAGACACTTGGCCTGCGCAGCTGTTTTAGCGTAGCCATCCCCAGCGCGTAACACAGTCCGTCAGTTCACAAGGCTGAAATACCTCTGCAAATAAAAAGCAGCCATGCTGGCAAACATTCTTCAAAGGTAGCGAAATAATCCCTAAGGGGAGATCTGCTTTTGTGTGGAATTCCCCAGCAGACGGCTGGGAGATCTTAACAAACAAGGCCTTTTAAACTGCCATGTACTTTGAAGCCTGAGTGAGCATTCATTCATTCGGCACAAAAAGCAACAGTAAAGGGGGGGGGAGCAGGGGGTGGAAGGGCTTAGTCAAGGTGAAAATGAAGTTGGGTCTTTCCCCAAAGCCACTGTGGGTACAAATGAATTGCTTCACTGGAGGTAATAAAAGATATGTTATCCCACATTTAATAAAAAGCAACAGTGAAAATACAAAGAGCTCATTTCAGGCTTCAGTTATCTGATGTTTATTGCACACAGGCCTTTCTCCAGGACAGAGACCCAAGAAGCGTATTGCCCTTTGAAGTGTGGGCTGTGTGGCCACTTGCCCATTCGCTGGTTTATGGCTAAATCTCCTTGATATGGTCCACTTTCATCTTTCCAGTGGTGGCAGGGGCCTCTGCAGAGGGGAGAGGGCAGGCAGGGCTCTGGATGTGCACTGGGGACAGGGCAAACTGAGGAGCGCCTCACCCTTGGAGTGTAGGTAGAAGGGAGGATGCAGGAGGAAGCAGAGGCTGGGCTCAGGGGGATGCAGAGCACACAGAGCTCTGAGCAGAGTGGGCTGCTTGGCAGGACTGTGGGGACCACAGGCTTTGCTGTGAAAAGCGCTGAGCAGAACTATTGTGGCATGAGTGCCCATTCTCTTTGACAAGGAAGAACACCAACTAGTCCCAATTTTTGCTTACCCTGCTAGTATTTTCAACTCTTGTTAGAAACCATTGAGTTATCTCTAGTGGTTAGATCATGGTATTTGGAAAACCAAGTTTCTTGACAGTGCACTTCCTGCTAACTAAGATACTAAACTCTGTGTAAAAATTCCCACTGATATCAACAAGCTTTGGACTGGGGCCATAGTCCACTTCCAGGCAGTAATAAACTCTGCACATTTTTTATATCAAAAGCAATTCTTTTACATATGAGCTGCAATAAACTGTCTGAGAAGTTTACCTTTGTAATACCATATAGGCAAAAAACATCAGTGGACTCAAATCACTGTCATTTTATGTTTGGTTGTATGAAACAGTAATGTACTTTTAAACCTTATCTTACTTTTCCTCATGCTAGTGCTTTTTGCATCAGCCTCATGTTTGCCAGCAAGCCCAAAAATTTCCAGCAAATGGAGTGGATTAAGACAGTCTTTTTTCAAGGAATTGTGTTGTGAACATTCTTAAAATAGCATCTCTCTTTCCTCAAAAAGTAGATTGGTGTGCTGTGATATCATTGTGCAGTCATGACTTTGAGAAACAAACTTATTTATATTAATGAAAAAATATTTCAGTTGAAAGCGCTGTCAAAACAATCTCCAGGAAAGTCATTGTTGTGGACTGGAAAGAATGCTACTTCACATGTGTTTAATTATTGGGGGGAAAAAAATGAATCTTGCCTTGCATCACAAAAATCAATCTGGAATAACAGGAAATCCTGAGCCATTTATGCAGAGGTTCCTCTTTCATTGTAACTGGCAATTGGTTCCAGCTTCTAAAACCTGTCTAATTCTCAGCTGCTACAAGAGTACTGCCTCAGCTGGGTTATACACTGCAATGCTTTGATTGTGAGTCTGTTTTAATGCTGTAAATCAAAACCCACAGCCAACAATGGAAATAACTTGTTGGTATGCAGGGATGCTCTGCTACTTTCAGCTTGTGGACACATAATGTCAGCTGAAATAGTAAAGTGTCCAAATCCATGAGCAAGAGGATGCTTATTATCCTTCCTTCCTCACCTGTGCATGCCCATGTTTACACAAGCTAAGGAAGTAAAAGTGAGGTCTGGATCACTGTTATTTGTGCCATCCCAGAATCCTGCATTCCCAGCTCTGGTGGAGGATACTTGTACAACACAGAGAAGGAGGAACAACCCCTTGGCTAAAATGTGACTTCTGGGGTAGAAAGACAGCAAGATGAGGATGAAGGACATTGGGATAGAGCAAGGGAGCCACACAAGAGTGTTGGTGGCATGTTACCAGTGACAAAACTTTCAAAGCTTTTAATGCACACAACAGCAAAGGGATCAGCCAAGGGGCTACACAGCAGCTGCTGCTTCCCAAATGTTAGACACAGGGATTTAAACCAAGACTGTGCAGGGTCTCCCTGCTAATGAGTAGTATCAGCCCTCTCATCTCTGTGTCTATATGACACTTTATTTGTTATTAATTTATGCAGTATCTGTATAACACCTCTTTGTAACCTCTCTAAGTCATTTAAG
>VZRX01012496.1:19882-30892 GCA_013398075.1 Notiomystis cincta
GTGCCTTCACCAGCTCTCATTTGGTGTTCAGTGGTTCTTCTGCATGCCATGGAAGTCTAATGTTGTTGCATGTATCTTGGCATCAATGCTTTCAATCTTGTCAGTGGATTTACCATATTCTTTTTGCATTCTTCTGCATGTTCCTTGTTTTCCCTTTCTGATCAGTTCTCTATAATGGGGGTGGGGGGCTGGGAGTGGGGAGGAGGGTGCTCTCATCCTGTAATTTATTTCTCCACCTGTCACAAACACACACATAGAATTCTTGTTTTAAAAAGTTCACAAAACTAAGTTACTGGGATCTTGGCATAGCATAAATCTTGCTCAGGTAATCAAACCTCTCAAACAGAGCACTGGATTCCTGCCCAAAAGTTGGCAGGAAACACCACTGCCCAGTGCCTGCAGTAGGATGAGGTGAGCCTCCCCAGTCTGCTGTGCTGCTCATTTCACACACTCCTTCTGGCCCTGTGCCACTGCATGATCCATTGCTACCAATTATCTTAAAACTACTTCTTGCTGCCCTAAAAATATACAAGAGAATCTCCTTCATGACCATTTCTGCATCTTCAAAAGCAATTCCTAACTGTCCATTTGTCAGTATCCTTCCTGAATTCAGGTTTGTCTGCCTTGAGGAGCCTTTGGGATAACCAGATTCTCCGCCCTGGTGTTAATCAGGACATTGAAGCATACAAATAGGGGCTCTCAGCTGGCCTCTGCATCCTGGGGGAATGTCTAGCTGTCCAAAATCCCCTCCTGGAGCCCCTTTGCAGCAGCCAAATACTGTGCTGTCAAGCCAGCTAGCAGGTGGGTCAGGCCTCTTCCTGGGCTTTTTGCCCCACTGTGCTGGGGAGAACCTGACCACCCTGGAAATTAAAGGTGGGTGTGCAGCCAATGCTCAACTGCACCATGGCTGCAACTATAAGAAAAGCTTGAATTTTATCCTTATATCACAGTTATAACTTAAATTCCATAGATCTTAGCCACCTGCTTTGCAGCCTCTGGATTGAAAGGCAAGCGCTGGCTGCTGTCTCCCAGAGCTAAGGCAGATGTCTTCTTTATTACTGTTTGATTGCCAGCTGATAATTAGAAGAGAAAGGAAAGTCACCCCCACAGGTACTCGGCGTGGCTCCAGAGGAGGATGATCTCTGACTGTTTTCAGATTCCTTATGAAAGGCTTGCACACTGCAAACCATGTGCACACTGCTGTGTGCTCTTCCACACTCCCTAAAATTCATGCTCCCTGTCTGCTGCCACTGTGACTTTGAGGGATAATTTTCCAGGCTGTTACATGACTCATGTACTGTTTCTCCTTCTTTTGCTTGATGCAATTCCTCAGCCTCAGTGTTTGCTGTTCACTTCCTCTGATGATATTTGTCCTGTATATTTAGAGAAGAATATGATGTCTCTTCTCTGTCTACATGCAAAGGCATGCTTCTCATGCAAAGATTTCACGAGGAGCAATCTTCTGCTTACAGAGACATCTTCTCTT
Source organism: Notiomystis cincta (assembly GCA_013398075.1). Taxonomy (NCBI): domain Eukaryota; kingdom Metazoa; phylum Chordata; class Aves; order Passeriformes; family Notiomystidae; genus Notiomystis; species Notiomystis cincta. The sequence goes on from VZRX01012496.1 coordinate 21,369, forward strand.
CCTACATTTTTCCAAGGAGTTAATAGTCTGTGTCCATATGATGTCCTGCAGCTCCAGCATCAGAAACCACATCTCCAGGCAGATCAAACCCTTGGCTGGCACGATTTGGAGAGTTAAACTGCAGCTATAATGAGATCACAGCAGGGCTTGCCTGATGTCTTTATTCATCATTCAGCCACAGAGCCCTATTTCTGATATTTGGATTCTGAGCCTGTTTACCCAGGGATTTATTGGTTTATCTGCACTGTGAGTCACTGCCCTCTGTTTGGAAAGCAGATGTGTGATGCTGTCCTGTGGTGTGCTCAGAGCTGGGCAATAGGGTGGCTCCACATCGAGCTGCACCAGCAGCTGGTGGCACTCAGCTGCTTAATGCTTTTATAATGCAAATGTTCACAAAACTGCCTCATCTCACCTCTCAAACTGCACACGTGGCATTTGTTTATATTTACATATCATATCCAAAGGCATGGAGTGGCCTGGACTGCTGCCATACGAACTTACAAGATGAAATTGTCCTTTCGTGAGTTGGATTGAAAGCTGGAGACATGTTTTTGGTGTCACCAGTTGCCTAGTTGATGTTTCTAATGGGTGGCATTTTTGGGGGGTTTAGTGTTACCATTCTGCCACGTTTGAAAACCAAACAAATAGTAGGGGCATGGAGAAAAATGACTGGCTGGAGTGTGTAAATGAAGCATTGCTAGGGCAAAAATAACCCATGGGAACAGGACAGTGCTATTTGCAGTGTATATAAGAGTAAATCACAGCAAACAAACTGGCCAAATCAGTGCTGGAGAATGCATGGATACTGAAATCAGTGGGCAAACTCATGGGTAAATTACAGGCACTGAGAGTAGCAGGAAAACAGGCTTAAGTGTTTTGTCTGTAGGGAAAAAAATATCTCACCTTATTCAGATTCTTCTGAATAAGATACCCAATTTCAAAAGTAAAGATTTGAAATTCAAGCATAAATTAATCTCTTAGCTATTGCCACCAAAGCTACCTGAGTTATTTGGCAGCATCACAAGCCTGGCTGTGGTTGGTAGCACTTGAGAATGAGCACATTCTCAATCCTTTGGAGAGCAAGGCTTGTCATTCATCCTGCTGGGAGCAAACCCAGAGGATCTGGGATTGGTGGAGCACCACAAGTCGGGAGCAGAGGCTAATTGTATTAAAGAGTTCACAAACAAATGTGTCAGAAAATAGGAAATAATAATACTTGGGGCATTCTGTCTCCTGTTTTAAGGGCTAAAATAAGAATTCTGAAATATTTTGTTGCCTGAAACATTTCTGTGTAAGAAAACTTGAAATGCTCTCCAAATCATCTGGGATTTTTTTCTGTTGAAAATGTCATCAAAATTGACACAGCCATGGAAAACACTTGAATTGCAATTAATCAGCATTTTTCTTGTATTGGAAGGGTCTGCCTGGAGTTTTTGACCTAGCCTGTTCAAGTCAGAGACAAGCCACTTAGGAGGGAGCTCCTGAGAAATAATTTAAAAAATAGGATTTCATTTTCAATGGATGTGCACATGTATAACTTTATTTACATGACACTGAGATCGGGTTATTTTGAAAATTCATACAGCTGAATAAATTTGCTTTATGTTATAGCACAGAATAAAATCTCACTTCTTTGTGAGGCACAGTTGCAGAAAATACTTCAAGCAACCCCATCCTCTCAGTTATTATCTGTGACATGATTGTGTAGGTACCATTCATTTTGTGAGTAATAACCATGTTGGCATCAAGTCAGAGATAACACAGTGGTTGGGGAGTCTCTGGAAGATGGCAGGAAAGAATAGTTTGGAATAAAACAAGTTGCATAGCACACTGCAAAGCTGTTGTGGCAGGAGCCTGTGAATGCACCCTGCCTGCCCTAGAGAACATAATCCACGATCTCAGTGTCAACAAAGTACTAATAATAATTTTCCTGGGAGCCTGGAACACACCATTGTTATACATAAAGAAAGGAAAAGTAAATAAAATAACTCCTATTGTAGCTATTTTAAAATGCTCAATCTGGAATGCTGCTTTTCAAAAATACTCTCTTTTGGATTTTTGCCTGCATGTGAACTGAGTCCAGCACTTTTCTAGTTGGTGTTGTTCAATCAAAAATTTGGTAAGGTGATAGGAGTAATCCCCTTGCTGTAATTCCACTGGTAATAATTTAATTATGTCAAGGGTAGCTCTTTTAATTATTGCATAGTAATTGCATTAGTAAGTCCCTGAACATCATGCTGGATTGTGAACTTCCATAGTGCATGTAAGGATTTGGGTTTTTTTTACTTTTTTTTAGTGGTAGTACATGTTTGGAAGCAGCGGTGGTTCTGTCACCTGTGTCAATATGAGATTGGGAAGTATATAAAAAAGGCACCTTACAGTCTTTGAAAACAAAGATTGCCCATGGCATCACTGGCCTGTATAACACGTCTTTGAGGTATATCTGAAATGGGTGGCAGCTACAGAGGCACAAAAATGTAGCATTTTTGGCAACATTCGTCATGATTGAAACAGTCTGTGTGTTCACAAGAAGCCCAGTCCTTTTTTTATTTACTATTTTTCCTCTGTTATTTATAAAACATCACAGCAACATAAATATCCTACAAGAAAAGCTTATTGCATCCTGTTTAAAATAGTTGTTTTGTTGTGTACAAACCATATTTCCTGGACACTTAAAACCGAATTTGCCGGCCAGACTTGCCCCAGTGCTTCTAGGAAGATTTACACTGACAAATGTAGATAAATGCACGTCTCTTGAGTGCCTGTAGTGCTTGACCCTGGGCTGTGAAGCACCTTTGCTGGGGGTTCCCGTGGGGATGCTGCTAGATGGGAGTGCTGATTGATGCTGCTGAATTTTGGAGAATTGAAGTGTCTCCATCAGGAGTGTAACGCTGCCGCGGAACACGCCGTATGAAACGGATTACCAAAGAGCCTTCCTGCTGGCTGCGGTGCTTGCCTGCCTACCTCCTGGAAACAAGCACAAGAACATTTTTTTGAGAAGGGAAAAGAACAGAGTGTTTCCAGTGAAGTATCATAATTTGTCCCCTAAGGGTTCATTGAAGAATATTCTTTAGAGTAATTATTTTTCATTGGGATAAGAAAGGCTGTAGAATTTTAGATGTTGTGTGGGTTCTGGAAAAACCCCAGCTAGTGAACAAACTTTCTTTTCTCTTTGTGGTAAAAGCTTATTATTCACAGCAAAGAATTCAGCCTGACAAGAAGCTCAGCTCTGACTTCCATTTTAATAGCCCTCCTCCTCCTCCTGCCCTCTGCTCTAATCTGGCAGACTTTTGTGTTTCTTGCAAAGGTTTTCATTTTACCACAAGCGTAATTTCAAGATGCAGTAACATTGTTCTCTTTATTGGGTTGTTTTTGGTTGTTGCTTAGCTAGTAACCCGGGCTGGCACTTCTAATCGGTGATGTGACTCACCCCAGAGGAATGCCCCGACTGAAGATTTGCCCCAGGCCAGCAGTGGCTTTCCAGCCTTGCCGGGTCAATGCAAGGTGTATTTGTGTCCCTCACATCCCATCTGCTACCACCAGGGCAGATCAGTAGTTTGGCTCTCATTGACAAAGGACAACAGGAGAAAAATACCTCCAGTGCTAGAGTAACCCTTTGAATCAGAGAGTGAGGTAGAAATGAAGGTGAAAGGAGATCCGTTTGCCCATGATCCAGGGGCGCGGTCTAAACTGAGGTGAAGCGGGCAACCTGGCAGCGCCGGAATGCTGAGCATCCCAAGGGCAAGGGTGGGCGAGTGCCCCTGCCTTCCTGCCTGCCCACGGCTCCCTGTCACTCCTCTCCCACTGGAGCAGCTTTGGGCTGCCTCCATCCTTGCACAAACACCAGGCCTTGCTGGCGTGTCACCCTCAATTACGGGCACGCAGCCGATGGTCTGTGCTCATTAATCATCGCGGGGAGGAATGCTGGGGAGGCAGCTGTGCAGTTCTCTCTCTCTCTCTCGTGTCCTTGCTGATACAAGGTCTTCTCACATTCTGGTATTAAAAACATGACTCCCTCTTTATCACTGTCTGCAGACAGGGCACAGCTGCAGCCAGCAGCACCAGTCATCCTGAGGTTCAAACAGGCACAGCCTTTCGCTACCGCTGTTCCACACTTGTGTGTGCAGAGGACAGCCCAGGTGGAGATGTGTTTCCTACACCACAGCAGTCTTGGGCATCCCAGCCAGTGGGACAGGCACAGAGAAAGCCGAGGTGAAAGCTTCGAAGAAGATGCAGGTTTCTGTGACTAAATAAAAACAATCAGAGTTGAGCTCTGTGCAGGCCCCCAGAAGTGGGTGAACACCAGTGTGTCCCCTCCACCCCACTGAGGCTTGAGACACTCATCTCCCTGCAAGATTAGGCCCTGCAGTTAGTAAACACAGACAATAAGTCTTGGGTTTCCCCCCCTTCCTCTATGTTTTCACTGCCAAGCCCAAACTTTATGTGTAACAGATGGAGCCAGTCTGCAAACTCATAGTGCCTGCTCATCTCCCAGGCTTGACCTTTGCATGTAGAATATGGCAGGGAATTCATACGAGCTATTTTAGCAATCTCTGGCAGCTTGATTGATTTTTAAGTGCCGAAAAACATGTTTTGCATTTAAAACAGAGTTCATTAGAATAGCTGGGGTTGCTTAGCAGTGCAGTGATGTGTTTAAAAAGAAAACTTAAGAGAAACCTAATAGTATAGCTGGCTCCCTGGCTTTGCCAAAGATTTGAGAAATATGAAATACAATAATATTTCAGCACAGAGTTAATTACAGGAACTTATTTAAATTCACTTTGGAGTAGTGGCTGTGTTATTGAGCTTTTAAAGTAAATAAAAGACGGGTAGCTGTTACCTTGCAATGTCATCGACATGAGAAGATCCTGTCCTGTGGTTTATGTTTCCACTATTATCCAACAGTATGAAGGGGAAGGAGATGGGGAATATGTCTGACAATATTCTGTGTGCAAGTGTGTGAAGAAGAGAGGGAGGAAAAGGCACCCCCAAATCCCCTGCAGTGTACCAGGAGGTACCCAGTGCAGCAGACATCACACATGATGGTTGCACGGGAAAGGAAGGTTCTTTGTGAAGGTGGTGGATGGATGAGGCCATCCCAGAACATCTCTGCACAAGGCCAGCATCCCTAAAAGTGGTATCTGCCCAGCAAAGAAGGTGGGGTAGAAGGTGAAATTCTCTTTTATCTCTCTTCCCTCCTCTCAAAGAGAAGATCAAGAGGTTTTTTTCTGTATGAGCATTTGTTTCTTGGAATGCTGGAGGAGAACATGTGAAAGCAAAGCAAGGGCTTTGCAGAAGGCAAAGCTTGGAAGAGCTGGAGCTCACCTTTGAGTCATTTTGGGTACAAAAAAATGTTTTAAGCCATTTTCTGTGATGATACTTGGCTTGGGACCTCAGTTGCATTTAGAGTAGTAGGGAGCACTCACAGCTAGACCCAGAGCCAGTGGGAACCAGGCTTCAAACACAGAATGGTGCAAAAACTGAAAAAGCAGCCTCTTGTGAGCACAGACTGCTCTACAGTAAGTGGTGAATTTTGTGTGTGTGTCTTAATCTCCCTGTGTTTCAGCTTGCTACCTGGTAAAGAAAGGAGAAAACACTCCACAAACTTCACAGAACCTGCTTATTTTTGTGTGTATATAGATGAGTGTGTGCCTAGCTCAATACAAAAAACTTGCTATCTAAAATGAAATGTTAGAAAACAGCTCTTGGGCAACACATTCATCTTTTCAAGCTGATAGAATCCTGATTCTGACTGAGCAGTCATGTTTTGACTTTTGTGCTCAATACCGGGGTTTTAATCCTGTAATCTTTCCTCTTGGCTCTGGTTGCTGATCTCCAATCTGAGTCCTATAAAATGGTTTTTGGAAATGTATGCATGCTAGTAAATTTCCTTTATCTCTCATAGCAATAATACGTTCAAGAAATGCCATAGCACAGATAAGCACGTGCTGCACATGAATCTGTCCTTAGCTGACATGTGGGTTTGAAGTGTTTTCTTAGCCCCTTGGTAAGATCACTTCCAGTGTTTCCTTTGCATCTCTTTGTGCTTGCATCAGTCAAGAATTTATTGCGAAAGGTGAAATGTCTCTTCCAAAAATACAAAACCACAGATCTCCAGTCAAATTCTACACAGAAATCTGCAAGTTCCATGAATATCATGTAACTGAAGAAGTGAATGAATCATTTGAGCTCAGTGAATGCACTTTCTGGTCACTCCTGGGGTCCTTCTCATCTGGACAGGGTTATTTCTCATGAGTTCTGCCCACCTCCTTTCTGATGCTGCTGTTGTCACAAATGTCCAGCACTGAGGCAGCTGCCTGCCTGAGCACCCAGCAGCAACTGGCAGCACTCTTACCTCCCTCTTTCCTCCTGCAGATCAATCCTGTCTTGTTTGTCCTGATCCAGTCTGAGCTTTGCTTTCATCTTGCAGGGCAGATAGAACAATCTTGCAAGATATTTTCAATTTTGAGAAGAAAACAGCAGTGCTCCTGTCCCTGTCCTGTAGAAGAAGAGAAATAATAAACACCACCTGGAACTAGAAATATGCTAGTTGTGGCATGGCTGCTACCTGTGGGGTTAAAATTTTTTATCTGTTTTTTTCATCTACATGAAGGACAGCCTCAGAGCAGCCCTGTTTTCTTTGGCTGCTGTGCTATCACAGAGCTGTGCTTCTCACCAGCATTCCCCCCAGCCCTGTTCCTCTTTTGGGCCTAATTCTTTTGTCAAATGGTTCTTCACTGCTGATATTTATGTGGGGCAGAATGTGCTTAGGAGAGGTCCATCAAGATTTATATCCTATCATCTAAAGCATGTTTTTGGAAATAACAGCATAATTAACAAAGAAAACAACTCCCTTTTGCAACAAGCCAGCTTGTCATGAGGGTTAGCACAGTGGCCAGCAGCCACTGGTGAAATTTCAGCTCTTGAAAAAGGACTGTTGTATTTTTGATGTAGGGAAAGCTTGACTTTGCTCCACTCAGTCAGCAGAAATACACTGGGGCATAACCAGTGCTATCTAGAAAAGGGTGTCAGTACAGCTAGAAAAGGGTGTCAGTACAATGTCCTTGAGTTATTTGCCTTTGGATGATGCTTTAAGGATTATTTCTTGATTTTGGTTTCTGAGTGTGATGCTGCTAAAAATATCAGCACTTTTCTTGGAATTTGCAGCGTGATGAGTTCTCAAGTGAAAGCTGGAAGTTGCAAATTAACTGGGAAAACGGCAGTATCTTGGAGATCTGAGCTGACTGGGGTCTGGGGCTGGGCAAGCTCTGATTGCAGTGGTTTTTCAGGCACTTCAGCGTGAGCATTTGCCACAGGCAGTCGCCCCTGCCTGTGCCTGCTCCGCAGTGCTCAGCAGCGTGTGCTCGCTGGCTCGCTGGGCTGCGCAGCTCCCCACGCCCGGGACCAGCGGCCGCGGCTCTCCGGAGGCGGCGGCTGCGTCCGAGGGCAAGGACTTGGTGCAAGCGCCGGCTTTTCCTGCCTGCGGGGATCTGGAGCAGGGGAGGTCCCCGCTGGTGTGAGGGCTTTGCAGTGAGCCCTTTCATCGTGCTCACCATGTGAAAACCCGTGAGAACCGTGTTGCAGGGCTGTGCAGTAGGATGCTTTGCTATGTGGGTACGAGAGTGTCTGTCTCCGGAGTTTTCCCAAGGAGAACAAGGGCTTGCCTGTTTTCTTACACATTTAGCTATGCCTCTGACTCAATGTCCTGTGTCAGTGCACGCTGCTGCCTCCTTTTCAGAGCTGATGATAAAGGCCTTCTAACCCAGACCCTGGTTTTGGTCTTTAGAGGCTGTCTCTTATTCCCTGTTGGCACTACTCAGCGTAGCAAAGCCACTATCCTGTAATGTTTTTTCAGTTGCATTGCCACTCCTGGCTGGTTTTTAGACTTTCTGCCAGCCCTGCATTTCTATGGGTGCCATGTCAGAGGCAGATGGGGGTTTGGAGGAGCTCAGCCCTGGAGTTATCCACCTTCCAATGGCCAGAATGGAGGTGGAATCTCTACTCTTTAGCTCTAAGGCTTTAAGAGCCATGGTATTAAGGCTTGTTGCTTGTAGAAGTGCTGGTTTATCCATCTGTATCTGTCCAGGTGCACATGTGCAGCTTATGCTGGCCCCTCTGAGCCCCATCTTGCACAGTCCTTCAGAGCACACCCAAACCTAACCCATCATTCAGCTGGGATGAAGCAGAGACTGAAGTCCAGGTTTTGCACAGAATATCTGCTGGTGGAATAAATACTGCAACAGCCTTCCCAGTCCGCACTTACTTAGCACCCACAGGCGGAATTGTGAAATGTGGAGAATCCCATCACGTACTTCACACGTTTCCTGTTGACAGTGAAGCGGTGGAAGCAGCCTGGTATCCATCCCCCCTGGAAACGTTCGTGTCAGGGTTTCATTCCAGGAAAATCATTTGGGTTGTTCTGTAAACTTCACTGAGCTGATCTGTAACCTTTGTGCCAGGGGCATGTAACACAGCTGGGGGGAGGCCTGATTCCCTCCCCACACTTCAGAGCACTCTCCAGGTCAGGTATGATCCAGGAATGCAGTTGTAATCCTCGTTTGTTCAGAGACCATTTAGCTTGCTGTGTGACACTCTAATTACTGCTCCTTTCACAAGAGAAAGATTATGGCCATGTGGTTTTCCTTTCAGATTTGGGTCTTGGTTTCCATTTACAAGTGGTTCTTGTAAACAGAGTCTCCCTGCTTCATTTTTGCTGAAAAGCTTCTTGTCATAACACTCAGGGGGCTGCTTTATCTTGCTTTCAAACTAGCCCAGGTAGCTGGATAGGCTGAGAATAAGCTGCTCTTCCTCAGCATTCCTACTTCCAGCAAGAACTTCAAAGCTTAGGACCAAAGGAAATGGCCTCAAGTTGCACCAGGGGAGGATTAGTTTGGATACTAGCAAAAATTTCTTCAACAAAAGGGTTGTCAAGCACTGGAACAGGATGCCCTGGAAAGTGGTGGAGCCATCATCCCTGGAGGCATTTAAAAGACAGGTGGATGTGGCACTCAGGGACATGTTTGGTGGTGGGTTTGGCAGTGCTGGGTTAATAGTTGGACTCAATGATCTGAGAGAGTGGTTTTGTATGAGCTTAGCTAAAATGCTGTCAGATGACAGCACAAAGCAGCACAAGGCAGGATTGGTGCTGTGCCTGACAACCCTGACAACCATCTGCAGCTGGCAGCATCTCTGGCTGGCTGTGACAGTGGGACAGGCAGGCTTGTAACTGTGGTGCTTACCTAGCCCTAGCACTTCCTCATGGATTTGTCTGAGTCCTGTGTGAACCTCCTTAATCCTCTAGCCTCCAGCTCACCCCAAATATTGCAGCTTAGTGTTGCATGAAAAAGTACTTGTTATCTGGTTTATTTAATTCTGCTGCCTCATCATTTCCTTGGGTTATCTTTGGACTTTATGAAGTGAGACATGGCACAGCACTGCTCCTTATCTGCCTGCTCCCTACCATTCTGGAGTTTCAGCCCCATTGTTCCATCTCTCTTTCACTGTCTTCTTTTTTTTTTTTTTTT
>VZRX01012496.1:30903-72167 GCA_013398075.1 Notiomystis cincta
CTTGCCTTATTTACGGGTTTTCTTTGCACTGTTCCACGCTTTTGAACATTCCTGTCCTTGTTCTCCAGATATCTGAAGATCTGTCCCCCACTCCAGGATCTGCCCCTATGGATGTCCTCTGGCGAACTCTTTGGGAGCTGGGGGCTGCAATTCACTTTATGTTTGCAATTGCCTTCAGGTGTTTTGTCCCTGTAGATCCTGGGAGCACCTTTCACCTGCCTGCAAGCTGGTGGGTTACAGACCATCAACCCCACGGTCTGTTTAGGGGCTGCAGTGGAGGGAGGGCTGCTGGAGCCTCAGTTTCCTGGGTGATCCTGGGCACAGGATATGCAGCAGCCAAGAGGTGAGGAAGGGGCACTCAGGACTAGCCCATCTCTTTGGATATCCCCATGCAATGGATCTCTGTGTTGGCTGGGAGGAAACTGCTGGCTCCAAATGTGTTGGTGGCAGGGGAAGCAGGTCCCTGCAAGGAGGGAGCAGCTCTGTGGTGTCACCCCAGTCACAGGGCTGCCTCATTGCTGTCCTGCTTTCATAAGACAGTGCCATGCTTTTCTTGGTACTTTGGAAAATCTAAAGCAAAGAAAGTAGTTTATTGCTGTTTGGGGCCTCTGTGCGGTCTTGCAGCAGGGAGATGCTGAATTTCCCTACAAATCAAAACCTGCCTTTTCAGCTCATGCTGCATGTGTTTTCTGGCTTTCAGTGCAACAGGAAACTTAAATATTGACTTTTTTAAACATTATTTCCCCCGTGTCAGACCTTATTTCCTCACTCTCCTTTCTGCCTGGTGGCCTGCAGGGATGAATCCAGGTCGGCTGAGGTGGGGAAGGCCGACGGGGCCATGCAGCACGTGCTCATCTTGGTGCAGTTGCAGAGCTCTGCCTGCACATCCAGAGCACATTGGCTAACCCAGGCTCTGTGGATGCCCTGGAATTCTGGCCGAGAGTCCTCATCTGTGTAAATAGCCCAGATTTTTGCACGCCCTGCTGCATCCAGGACAGGCAGGTCTCCAGGGCACAGTGTATACAGTGCAGTCCAGCACCACAGTGGTGGTTTTGTTTTTCACCACAGTGACAATCCCATTGTGTTATATAAGGGTTTTGGCTATCTCTATGTGCTTTCATGTGAAATGGTGCCATTCTCTCAGCTTCCTTCTCTGAACTGGACATGCCTACATCAAAATCTGTTTGCTGATTGAGAAGTCATTAGTGTTTCCAGAGATGATCCTCAGTGCATTGCTGGCTGATGCATTTGTTCTCCCCTCCTGTGTTTCTAAGTAGCAAAGAATGTATAAGTAAATAATGATTTGGGGGGGGAGAAATTGGTAATGGAAAAAATAACTTGAACAAGATTTGATAAAAAAGAACTGTTCTGATTCAAACTCATGGGTTACAAGCATTTCCTGCAGGCCAATGGGAATTGGAAGACTCTCTTTGTGGGTCTTTGAAATCTTAGACATTTCAAAAGTGAGACAATCTCCGTGCCTATTAGAAAAACATCAGACAGCAATTAAGTTGTATTTTATTGAGCAGCTCTTTTAGGTAGTACAACCAGCAGAACAAAATCCAGCCCCAGCCTACAGATAGGCCGCAGCACGAGTGTCATTTCTTTTAATCTGATACGGCGTTGCGTAGGTTAATACATTTTAACTTGTTGATTTTGATCCCATGTGAGGATTACTGTGATCTCTTAATAAGCCCTGTTAACTAGAGGAGATTAACCCCTACTATTAGAAGCTGAGCTAAATCTCTGGTGAAGGCAACAAACTGAACCAAAAATCTGTGCCACTTGCAAAGTCTGTGGCAAACTCCCTAACTGGCAAAATGCTTCATCTTGTTGGATTTAAAACAGACCTGCTCTGAGAAGGGTTGCTTATCAGTCCTGTTTTCCCCTCACTAGTTGAATGATGGACCACAGCTGCCAGGTCCAGGACCCCCAGTGTGCTGGGATGAAGGGGATGAGCTGGGTATGAGCCCCCAGCCCCAGCAGCTGGGCAAGCTGCTGCCTTGGTCCAAAGTCCTTGGTCCATGCAGATGAGGAGGCTGTGAGCATCAATGGGTGCTCCTACCTAAGCTCCAAGCTCACTGGGCCTGGCTGGACTTGCCATCATCACAGGAGTGAGACTGAAACAGGGACAAACAGCTTCAAAGGCTGAACTGAACTGCAAAGAAACCTATGGCTTCCCCCAGAACACTTGTGCTTGGAGGCTTGGAGTGTCCTTTTTGCCTTTGCGAAGCAGTTGATCAAGTCTGGTCTGCAAACCCCACTTCTTTGTGTAGCTGGAACACTTTGGCCCTCAGGTCCATCTTATATTTTTCTTAGAATCAATCATTTCCTGAAACAGTGCTGTAGTTAGGTTTCTCCCCTGCCCTCCTCCAGTGAACTGTTTGTCATCCCAATAAAAAAGAAGAAATTTCCCAGCTCAAAGTCCGGTGTCCTTGAGGCCAGAAGAAGAGTCATGAGGCTTGCTGTAGCTCTTTAGCCTGGATGATGCACTCACAGATCCGTGGGTCCAGCCTGGCCTTCCAGTCATGCTTAGTTTCTAATTAGCTCCTCCAGCCCTTTCTCTGGGAATCACGATAATGAACATAAAGAACTGTTTATTCTAAATGAGACTTCCCAAGGGTAACAGCCTCCTCAGTGGCTGTAGAAATGGAAGGCAAGCCTGAGGAAACACCAGGGTGCTGTGGTTTTTGGCAGCAGTTGATAAACATTTCTTTGTGGATGGAGCAGAGCATGTAATTTACTGCCCAGCTCTAATAAGAGCAGATTTGGCCATTTTGCTGTTCTTTTCCACTGCTGTCAAAATGCAACAGCTAAATCCCAGTGAGAAACTGTGCAGTTGACGTTTTTGTAGGTAGTAGCATAAAACTTACTGGTCTCTCTGTGGAAAGTGAATTCATCATTTTTATAAGATCTCATATGTTCTCTTAACTGCTCTATCACTCATGGAGGGGCAGACCAGTCCTGGCCATCCTTCCACAGAGGACAGTTGTGGTGGGACCAGGCAGCACCTAAACAGTTGCGCAGCTTTCAAGGGCAGGAGGCTTCTGTTGGACTTTGTGCTGCTTTTGCATTGCACAGGTGACAATAAAAGGGGATAATCCCAAAGCATGAGCTTGCTCCTCAAGCAAAACCATCAGCCATCTTTTTTAATCCTTGACAGCAGTTACTCCAAAGACCATTCCCTGGCATAAACTGATCAGAGTGGCTACTCTACTGTGATTGTGGTGATATCAATAAAAGTGAAATAAAAGTCCTGTTGTCCCTGTTTTATCCCCAAAGCCATAGAACAAGGAAATATATCAACACAGAGCAATGCCTGGGCAGAGCAATGGATTCAGGCAGCTGCCCCACTTCCAGGCCCACACTAGCACATTCAAAACTGGCTTGGGCACCTTTGAGCACTACTGCACTACACTGTGTGTGAACAGTGACTTGAATCAATGGAAACTCAGAGATCTGAGCCGTGTGCCAGTGAGGCCAGTACCCATGTCATCAGGTAGTGAACATGGGCAGTGCATGAAGCTTCATGGCACAAGCACTGTCAGGCTAGTTAGGGTCAGTGCTCGGTGGTGGAGCACCCTCAGCTGGTTTCTCAAGGGGCTTAATCCATGGAGCCTGACATAGGTATATACACTCCACACTGGGCTAGAAAAAGGTCCAGACATAAAGACTAGAGTGCCAATTCCCATGATTTTTCACCCCAGCCTGTGTTTTACAGTTGTGCCCCCTTAGGCATCCGCCAGCACTCCTGGATGGTGCAGAGTCCCACCTCAGGGCTGGCTCTGAGCTGCTGTGGCAGCCCACGGTGTCTCACTGTGGTGCTCTGACCCCATCTTCTGCAGGACTGCATCGTGAAAACATTCTGGCAGATGCAGCAGTTGGATTGCATTGGCTGAAAAAGTGTAGGGAGACAAGCATAATCTCTGATGTCTTCAGCAGCACTGCAAGGGAGTTTGGTGTGCTGGGAATGATGATCAAATGAAGTCGCCATTGCACACAACAGCGACCTTGTGAACATGCAAAGGGTTCTGGCACTCACAAGTTTAAAAAAGTCCGCATCAGCCACATGCCAGCACAATTTTCACTGGACTTCTGTGGTTCTCTGTTGTCATTCAGCATTTAATTACATGATTGTAGTCTGGAGTTTTTTTAAAGTTCCGTTTCTGGAAGGGTTTCCTGCGAGGTCCAAACGCAACAATGTTTTAGTATTGCACTCTGCCTGGCTTACAAAACAGCTGAATCCACAGGGAGAGCCGGAGGAGCTGCGCAGCTGAGGGGGCGGCTGCCCTTGTCTCCAGCTCTGCAAACAGAGTTCCCTTAAGAGCTCCCTCAAGGCTGACCCCTCTCTGGAGGAGCCCTGGGTTCACGGGGCTTGGCTGTCAAACCACAGGCACACGCCCAGCCTCACACACGGGGTGATGCCTCTGTGCTTGGGGGTGCTTGGGTTTGAGGAGGCACCTCTGTGGGGTCTCCCCACCCCAGAGGGGCTGTCCTGGAGACTGTCAGCACACTGAGCAAGGAGGCCGCCTCTTGCTCTCGGTTTTGGTGCAAATTTCATCATTTCATGGCCTTTGACCACCTCCCATAGGACTGATGCTCTGAAAGAGTTTAAAAACTTGGAGAGCTCTGCTGAAACTTGGGCCATGAAAGCTCAGGTTTTCTCAGCATACATGTCTCAAGCAAGGCACTGGGGTTAGGAGTTCTGCCATGCCACTGCCAGGCTGAGATGCTTTCCAGAAGCATCTGTCCCTCCCTGAGGAACACAGAGGCTCCTGTACTTGGGCACATTTGTCCCTGTGCATGCAGACACGGTGATTTTGATATGAATAGCAGCTACCTAACAGAAAATTGTGTACAGTGATAATAAGAAATGCATACAGCTACAATAAGGAAGGTGGTGGCTCTGATTTTCCTGCACTCACCATGTGCTAATGTGGAGAACTCTGTCCTGGTCCTTGCATCCTGTCATAGCTGAAAATATATTCAGTCAGAAATTATTGTTCTAGTCAGGGTTTGCATAAGGATTTGGGATTCTGGTCCATGACAAGCACATTTTGATGTCAATCTAGCATCAATACTCTTCTTCTGTGAAAGGTAAAGAGTGGTGTTTATTTGGTAGGAAATCTAAGGAATTAGAATCACAGAATTATCAAAGTGGGAAGAAACAAAATCTAAGTAAAGAACTATCAATTTTCTTTATATTGAACTTAGTTTCTATTTGCAGCTTTCATGCCCTAGTGGTTAACATCATGGAAGTAAAAACATATTATTACTACTACCACTACTAATTAAGAGTGTGGAAAGGTCCAGAAACCCAAGTCAGAGCAAAATATGTAACATGACACATTTCTAAATGAATGTTTATTTCAAGTGGGGGGTTTTGTGCCAACAAACACCACACAAGTTCTGAGTAGAAGCTTCAAGCTCTGTATGCAAACAGGAGAGTGTGATGCTGTTTTCAGGTTATGAACCCCCCCTGCACATGACAATCATTATTGCTGAGCACCAGTGCACTGGGTTTTGCTGGATCCTTAAAGGAATTAACAGAACTGTGGACTTGGGGTTACCTAATGTCCTGGCATTGAATTGTTTCTCAGTGCCATGCATTGCTTCAGGATCTCTGTGTTACTAAAGGTTGCACATTTTTCTTCTGCTTGCAATAACATCTGAAACTTCATCTGCAGTGAACCACTCTGCTTAACATTCTGCCTTAACTTTCATTTGATTTTAATTATTGCACTTTAGGAGACTCATCCACAGAAGTGTCTATGTGGGCAACAATAAAAAGCTCAAGTTAAATTTATTCTGAGTTATTATCTGCAATTGTGACAGATAATAGATACTGGATTTCTGTTAGTATTGTGATTCATTTAAATACAAACCATATGTCTGAAGTCAGCGCCTTGGAGATAAGTCAGACATCTGGCTGAGATTCCACGTTTGGGAATGTAAATGATGCAGATGGTGAGATTGTAATACACACTGTGCCCATCGGGTCGTAACGTTGATGAACAAGCACTTCATTAGTACAAAAGGTGGGAAAGAAATCCGAACTGAGATGAAATTTCTCAAGGAATGCACACTATATTGATTTCACTTTGCTGCTGGCACTCACAGGTTTGGGGGAGTCTGCTTTACACCACATGCCAAACCTTTATTCCATATATGCCTGTTATATTATAGTGCTTTCAAACCACTTTAGAGAATCAGATTGATATCTCAGCCTGTAAAAATGTTGGGTTTTCTTCCTTTGAGTGTCTCAGAAATAAAAACCGACTTGTGAATAGAGTAGGAAAGAAAACAACTAGTTTGTTTTATTCTGCATAAAATACTACCTCTACAAAAGCATTCTGGTGTGAACAGTGCACTCAAAGACAGTGCACAAGTATTACATGTAGATAAATTGGTGGTAATGTAGAAGCAGTACAAAGTGACACAAAATGTACATTCCAAGAGGAACAGAAACACAAAATGGATGTTCTGAGGTATCATTCTAGCAATTATAATCTTGTTTTTACTGATACTGGTTTAGCCTCAGATCTAAATTTAACATTGTCTCTACAGACTAGAAAGACAGATGCCTTGGGTGTGCAGAGTGTTTACCTGCAAGTACACTTTTTTGGCACAACTTGCACTTTCCAGGAAGAGCTAAAATTAATTCGTGAAGAGCCAGTCACCCACAGCCACACCAGTCACCAGTCACAATAAGCCAGTCAGAAAAAACACACTGCTCTCTTCTACACTTCCTTAGCAGTCACTCTGTATTTACTTACTTAAGTGCAACATCAGCTTGAAAATTGTGGAAGTTTAGTAATGACACAGCATGAAATATATTAAAGGAGGATAAGTTAATGGGAAGAAACCAGCCAAACTTTCCCTGGTGGCTTGCTTTAGATGAAGGTGATGACTTTTGCCTATAGTCATGGTTTGTCCTGGGCCTCCTCTCAGCCATGACTGCTGTGACATGAAAAAAATGTTTAAATACTGAATGAAGAATAAAGCATTAGCAGAGATGAAGGCACATATTTTAGCAGTTGTATAATATTTGTGTTAACAACACCAAATTTTCAGGTTTATGTTGCCATTCCAGTGAGGGCTGTGCAGGTAGTTTCAGGTCCTTCCACAAGGACCATCCTTCCACATATTTCCTAGGTATGAACAGGTATTACAGTAGCAAGATGTTTATGCTGTAATACCTTAAATGTGCTAATGGTAAAGGAAGAACCAGAAACATGGCACTGAGAAAGCAGCCTGACCCAGACCACCAAAATTAGCAAACAAAAAAGTGGCATTGTGAGAGAAATGCCAAAAGCCCGTGGCAGAGTGATGGGGGAGAGTTTGCCACAGGCAAACAAGAACAGGACCAGCAGCAAGCACGTCCTGAAACTGACACCCAGCAGGATGTTTGCCCTCATTGTGGGTCACGGAAATAAGGCAGACAAAGCAAAGTCCCGTCAGTAGAAGAAAACAACCGTTTGCAAGCGAGTTGAAAAGACTTTGCAGTCACAGATGAAACCACTGAATGTCACAACTGGGATGGTGCAGTTGTCCAGGATGATCTGAAGGGAGGAGAAGCCTGAGTAAATGAGGCAAACTGGGGGGCCTATCCAATCTTCCTGGGTAAATTGGTCAGTAACCCTGACTTTGTTCTCACTCTATTGTCCAGTTTTTTTCCTTCTGAGCCCAAATGTTGAGCCCATTTTGATGCTTCAAGATGATGCTTCACTCCAGTCACTCCAGAGCTTGCAGCTCTGAAATGCTGTCTGTAACTGGAACTGCTGCACCAGCTCCAGCAGAGTCATCCCCAGTGTGCACTGGTTTTAGGAGAGGGTGTAGCAATACAGACTTGGTGTTTGCCTGCAGGCACCAGTATCTGAAAACACGACCCCATTTTAATGGGAGGGGTAATTAATACAAGGGTAATTGCACAATGCTGCAAGCCATCAGGCTTCCTCTCAGAATTCATCATGCTCAAGGCTCTCCATGCATCCATCACAAGTCACCCTCACCAGCTCAGGATCACATCTTCACTGCTTACCTGAGGATGGGAAGGTCCAGGTTGGGGTTTGTGACCTTTCCTCTCAGCTCCCTTGTGCATCCCAAAATATTTTGCCTTCAAGTCTCTGTCCCAGCAGCAAGGGTTTGCCCCACAGCTGGTCCACTTTGCCTCTGGCTCATTTCTACCTCTGCTCTTGCTGTTTTATAGCTGTCCAGAGCAAAGTGCTTCTTCCTCATGCCTCAGGCTGCCCAGGTGTCATGCCTGGTAGCAGACCTCATCCCTATTTTTGAGGCAGTAGATTAGAGGGGACTGAGCACAGAGTCTCTCTTTCAACTGGAACATGATAGCAAATATCAAGTATACAGAGTGAAATGGTAGTGAGTTGTCTCAATAGCATTTCAGCATCTCATGGAAGTCTTGTGTTCAACTTCAGTAGGTTATTCAGAGCTAAAACTATATTCCAGCAGCAGGATGAGAAAAAAGAGCAGCAGCCAATGCCAGTCCCATTAAATTAGGCAATAAAAACTGGGAGTGGGGCTGTGGTTTGCTCTGTTAGGGCATGGTGTGGTCACTCCTGCAATTAGTACATGGCTAACAGGCAATTGACTGGCTCTGGCTGGATTGAAAGCTGAGCCCTGTGTAGGACACAGCATGGTGGGGAAATGGGGAGAAGTTTCTGAAAACAGCTTTGCTTTTTATTTTTAGAACTGTCATCGTGCCACTCATTTGCTTATAAATTAAAGAGCAGGATGCACTGGCTTTGAGAGGCTACCACACTCTGTGCCAAAATCACTGCAGCCCATGGCTGGATGGCATTCCTGCTCCTGCCACTTTGAACAGAGGAGCTGAGTGCCACATCAAAAAGCTGCTTTGTGAACTTCCCACTGTCTGCTGACTGCAGCATAAGTGGAGTAGTCTCAGCTACCCAGGCAGCTCCGACACCACTGCCACATCCCAGATACCAGGCCTTCCACTGACACCATATAAACAACTGCTCCTCCCAGTAATGCTTCCCTACCTAGGAAATCGTTTAAGGATTCACTCCATCCACCCCATCCTGCAACAAATAACCTGCAGATGTGTGTCTCTAAAAATAAACCTTGGCACTGGGGCCGTGGTAGAGCATCACTACATAATTCAACAAACTTTCATACTGCGTTGTCTTAGAAATTAATCTTTTCTCTATGCTGGAAGTGGTTCATGGAGACAGATTCTGTCCTAACAGAGACTACTCTGTGCATAGAGAGTATTTTGCTATTATCTCCGTTGACAATAAACATGGGTCTGACTTGTGAACATGTTATGTTAAGAATTATTTCTTTCCTAGTCCAATTCATTAAGTCTGTATACTTAATAAGCAGTTTCAGCATTTATAAGGTCTTCTCTGGGAACAATAAAACAGAGGGGAAAAAGAGAGAAACATCTGGATCAGTGAAACACTCTTGAAATATTATCTTTTTAGTGTCTTTATAGATATTTCCAAGGGCTTACACTAAGAACTTAATTCCATTGCTGCTATTGATGTTGAAATTATATTAAAAAAAGAATTTTAAGTTCTTGTTGCTTAGATAGTGATCATAACTGGCCAGCTCTTCTGTTTGACAATACTTTAATGAAAAAAATAGTATTGTTTGTATTTCATTCAACTTTACTACTTTTTTTTTCTGTTTTTCTTCTTTTAAACTTCTATTGTGGAAATGAAAGAGGAAAATAGAGATAGGGGTCCAAAGCTGCCATTGCATTGCAATTTAGCAGATCACCTTTTTTCTCTCCTTTTTTTTTCAGTTTTTTGTTTGTTTGTATTGAAATTTTGTAATTTTTTTTTTTTTAAATCTGCTACTGCTACTTTTTGATTTAGTTATGTACAGATCTGTGCACTCACCAATAAGCTGGAGCTAAGATGCTCAGGGGCTAAGCACGTTGTGTTCAAGGAGTGCCCAAGGGATCTGTGTTTCTCAGTCCAAAGAGGAGGGAGTTAAGGGGTGAATTTAATTGGTGTCTCCCACTAACTAAGGGGGAGTTACAGGGAAGACATGCTGGGGGTGTGGAGAAGATGAAGCCAGACCTTCATCAGAGGTGCACTGCAAAACAACATGAGACGAGAGCCCCGGGTTGCAGCAGGGCCATGTTAGGCAGATGTAAAGGGGGAAATGGGCAGTGAAGTGGTTAAGCACTTGGAAGAGGGTCCCAGAGAAGTGAGGCAATCTCCATCCCTGAAGACATTCAACACTCCTCTGGGCAAGCCTCTGAGCAGTTCTCTGCTGTCAGGTGCACTTGGATCACAAGCTTTCCAAAGGTCCCTTGCCTCTCAAATTATGCTGTGAATCTATTTTTCTAAAATTATGGGGGTTTTGTTTCTGTTCCTTGGCTGAAACCTTGCCTTGAAAAATCTCTTTGGCTGTGCTGAAGCAGGGTCATGCCCCAGTGACTCCAAACCAGTTCTGGAAGGATAAAAATCCTTAGGCATAAGGGGTTGTTAAGCACTCTCATGTGATTCATAATGTATAAAACTAGATTGCTGTGCCTTTTGCACAGTGCAAGCTCTGAAGAGAGGAGCCATCACATACCCTGTGTCTGTAGAGGGTGTGGAGAGTGACCATTGCCATTTTCACATTGTTCCAGTAATCAGGGACAATCCACATAAACCTCCATGCCCTGAGTGCCTCTTGTCCTTTCACTGTGAGTTTTCCACATGCAGAGTGAGTATCCAAATGCAGACATTGTTCTCATGCTGTTAGTGTCCAGCCAAGTGCTGGAAACCAACAATGACATCTGGACACCATGGAGAGCCAGTGTGGAGAGTAAGGTGCTCAAAGATATATCTTTCTTCAAGCATTTTTCCATGCTTTTTGACTTCCTTAAAAGCTGAAGGCTTTGTGTTTGGCTCTCCTCACTTCTAGACTATTTAAGTTGGAAGTGTTAGCCTGGCTGGGCTTATTTACTTACCTTTTTCCTGGAGTGGAATTTCAAAACCATTCAAAAAACAAATTGAAAGATCTATTAAATATCTGGATTAAATATCTGGGTCTGTTTTTAGGGTGTAGATGGATGGTTTAAGGTATAGATGGATGTTGTGCCCAGAGGGTGAGTACAGGAGCAGTGTTACATGTCAAATCCCAAAGCCAGGAAGAGTCTTGCAGATGTTTCAAAGACAAATGTCAGCAAGGCTTGATCAAGTTTATGTTAGAGTGATTTTCTGGAACCATTCTTCCAAGAAGTCCAACTGTAGCACATCCTCAGAGCTGAGCATGTCCTCACCCACCATCCTGAACCTTGGTCCAAGCCTGCTCCCAATCCGACACATGTTCCTGGCAAAGCTGCCAGGCAGGGATTGCAGCAGAACCAGGATCAGGCCCTTGAATATCAGCACACCAGTACATAAGCATAGAGACTAGCTTGTCTCTGAAGGTTAATTGGCATTTACGTCCTGTTTGGAGACCCAGCTTTAGAGGTCTGACTTCCTGGCACAGTTTGTGTGATGCATTTTTCTGTGCATGCGTGGGCAGAAGGCGCTTTCCTTTTGTTGTTTATCGAAAGGAGTTTATTAGACATTGCTTATGCAGCATTTTTGTGATCTTGTTGATGAAAGATGCTATATAAACAGGGCTGCATTGGACTGGATTCAGGAAGTCTGAGAGCTTGCCAGCAATTTATTGCTGTTTGACTCCAGTGACCGAGCACCAGCACAGCAGCCAGCCCATGAGTGCAGCTCCTCGCAGCACTGCTCTGGCTCTGCCTTCCCTCCTGAAATGGAATTTATTACTCTCTATCTCACATGGATACTTGGTAGGAAATTGGAGCTACAAAATGAAGAGTCATGGAAGTTTAAAAAAATCCAGGAGACAGGACAGATGTGCTGTGATTAGTCCTGTACTCTGGCTCACCTTGGGTTAGATAAATAATTGAATGTGTGCCGTCAGCAAAACATACTACTTATAGACTTGGAAGGAAATTTGGCTTGCAGTCCTCTAATTGGAAGTCATAGGTGGTGGAAAAAAAGACTTTTGCTCAATTCTTGTGCTTTAAATCTCAAAGTAATGAGTTATTTTAAAACTCAGGCTTAATCTTAGATCATTTAAATTAATATTTAGAAGGCTACTTGTTCCTAGAAATGACAATATATTTATGAGGATGCATTATATTTTGCCAGTTCATTAGACCTTTTATTAAATGCAAACAGTTGTATCATTGTATAAAATTCCTTTTATTTTCCCCCTCAGATTTCATACCTGTCAAACATTGACTTGATTCTGCAAAATCCATACCAACTTCACCTGCAAAACTAAACAAAATCATTTTCTTGGTACAATTCCAGAAAATAAAAGAAATTTGTAAGAAAAGAGAGGAAGACAAAGCTGACAGCATGTATATAAAGCTGAGTCTAAGCAGATGAAAACAGTCAAAAGCCTTTTATTTAATCATTCTGCTATTTTTGACATGTTGTCTAGTGATAAACCACATGAGCATTCCCTTGTGTTAAGGAAAAAACCAACTATGAAATAAAAATCCAAGAAAGAGGGGAAGAAAGTACAGTCTAGCACTGAAGCAATCTCATATGTGATTTCGAGGATGGTGTTTACATGCATGTAAATTATCCAACAAATGGCTTTTCCAGTGGCAACCGAGGTCATTACCTTTCTGAAGTTGCGTAACGTTTTCCTGCTGAGAGTTCCCTTCTTTGCTTAGGGGACATTCACAGGCATTTTTGGACTCAGACACAGGCCCTGATGGTTACCAGTGCCGCCAGTTGGTCTGCACTGCAGAAAAAGATGCTGATTAGCCTGTGCTCAGTGCCTTTGCAGCCCCAAGGCTCTGGGTGGGCCAGGGACTGACAAGAGAAAATGTTGGTTCTGGCCCTGTTGCAGAGTCATGGCTCCCCTGGAAGTGTGGAACCTTGGTCTGTGTGGCTCAGGTGGAAACCCCAACAGGATCTTTTTGTTTCACTACATGTTGAAAAGGAGGATCACAGGAAACGTTTCCAAAGGTCTTTTTCTGTCCAAAAGAGAGACAGAAAGCTGAGGTTTAGTTGTCACTTCTCTCTGCAGTGAGCAGAAGCTCATGAGGAATTTTTTTCTAGTGTGGCTACCTGCAGGGTTTTCACACCAACCCCTCTCTCTGAATCCTGAAGCCCTAAAAAGTCCAAAACCGATGGTCTCCTGGGAGTGCTGGTCTGCTGACGCAAGGGATGTGTTGGGGGAATGGTCTGCCTGCCCTGATGTTGTTTGAAACCTCTACTGAACACCTCACCACATCTCGTTTACTTAAGCAAAACCACAAACCCCATCAGGGAGAGGTGTCCTGCACTGTGCCCTTGGAGAACAGAGGCCCAGGGTGTCCTAGGAAAAGAACAGACTTTTTAATTGGTGGCTAAATTTGCCAGACCTCTGAGTTTTTGTTTCTTGTGCATCTTTCAGTTTCATGCAGGTCAACACCTCCAAGCCCCACTGAGACCAGTGTGGGGTAGAGGGCTTCTTCCACCCCTCAAAGTATTTTAGTTCTCTATTTATAGAGGAATGAGCCCCAAGCATTCACAAATATTGTGCTCTGCAGGGGCTGCAAACCGTCACATTGGTTAGGAAAGTTTCTTCTGAGAAGAAGGAACCACAGTTTATGCTCCACCACCATAAAAATCCCTTTGACCATAAAAAGATGACATGAAACAGCACTTCGAGGAGGGGAGGGGTCAGCTAACAGTGAGGAGCAGCCAAGGAGCGTGTCTGAAAGCTTTCAAGAGCATCAGTCAGGGTCTCCCAGGGTAAGCACTGGCACAGTTCCTCAGAGTCAAGAGAGGTATGTCGCTTTTGCCAGGGGAGGATCTAGTCCCTGGCTTGTGTTCACACAAGAGGAGTCCAGGAACTGTGAATCTTATCAAAACCTTCCCATTAGCAATGACTGGAATGTGATTTCATTTCTGGTATCTGTCTTAATAGCTAGAGTTGAGCAAAAGAGCAGATAGCAGGGCTTTTTTTTTTTCTCCCTAAGAGAAAGAAAACCATTATATGTGGGCAAAAATATTTTACTTAAGTAGCTAACAAAAAAGCAAGGCTTAGATTCAGGCAATGCTTTAAGCACTGAAAATTTGACTTCCACACAAATCAGCTAGTAAGTTGCAGTGATTTGCTCTCAGAGGTCTGAGTTTCCTAAGGTTGTTCAGGCAAATCCTGCTCTGATCAGTCAGTTAAGAGAAATAAAGAAACACACAGGCACACACAGCAGTCATAGGTGCTGCAGCTTTGGAAGGCTTCACAGTATTTGGGTTATTCACCCTCAGCTGCGACGATGACAGGAAGGGCTCGGGCTGGCCTTGGACCTTGCATTACACCCAGTGTGAGCATAAATTACCTCTTTACATAACCGAAAAAGTACTAAGTCTGGAAATCATGGCAAAGTGTATGCTGAGCAAGTGTCTGCAGGGAGGCCATCCCCTCTTACTCAAGATTTCGGTATGTGTCCCACAGAAAGGCAAACAAAAATAAAGTGCATTGCTTCAGTTTTACACCATGTTGACATAAATCTTCTCTGCATGTGAATTACGGTGAAACTGTGCACAGCTACTGAGCTGCTGCACTTGTGCTGCAGATGGGCTTTGTCTGTGCGTGCTTTGGCAGACAAACCTGTCCCTCATTTGGATTTCATATAGGAGAAGAGTAAGTTTGGGGGTTGATTTTTGTAGGTTTATTTTTTAGTTTTTTAGTGCACCTTGTCGGCTTGCATTTATAGATCTCTAATTATTTTTTGTGCATTCATTTCTGTTTTTTATATTTGCATTTTTGTTATGCCGTGTATTTCTTAAAGCCAGGGTGATCAAAAAAGGAACACTGGGTAGGCACAATAAGGAGAGGGATGTAACAAAGGCCCTTTTGTACAATTAAAAACACTGTGCCCATGGCCTTTGCTAACTAAGGTCTTCAGAAAACAGCATAAGTTCTTCTGAGTTCAAGTTATGATTTAGGCTGGAGAAGTCTGGAATTAAAAACATTCTTTTCTTGCCCAATAAGAAACTGTTTTTTTTTTATTAAAGACATTTCTTGAGTGTATTATCATTTCTTTCTACCAGCACTGACTTGGAAGAAGAGTGCTGATATATTTAAATCTGTATAGAATCTTAAGCATCTCTTTTGCCCCCTAAACTGCAGCTGATCTGACATCCACAGGTCAGAAAGAGCATTTTGGAGAGGAGGGATTTGACCTGCCTGACCACCTATGGAGTTGCTGCATCTTCCAGTGACGTGACCTCAGGCCTCAGCTGGGCTCTAGAAACTGTCCATGTGTGCTGTGCTAGCCCCAGTGAATGGGAGGTAAAGTTCCTCTGCTTGAACTACCTCTGCCTGGGAGGAGTCAGCCTGCAGGCTGATTGCCTGTCAGCATTTTAGGGATAAAGTAAGGGCAATATTTTATCCTAAGAACTCACTTTCGGCCTCAGCATAGAGATTTCTGTGTCTGCTTTGCTCCTAGGAGGCAAATATTTCTTACAGCAGACTCTTCTCTTTCTACTTTTGACATCTTCAGCAAGAGCTTCCTGAACATATTATGTTTAGTCTGAAACTGGTATAAAACTTGTCTTTTTCTTCTTCCCTTTGCATTTCCCTTTGCCTTCCCTTTTTTCAATCACTAAACAATCATCATGTGTCTTTTCAACATGACTCAAATCAGAGTTTTAGAGCTGCCTCTCCGAATCCTCAATAAATGCACTGAGCAGCTGTTGTTATAACCCAAGTCACTGCCATGTTACTGCAGACAGATGCAGGTTAATTATAATTTTAAATGTTTATCCTGTTATTGTTTGCCTTTCTGAAGATTTTCAGCAGCTGTAGGACCCTGAGTGGCTCGCTCCCCTCTCACACTGTGTATTTGTTTTCTGGGTTCAGCGTGCCCTGGTCGGTGTCTCCGGCGTCGCTGCGGTGTCCCGTGCAGAGCAGGAGGTGGGCTGGGGTGACGGCAGCTCTGCACCAGGTGGAAGCAATTATGGGAAAAAAACATGGTCCTTGCTGGATGAGTTACTGCTGATAGCTGCCAGATAAGCTAACTTAATAAAGCAGTGGCTTAATTAAGCTGCATTCCTCCCATCTTGCTTCTCATACAGCCTGTCTGAGGCAATGCTATCAAGTAGCTACTGCTTTGCAGGATGGGGCAGGGGTGCTGTGCTGATGCACCCCTGTGTGTTGGACACTCTGGGGGGCCTGCAGGTGGTGGGACACAGGGGAGCTCCTGGGAAGCTCAGCTCCTCTTTCAGTTTGCAAAGGAATGGGCCACAAAAGCCTTAAAAAAAGGCAAATTGCAACTCGCCTAGTCATTTGTTGGTATCAAAAGTTTGACCCTAAATCCCATCTTCTGGCATTTAGTGATCCAGAAGCATCTCTCCAAAGCAGAGAGGAGGAGCTCAATATCTCCCTGCTTCTCCAGCAGCTACCTGCCAGAAANACTTGGCTTTGGGGGTGTCCCTATCACTACAGGTTTCCTTAGAGCCACAAAAGCTGGATATCACAGTAATCAAAATCATGGTGCCCCAAACCCTCTGCTAGTTTGGGCTTGTGCCTATTCCTGAGTAAAGACTGCATGAAAATCAAAAGTTGCTATGTTTTTAATTGCTGAAGTACCCCAATTAAAAGCTATAACAGATAACAGTCTGCCAGAAGCTTCGTCCTTTGTAAACCAGATTTCAAGTTAATGAATCAACCTAATTTCCCCAGAGATCCAGGTTTTAGTGGTGGAGCTTCTTACACAGCTGTGTGTTTGTGTTTCATGCATGGTCACATGTACAGCTGCATAGCAACCACCTTGCTGAAAGTTATCCAGTAGCTAAAATTATCAGTAGGAACCCCCTCTTACCTCTCATTATGTGCAGTGAGATTGCTGCTGTGCAACGTTGATTAGACATGTCAGCCTGGGCCTGGATGTCTGAAAATGAGTGTTGCTATTAAAATGCCTTTGCTAATGCTCATGTGTCTATCATTTTGACAGATTTAACTTTAAGAATGTAGAAAGCTAAAGCAGGCAGGAATCCCAGGGTTGCAATGTAATGTTCAGAGAAACAGGTATTGTATTGTTTTGTGCTTCCTTTGCATTAACCCTGAAGTAGCAGTTTTCTTGGCAAAATCATTCTGATAAGAGTGCTATTGAGTACAGCTGCACTCATGCAGAGATCTGTAACTTTCAGCTAGGAAGAGATTATCATGGGGAATTGGTTTCTGGAATGTGGTCTGAAGGCAGGGCATCCCTCTCCTAAAACACTTCTTTAAGTATGATTTAAAACTTTCACAATGCAGAAAAATCTTCACATTATTTAGAGAAAATATTTCAAAACCTCCTTACCAGTAAGGCTTGGGAAAATTCAAACAAAAATTTGAGAGGGAAACTGAAAAACAAGGAAATGGTTTCTCAAAACCATCTCATCCCACTGTGGAGCTCATTGTTGCAAGAAGTCACTGAAGAGAGGGATTTCAGCAAACACTTGGATATCAGCCAGGGGAACATGATTTTCTGGTTGTTTTAAGCGAAAGCTACACAAGGCTGTGCTTGCTTTGGAGCACTATCAGGGTGCCAGGCAGTGTTTAATGGCTGTAACTTGGCATATGGTGGGTTCTCACTGTATGGCTGTGGGAAAAGGGTTTGATTGGAGCAAGTGGTTTGGCTTTTGGGAGAATCCAGCCAGGCAGATGAAACCTCACTTTAGCCACAGGAAAGCCAACGAGTCCAGCCAAAAGCCACCACCAGACAAGCTGAGAGGAGAGAAGCAGCTCCTGCAGGGTTCCCAGCAGGTGACCCCTTACCCAGGAGCAGGTTGTCACATCATCTGCTGACAGTCTTATTGGTCCTAAACCTGAAAATAAGGTGGGAATTCCATGGAGAAGGGTAAAAATTATGGAAGCTGCTGCTCCCTATGGCTGGTTAGTTCTGGCTAGCACAACCCCACAGGTCAGCATCTCATGGCAGAGATGTCCTCCTCCTTTTGCTCATCTCCCAGCCCTCTCAAGCTAGGCTGTATCTTCCTCTGAAGAGCAGCTAAAAGCAAGCCTCTCTTCTTCTGCAGACAGGAAGAGATCGATGTGCACTTGGAAAGCCATCATCAGGGCTTGCAGCACATGAACAGCCTCCCCAATGCACCTTTGAACTCATTCCTCCTGCATTTGTTTGTCTTGCAGATAAAACTTCACAGCACTGTTTGGAGAGAAGTCTAATGAGGCACCACTGTTTGCATAACAAAGCAAGGCTTCCTCTTCAGATGTTCAACACTCATTAAGCATAATTTATATTCCAGCTAATCTTTGGAAGAGGGTAAAATATGGAGCCAAAGTTTGTTTTTACATTGTTTGGAGAAATGCATTGTTTGTTTTAAGCTGTCAGTTGCAACTGATAGTTGATTTAAATTCAACATAATGATGATTTGTGATGGCTACGTGTTGTCCAGGGGAGTGTTGTGTCATTGACTGACATGGCTTTAGCACTCTTCTGCATTAGTTATTGAATTAAAGGAAAAGACAGAATGGATGACTCCCCAGTTTTGGAGATACTTTACTATGTCCACAGAGCATGAAAAACTATGAATTTGCAAAACACTGAGGGTTTTCTCCCCTCAGATTCATGTATACTTGGTGTAATAACCCACTGAACTGCAGGTTTTTTCTTTTGCAGCAGTCCCGGTAGTCACCAACATGGGACCCTTTGAAGGTCACCAGGTCCCTGCAGTGAGACACTCTCAGGGTGATAAGGCACACAGCCATTTGTAAAGGCTTTTGAGTGCTGCTGGGAGTCCTGGTGCCTTAATGTGGTTTGCTGCCTAGAGAGAAAAACAGCAGGTTTAGATGGATGCTTAAATGTCATTACAGGCCAGTGTGTCAGAAACAGTGATTTCTCAGCATTCAGACTTTGTTCACATCATAGGCACATAAAAAGTGTCTGATCCTATTGATTCTACACTGCAGTTTTCTCCCTCAGACTATATATAATACTCTCCCTTGCTCCAGTCAAAATACCCAATATCTTTAATTTACCTCCTCCAGGTTTATTAGAAGATGAGAAATGACTGATAACATTTTTCCTCCATGTACTCCTCACTGAGACTTACCCCTTCCTGCAGATTTACTCTGTAATGACAGATATTTGAGAACACCCTTCACTATACCACGAAAATGATGACATGAGTTGTGTATTTGGACAGCACTGAGCTGTGCTACATCCAGACAACAAAAGAGAGCAGGGTTTTTGGAAATTACTTGGGATGCTGAGTGGGTCAGTGTTGGGGTACTCAGTCAGTCCCAAGCTTCTGAGGTGGCTGGACATGCTGTCATGTGAAATCCCTCCTCCTGGGCCAGGCGGTGCATTTCCCTGTTGTGTTCTGTAATGCTGAACTCCAGCTGCTCAGGATCCTCATCCTGTTTGGTTCATCACATCCACAATCCACTTATGGCTGTTTTTAAAGGCAGAACCAATCTATAGAGAATATATTTATTTATTCATTCATTTATTTATTTTATTGTTTTTCAGGAAAAAATGCTGTAAGGGTTATAAGTTTGTTCTTGGACAGTGCATCCCTGAAGGTATGTGAATTCACTGTTCTTACTCATCATGTCCCCTTGCATTTGCCCTTCCCCGTCTGCCCTGTTCTCTACATTGCTTGGAAGAGCAACCCGATATAAGCACAGGCTTGGCCATATCTCATGTATCAGTGTGGGGAGGAACTGTTTCCCAGAAATCGTTGGGAAAATAAAAAGATCAACAACTTCCAAAAGTTCTGCTTAGCATGCCAAGCCTTGATCCTCCCCTGTGTACACGTGGCTGTGCAGATCTTGTGCCATGACCTGCTGCACTGCAGACAGAGGAGCGTGTTCTGCCCTTGGCTGGGTACCTGGGAGCACTCTGTGCACCCAGAAGCACACCTTTCCTGGATGATGGCTTTCCCCTTTTATCCCTGGGATCTGCTGCAGCTGACTTGATGTCACTTGATGCTGTGCACATGGAGATGGTGAGTAGGTGAGTTAGTCCTGCCTTTAGTTTCCCATGGGCATGGTTTCCTTGTCATCAGGGGCCAAGGAAGAAGCAGATTTAATCAGGATAGTTCATGCAGTAATAAAAATAGGTCAGATTTGGATGAAACAGGCTCTGAAGTTATAGGACCACAGGAAGTGCCAGGCGGGAGCAAATGCCCAGAGATGACATGCCAATAAACGTTGTCTGCTTCAAAAAGCAGGTTAAAAAGTTTGTCAATGGCAACACAATCTTCTGTTTGATGACATGTGGAAAGCCTTGATTTGGTCTGAGAATTTTCCTAGTGTGTGGCAGTGATGTTTCGGAAAACAAAGTGACAAATTAACATTCTGGAGAGTCAGCTGGACTTGAGTTACAGTTTCCAGCCAAGACGGATTATGACCCAAACTCTAATCCTGGCAGTTTGTTGTGAGTTTGTTGCTGTTGTTGTATTTAATTTGTGTCTTCTTTGCTGCTGGCTGGAAACCTGAAACAATTGGTGGATTGGTGGAGGTAGGGGCAGGGGGGAAAAAAGAGGGATATAGCCCATGATGACTCTGTGCCCAGAGGAGCTGGGTAAGGTTTGAGTGAAATTGATGCTCATACAGAGTTTCTCATCCCAAGGTTTTGCAGTGAGTTTTGTCTCAGCATGTGTGATAGGGGGAGACAGCTCCAGTGTGAGACAAACACTTGGAGGAGGCAGTTGTGTGTATTAGAGGCAAAAGTCCTGAATCCCTTCAGCATGGAAAGAAGCCAGAATTCTACAGTTTGGCCTCCAGCTTTCCTATGGATTTAAGAATTTTATGTACTGGCTATTCACTGAATATAATGGATACAGCAGGAGAATTAATAGGAGCAAAAATAAAATGAGAGCCATGGCAATACATTACTTTGGCTTCTAATTGTCATCTCTTGAGATGTTAGGTGATTATGAAAGCAACTTTTATTATGTGCCCACTGACTTTGTCTAATCCTGTCTTTTAATTGCATTTCAGTAAGATGAGTGTTTCTGCCCCTAATTCAATTCTCTGCTGGCTGCAGCATCTCCTCCTTTGTTTCTCTATTCCCCCTTTTCAGCTTTATCTGTATTTTGCCTGGAACTTCAGAGGCCACAGCAACGCTGTAATATCTGAGACAATCTCAGGCCCTTGCTATAGGGACGAGAAACATGATTCACTGAAGTATTCATTTCACTTACTCTGTTACAAGACATCACTTGGCTCTTCACACATTGTTTTGGCATAATCTTGATGGAGTAGCTGTATGAAATCCATATCTCCAAACAGCCACATAAATGCATTACAGATGTGAGTTTATTAGAGCACATCTGCACCTTTTAATCCAGTACTGGCACGTTGAAACTGTGAGAAGTAGTTCCAGCCCTGTCTTCTCTGTGATTTAGCAGTGGCTGCAGGGAGGAGGGTTGACAGAGGTACAGATTCTCCCTTGTCCACCCCTTTATAGCTGCCTTGGGAAGACACCAATCTCCTTCTGGAACAGCTGTTCTTTAAACAGACTCTTTCCCAAAGGCTTGTGTTTCTGTCCACATCCCTTATTGGTTTTCGTCCTGTTATTTTTCATCTGTCCTTGAAAAGGAACAGAAATCAGTGTAGTACACTATGAGTCTATGCCTCCAGGTTCTGCATTTAATTTGTTTTTTACTCACCTTCTCACTGTGGCTTTCAGCTGCAGGACCAGGGAGCAGTGATCCTCAGGAAACATTGAGTGGAGTTACTGCCATGTGTCTGATTCTCTCCATAGCATCTCTTCCTGCTCCACCTGTTCAGCAAAGTGGGTAGAAAAACAGCTCCTCACCTTTTCCTCCCGTGTGATCTCCTTTTTCTTTGCTTTGGAGACTCACAGCTCCAGCCAAGTCCAGTCTTGGGTCCTGTCTCATGGTGTCATAGAGTGAAGAAGCAACAGATGCAGTATGGAGGAGTTTATTTTGGTTTCTGCCCTTCCTACTGCTGGTTTGATACCTGAGTTGGCTGTGGGAGAATTCAGAGGGAAATACTCTATTGCAGGCGAGCTGTGGTCAGATCTGCTCTTTCCTTACTAATGTTGTTTCAAAAATTTCCTTGGTACAGCTTTCCATGCTGCATTGTCATTTCTGAGTTCATTGGAACTTACGTAGAGACATTTGTTACTCTGCTTTGGCTTTTACATTTTCCTAAAGTCTGGAACAGCCTGATCCTCATTTTATGGTTTTGATTCATTCTCAAACCACATTTCTTAGGCTGAGGTGGCAAACAAGGGGTTTGAGCACAGGAGGGAATGTTCATCCCTGGTTCTGCAGAGCACACACAGGTGGTGCAGCAGCTTTTGCCCAATTTCATTGAAGCAGTTGTGAGAACTGTTTCTAGGGAACTTCATGCTACCTGGGACCAAAGCCCTGGGGACACAGCTGTAGAACCTGGTTCCTGCCTACAAACATTGTTTGATCTGGGTTGACTGTGTGGGACCACTAGCAGGGATATTTGTATTTCCTAGACCCTTCCCCAGCTTTATGCGAGAGTAAATAAGGCAATGGACATGACAGAGCTGTGCTGAGGTGGACGTGAAAACCATGTTCAAAGACTGGTTACATTAAATATGGTGACAGATGGATAAAAGGAACTGGAATTGTTTAGTCTAGAGAAAAGGAGGCTGAGGGGAGATGTGATAACAGTTCTAAGGTATGTGAAAACTTGCTGCAAGGAGGAAGGTAAACTGTTCTTTATGGCCGAGGAGAAGAGGACAAAAATAATGGGCCTAAGTGGCTGTAAGGGGAGTTAGGATTAGATATGAGTAAAAAGCTTTCTGTCTGCAAGGATATTTCATCTTGGGACTAGACTAGATATGGCAGGCTATATCCATCCCTTTGGGAAAACTAGGAAAAGGTTATGCATAGCTGATCCTGCTTGTGATGGGAGATGGCCCCTTCCAGCATTGTTTTTTCTGATTTTGTAGGGCACATCTATTCGTGGAAGCACAGGGAGGACAGAGCTTGTTTTACCTCTGCTCTGAATAGCTGAACACGGCACAGGCCAAGTCCCACACCGGAGAGGGCACACTGGCTAAGGAGCAGCACTTTCACCTCCATGCTGGGCATACCGTCCTCTTCTCACTCTGATTTCGTTTCAGTGGAAAACGAAAATTGCAACCATGCCCAGGAAAAACACCAGCAATGCTTTATAGCTGGGACTCTTTAGCAGTGCCAAATGTAACAGCAGTTTACAGCCCAGCATCACCTAAAGAGCCCAAACTACCCCCAGACTGAGCATTTTGAAGGCAAGAGCTATGTTTTCCTTTCATGGCTGTGCACTGTTGGACCCTGGTTACTGCGGGGGGTCCTAGTGTTGCCGTTCAGCACCGCAGCACTGCAGGCAGACTTCAGGTTGTGAAGCAAGAAGGGAGGAAAGGATGCCTGTTACTCAGGAGGTGATGGGCAGAATGCTTGGCACTATTACAGCAGTATTTCTGTTACAACAGTACATTTTTAAGGACCTCTGGTGTGACATACAGCATCTTGTTAAGTCTCATTTTGTGCTTTTCTGTATTTTGGCACACTGTCACTCTTAACCCCAGTGCTACTCATGTGCTCTATATACTTCATACAGAAAATGTGTTTTCATTTGCTTTACTGTCTCTTAGCTCATTTTAATTGTTTGGAACAATCATTGTACCCAGAAGTATCTGCTAGATATTAGGGTGAGTCAATAATGATTTTTAGTTATGTATATGGAAACATAGTGCTTTGATGGGAACTTTCTTGAACCACTCAGATTTTGTTTGGACATGTCTGGTTTGGAGTATGGATGAGATATTTCTGCTGTGGCCCCCAGTACCCACTGATGGGATTGTTACAGCCACCTGGATGCCCTCTGCAGGGTGATGTGCTCTGAAGTGGTCACAGAAACTGCCACTTGCTTTGGTGTAAAACCTGACCTTGGGCAGGCTGTGCCTGAGCTGGTTTTGAGACCAGATGCCACTTCAGGTCCCAGGGTCTCCTGGCAGATGTTCCCCATGGTGCTGCAAAGCCCTCACACCCATAGCAGGGAGCTACCCTTCTCTCCCAGCCCTGCCACCAGCACCATGCCAGGGGCCAAGCCCAGCCCTGGCAGGAGAGGGATGTGGGTCAAATCCCATTGTGCTTTGGTGTCCATCAGACTTCAGTTCTGCTGCTACATAGCAGTGAAATTAGAAACAGATCTTCCCTCCTTTGGGTTTCAAACAGAAATTTCACTGACATACTCTCATCTGCACACCACAGTTAGTAAGAGAGATGATGGGTTTGTAACAATGCACTCCTTGCTACAAGGGTTATATCTGGCTTTGAACAATTAACACATGATGTAATTAACTTTTCCTTGTGTTAAACTGTCTGCCTGGCTTTGGCAGTTAGCTTCATGATTTTTCACAGTATTCTGCATAGGAAATGTTGCTATCAGATTTTAAAATCTGTCAAAGAAAACTACAAAAAAGTTTTAGGTAATTTAGTATTTCTGTGAAAAGAACTCTTTAAATCTGCCAACTGCAAAAGTAACTCTTGCTTAAAGTACAGCTTTAATAAATAGTCTAACTACTATAAAGCTATGAATAGCAATTACAATTTTAATATATTCCTTTGCTTATGTCTCATATCATATGTTTTATATCTAGGTTCCTTCAGTCCTTAAAAACAATGTAACTCAACTTTATATTAATTAGCAGAGGGGTGAAATGTTTGCAATCTACGTATCATCCAGTTACTGACCTTGGTATTTTTCCTCACCATGTTTTTCTGTCCCTTAGACTACGATGTCTGTGCTGAAGCTCCCTGTGAACAGCAGTGCACGGATAATTTTGGGCGAGTCTTATGCACTTGCTATCCTGGATACCGCTATGATCGGGAGCGGCACAGGAACAGAGAGAAGCCTTACTGCCTGGGTGGGTAGATGAGCACGTTGAGCCCATCCCTGGTTAATGATCTGTCCTACTCCTTTGGGTCCTTCAGGAGTCAGTTTGGATTTGAAACCTTTCCTAGTCACAATATTATTACAAACGAAATATGAGGGTTAACTGTTTTAAGATTTGAGAGATCTAGGTCCCCCTGAAATCATTGGGAAGTATTACCTACAACAAGACACACACACCCAAACACTTTGAAGTGTTGGGCTGAGGTAATTTTTCCTTTGATTCTTCCTGCAGGTTGTGAACCATATTTGCTGAATATTGAAGCATTATCACCAGGCCTAATTGTGTAAACTAATCCTTGGGGTTTGATTCAGATGTCCAGCATATATAATTCAGGACTGATCATTTATATGTGGTCCTGCTGTGGCTAGTCCTGCCCTGCTCTGTGTGGTTTGCCATGCCAGGGAGCCAAGGTTTTCAGGATTGAGCTTTGCAAATAGACTGTCAAGCAATGTTCTCTGATAAAATACCAGGTGTGTTAATAATAATAATAGTGCAGCTTGCCCAGAGCTCCAGACCAAAGGCTCCGGCAGTGCTGCAATTACTCATTTGTTTAACCACAAAACCTCTTTTTACCTCTAAAGGAAGCCTTTTATTGTATTGGAGGTCTGAAACCACCAGCTACAGGACATTTTTACCTTCTGCTTCTCCCCAGATATCGACGAGTGTGCCACGAGCAACGGGACTCTGTGCTCCCAGATCTGTGTCAACACCGTGGGCAGCTACAGGTGCGAGTGTCACGAGGGCTATGTCCGGGAGGAGGATGGCAGGACGTGCACCAAAGGAGATAAAGGCAGGTGCAGGTGCAGATTAAATGCTCTGGACCAAGTGGATGTCTAAAGGGCTGGTCTGTCCTGAAGAGGAACTGCTCCTCATGCTAACTTGGAGTGGGAGCACGAAGCTGGGATGTAGCTGATGCTCCTGGGGCAGCTGGGCTGTTCGCTGGGCACCTGTGGAGCAACCCTGCCCAACTCTCTCCTCCAATGCACAAATACACTGGAGCATGTGGAAGGCATCTTCTCCTAGGGAGGCAGAATGGCTGAACAGTGACATTTACCATCAGAGCTTCAGTTAGATCATTCCTGCTGGATTGAGTTGCTAAAAGCTGTAGTTTGCTTCAATACCAACCTGGATTATAACTTTTTTATGGTCCATACCTAAGGAGACATAGGGAAAAATCTTACCAGATGATGAACCCTTAAAAATTTCATTGATTTCACCTGTTAATTAAAAAATTTCAGTAATTTTAATTTGTATTTACACGACCACGTCTGAGATTAGCAAATGGCCCTGGGTTGGATGGCTAGTGCTCTTTGGCCCCTAGAGGCTTAGAAAATATGTGCCTGGGAGTCCAAAAAATTTCCAGTCCTTGCTTAAATCAATTTCTAAATTACAGTGACTAAGACCAAATGCTGCTGACCTGCAATTAGTTTGTGTGTCCTGTGGCTGGGGTCAAATATTTTTTCCTTTTTTTTGTCTTTTTTGAAAATGAAATGTGATGGGAAAGGGGTAAATGTAAGGGCTTGTTCTTGCATTTCACTGTTGGTTCAGAGTGTGCACTTGTGCTGTGTATAAATTATTTGAAAGGTTTTGACCTCATCCCACTTATTAAATTACAGCGTTTAGAATGCTACAGATTAAATACCGATAGGAAAATCTAAAAAGAAAGGAGGAAGAGAAAAATGCTCTGAAAAAAAACCCCAACGACTTTTGATGAATGGTGACTTACCATAGGTTCATCAATTAATGCCTAAATGTGGTATCACAGGGTGATCCAAATCCCACTGGACAGCCAGAGCAATTTATAATTTTGATTTTCATCTGAAAATGTGTAACTGGAGCCACTCCCTTAACTTTAATTGTTTCTTGTAGTTTTAAAATATTATTTTTTTCCTTATCAGTGTGTGCATGTGTGTGCGTGCCTGACAATGGAAAGAGATATAATTTAGAAAATCCCCTTACAAACAGGGGATTTTTTTCTAACTTTTCCTCTTAGTAGTGCAAATTTCTTGATACAGTAATGTCCAAAGCATTCAGGATAATGAACCATTTAAAACATTCAAGGCTGTGGAAATAATTCTACTATTTGAAAACTACCATTTTTACACTGAATGTACACGGAACATAAAAATGTCAGTTCCAGCAGATAATCTGGAATGAAATACCCCCCATCTCTCCAGGTATCTCTTGAATCAGCTGTGTGAAGTTAAGAGGAATGCTTTCTGGTCAGTTACCCCCTGTACTCCACATAAATGTCACGAATTTTCAGGCCTCTGGTGAAAGCGAGGAGCTGTGTCCGTAACTCCTTCCAAGGAGAAGGGTTGTGTGAGGAACCAGCTGTAGAGATGCTCCACCCCGCGGCCAGCCCCGGCCCTGCGCCGCATCCGTGCGGAGCGGCTGCCGGATCCACAGATCGTTCGCTTTTCATCGCAGCCGGAACGCTCACGTTTCATTTTAAAACTTAGTGTGAGAGGCAAAAACACGTGTGCCCCTCTCCATCTCTAACGAGGGTGCACGTTTTCCGGTAGATACAGCCCGAAGGATGTTTTTGTTGTTCCGTGCCCGAAGGATGCCATTCAGACACTTTTTTGGCTCTGTAAGTGGCTGTAATGCGGTCACTTCTTTTGGCTCTGTAAGCGGCTCGACAGAGAGCTTTGGGTTGGTTACGGACATAAGAAGAGGGAGCATTTTTCTTGCATCCACAGTCCCATTCGATGGAGACAATTCAGCTGCCGATGCAGAAGCAGGCAGATGAAACCCAGATAATACAAGACAGATGATGGGCTCGGAGCCTCCGTGCGCAGCCCGCCCGCGGCAGAGCTCCCGCAGAGCTCTCCCCTGCCAGCATCGCCTCCTCTTCCAGCACCAGCGAGGCACAGCCTCCTCCGAGCCCTTACACAGAGAAAACACATCACTCCCACAGGCAGATCTCCCAGCAATAGGTGCCACAGGGCTCACCAGCATCTCACCAAGATTAAAGGACCCCTGTCAGGACAGCAACGTCATGCGTGAGATAGACTTCGTGTTCTGAGAACCCTTTATAAAATGGGGCTGGTTTAAGCCTTCTTGTGTTGGTCTGTGCAATGGAAACAAGTTATGTAAGTGCCTTGCTGATCCAGCTGACCCTGGTAGGTGACCTCAGTTTCTGCCATGTGTGGGTGGCAATATCTCATGGCCTTCTGCCCCCACTGGCCTGTCCTCTGTGGCTTCTGGATTTATCCACGCCTTATTCTGGCTTTACTCGTAGTTTGGTCCTGATACAGGGTTGGATAGGGGTAGAGCAAATGTTTGATGGATGACTCCTTCCCTGGGCAAATCATCACCTCTGTCTGGTATGAGTTAGGGGGAATTCCACCTGTCTCCTGGGATGCAGCTTGTGCTTGCTCATATGAGGATGTTGGACTTCTTCCTCCAACAAGTCAATCCAATCAGCTTTGCAGAAATCTCCCTGGTATGACATTTCCCAAACATTAGCTGATCCCCCCAGCATTCATCTCCATGGATTGTTACAGCTCTGTTTTATCTGTACTTGTCAGCCCCGTGTGCCACATCCTTCTGGAAGATAAACTGGGTTTTGTAATGAAACACGAGGCCAAATTCACCACTTCTTAATCTGCATATAATTCCACGGATTCTGGTGGGATTGCATTAGGTTTCCAATAGCAGAGACTCTGGCAATTTCTCCCTATGACTGTGTGTTGCTTTCAGCAACATTTCTTAACACAATGATAGAACTCATTTGGTGAAATAGCTATTAAAAGAAATTTTTGTTGAGACTAGTACAAAATCCAGACTTTATTGGTTTTTGAAAAAGAAAGAAAAAAAGTTTGGGATTTTTTTTCTAGTGTCTCCATATACATCCATCTGTAACTCTTATACAGGTCCAAAAATGGGCATGTCAAGACACTGGTTTTTCTAAAGGAAGATGAAAAGTTGGAGAGAGAGGAAGAACTCCACAAAACTGACTTGTGGTCAAGAGCAAATTTATTTTACATAAATGTCAAGCAGTGTCTTCATTACAGCACATCAATTCCCTCTTAAGGAAAAAAGCCCTGCATGGTGCAGATTATTTTAGCTACAAGAGAAAGGTTGATGGGCAAAGAGTCTTTGGAGGGAATCAAAGGCAAAGAGATTAGCATTAGGAATGCAGGAGAGAAGAAGGAAAGCAGCAAATGCTGTGTATTCCAGTACCTTCACAAAAATGCTGGAGCTCCTTTTCGAGGTCTTGTGGCTAAATAGTCTTGGATCCAGCACAGGTGAAATTTGGTTAAATTCTATTCTCTGCTGTGTAGAGCCCATTGGAAAACACCAAGTAGTACCATCTGGACTTAAATCTCTGAGCCATCTGAACACTGCACAGGAAGCTGACCAGGTACCAAACCTGTGCTGGAGAAAGGGTTGGGAAGCTCAAACAGCAGTGTGTGCTTGCTGCCATAAAAATGGTAAATAATATGTGTAATATTGTAAGGATGTTGGAGTGCAGCCATGGGAACAGGCAGTTCATGACTGGGGAAAAACCCCATGCCTTTGTGTCCCAGTTTTCCAATCAGTTCAGTACCAATACCAGTCTTAATGCTCCTGGTTATTCCAGTATCTTGTCCTTACAGCTGTCTGCTAACTGATAAGCAGATAAGCAAGATAAATTTTTGTCTTCTAAAATCAAGCATACCTGATATGTCATTATATCCAATGGACTAAACACACTGAAAATCATTTTTTCCCTAAAATGGTCCATAGATGACCATCAGATGGATGCAATCTTCCATACTGGACCCTACAAATATTTAAACTCAAGTAGCACATAATATTTTTAGTATTAGAAAGTTGAGGGTTCATTTTAAAAGATGCAGATGTTTCAAAATCAGTACACATTTGGGAAAAGATGAAGGGCATTTAGGGATGTGTCCAGGTGACAAGTGTAACACAGTAACTCAGTGCTGCAGTTGATCCTTTTGGAAGATTTTGAAGATTCCCTGGCTTTAACCAGGAGCACCTGCAGAGTTTTTCCACTGTGGGACATGCTCTGAAAGGTCAGTGTTCAAACGTGCCCAGCAACCCTCCCAGGGTTAACATCATACAAGGCCACACATCATATGCAGAGCCTCAATACACTTGATATTTCTCAGCAATGCTGAAGTCAAAAACACTCACCTTGAGTTTGCCAGTATGTGTCACCCTGTGGTTTGGAAACCAGATTTGTCTTTAAGCAGACATCTGTTACCACAGTGCTTGTTTGCTTGCAATGCAGAACTGCTTGACTGTGTATGGCACTGGGAAAAGGACAAAAATAACATTTGTAATATCTCTCACAGTTTGAATAATTTAATGGATTCTTGAAAAGATCCCATTCATGCATAGTATCAACAGATGTGACCCTTCCTCTTGCGTGGATTTAAATCCCTGTCATTAATCTCAATCCCCATCTCTGCTCGGGCTGATTCCATCACATGGAGAATAACCCGTGATGATAAAGAGCAGTTTGTGCAAAATGAGCGAAATAAGCATTTTGTGAGGGATTTTACTGTAATTTATAGCATATGAAAATTTGCCCTTCAGGGGACTGTAAATCAGTTCAGATCTATGGGGTTAGTCTGCTCTAAGCAAAAAGATAAAAGAAGGGGTGTGAACTTTTCCAGGTATTAAACAAATGAATTCTCTGGGGACTGTTAACTGGAAACAGCTGCTTTAAAAATGTGCTCAGAGCTGTCCCTGCAAAGTTTCTCAGCCTTACATAGAAACTCACAGTCAAAGATTTAATAATGGCAAGATTCTTTTCTCTTTTCACAGTCTGGGGAAATGTAACAACCTTCAAGATGCTTTTGCCATCACTTTATGAATTTCTTTCCTTTGGATCTTTATATTTATAGTGGAAACTGCTTTCTTTCAGCTGGCCTTCCTGAGAAACCTGAAAATGTGGGAAAACCGGGGACGTGCTGTGCCTCTTGTAAGGAATTCCACCAAATAAAGCAGACGGTTTTACAGCTGAAGCAAAAGGTATGAACACTGGTCAGTCGTGTCTTTACCAGACCTGCATGTTTTACAACTGAGGTTAATTCCTGTGTTTGGAGCTGTCATTGACATGTGGTTCTTGTACAAAGAGGATGGCAGTATATTTTAAAATCATGTAGGAATGGCATCTCTCCTTTATGCTTCTGTGCA
This sequence comes from Notiomystis cincta, assembly GCA_013398075.1. Taxonomy (NCBI): domain Eukaryota; kingdom Metazoa; phylum Chordata; class Aves; order Passeriformes; family Notiomystidae; genus Notiomystis; species Notiomystis cincta. Next base: position 61,964 of record VZRX01012496.1, read on the forward strand.
GCTCCTAAGCAGATTGCTCCCCAGGTTCATAGAGCTGTGGCAGCACAGTCTGACAAGCACCCATCCCAGGCTGAGCCCAGGTTCCTTGGCAATCTCAGCTTTTCATTCACTCTGAATGCACAGGAGTTTGGACATGATCCACCTTCCACCTTCAGAGTAAGCAAGTGCAAGACATGTCATAGATGCAGGGGAACATGATTTGACATTAATAGGGTGCTGATACAGGATTCTTGCCAAATAAGTGTGGGACTAAACAAAAATATCACTAGCTTTAAATATGACTTTCCTTTTAAAAGGAAAAGCTCTCAGGCACAAACGTTTTTTTGTCTTCACCTATTTCCTTGCAATAGAGAATACTGCATTTAGAAACTTATCCTGGGCTTTAATTTCTTCTATGTGTAGCTTCCTTTTGCACTTTAGTAGGATTGAAATAATGCAAAGAGCCAGCCTCAGGTTTGGAGAGCCATATGCAGGGATGCAGGTATAATGCCTTTTCTGGTGACATCTCCTTTGAACACTGAGCTTCTCTCAAATTGAAACTCTCTGTAGGAATATTCACAGCAATTCATGCTGACAGGCTGTAATTATTTCACCCAGGGTACTCAATTAATTTCATACCATTGTGTCAAAACACAATTTGCTGCATTCACTCATTGCATTTGATGTTACCTATTTAATATTAGGAGGAAAGAAATCTTCATTAAAGTGAAATTCACTGAAGTCAAAGATACTATTTATCTCCAAAATCTCAAAACATCATGTATTCCTTCTGAATCAGTATGAACACAAACGTGGAAGTGACAGAATTTCGTATGTGATTGAAATACTGTTTTTTAAAAAAATGGTAGCAGAGAGGTTAAAGAAGAATCCATAATTTTGAGTGGCTGTTTCTCCAGCTGTTGTCTGTGATGCTGAGCAGGCTCACACTGACCTCCAGGGAAGGATGTTGGGGTCACATTGTTGGCCACATTGTTTGCTGCAAGAATTGATTGATGGAATTAATGGAAGTTTTCTGTGCCTAACTTCTGCTGTTAGATGCTTGTGTTCAAAACTCATTCCAGGAAAACTCAGACCATTGATACCTGTCACTGTGGGCATTTGTACAGTAGGTGTGTACAAATTAAGCAGCTCACTCTTGCTTCATAACTAAGTCCTGTCACAGTCCCTAACTTAATTTTCCTCCAGTATCCTCCTAGTGAGACTTGATTGATTTGGCATCCTCAGAGGGAGCCCACTGGGTCGTGCTCCACAGAGAAAGACCTGAAAGAGAAGGTTCCTAATACCCTCAGCAACTTTTACCCCACAGAGAAGAGAGTTTTTGTCTATGCTGAGTGGAGATCTGGCCTCATGGTGCTTCTCTGCCCAGGGGGACATCAACCCTCATGTTTTACCAGCCACTCCCCATGACGAGTGCTGGGGAAGACTTCTCTCAATAGCTGTGGTTAAAGCTGTTCTGTTTTGCATAGAAAAGTTCATTTCTGTCTGCCAGGGAGATGGTTTATGAAATGAGCCTTCAGTCTTGTGGCTAAAGCTTTCAGATTTTATGAACTTTATTCAAAATTGTGGTTAGTAGAAAAGTCTCTTATCCAATGAGATGCACTGTCCTGATAGACCAGAGGTCTGTGTGCAGTCCTAGGTCAGTTGATCTAAGGCCTTGATGAAAGGAAGAAGAGTGGAAAGCTGAAAAACTAGGGGAAAGATATCTGGCATGCTGACACACAGCCAACAATATAAAAAAAAACAAAACCAAGTAAGCTTGATCCTATTGCACAGATCTGTTTAAACATCTTAATTAGAAAGCCATGTTCCACATCACTCCTGACAAGCACTGTCCAATTTTTTAAGCCACAGACCTCCTAGAAACTGTGCAAAACTCCAAATGCAGCATGCAACACAGAACATGGAAGTCTTGTTTCTAGAATAGTCTTTCTTTAGAATTTACCCTTGCTAATGTTTGCATGCACATGGGGAAAGAAAAAAACAGAACAACCAAACATTATTTTCCAAGGGCCATAAAGATTTGGAGCTGTAGATGGAGAAAGCCAAGGTTACCCTGGGACTGGATCCTGGTTCAGTTAAAAGGTGAAACAGAAATTAGGCCAGTAAGTATAGCCAATACCTAAGAGGATGTGAGTCAACAACAAAAACACATGGTTTGGCCCAGTGCATGTAACAACCATTTTCTGGCCAGAAGATATCAATGAGCAGTGAGCTAGACCAGAGCCTGGGTATTTTGGCACTCCTAGTGTGTGCTTCAAGTCCAGCTGAGTCAGTGGGGAAGCATGCATAGATGCTTTCACAGCAGCTATGTGATTTTTTTCTAACTTACTCAGTGGTTACAACAGCCTTGCTGGCAGGAACAAGTAAATATTTAAGCATCAGAAAAGAATACACTTCCAAATCCTCTTCATGACAAGTCTTTGCCACTAAATGCACCTTTTTACTCCAGTCTGACCATTTGCAGTATAACCTCAAGGGTATTCATGGCTGGGTCTACGTACTAAGTGACATCTATTTATCAACTGATATAGCAATAGATCCCCAGAATGAGATATTTTGAGAAATTTACACACAAGCTAAAAAGAGGACTTCAATTAATCTGTCACCCAATTGTGGCCACCCCTAAGGAGAAGCACTCATTGATGACACTGGAAATATTCTCACAAAACCTGCTTTAAAAATACAATACTCTCAGGTAGCTGCAGGATTTGACTCTGTGTCTCTGTTTCAGCATGGCAGCATTGGCACTGCAGAGTCCTTGGTTGATTTGTGTCACCTAGTGGAAGCTTTGCATCATGATGATCCTTGCAAGCCTCTCCTTTGTATCCAGCCAGGAACCTACTCTGGACAGGACACACCTCTAGGAACAAAACTTTGGAACAAAACTTTGCTGACCAGAGCCAGCCAGTAGACCTGGTTCCTGGCCAGTGGGGCTGTGAGAACCCCTAGATATTGAATTTTCCTCTTCAGCCCCAGGGGTAGAGTGCTGTGTCTCACAGACTGGCTAGCCCTTTATCTTCAGTAGCCCCAGAGTGTGGTCTGTGCTGCATTGGCTGGGAAGCTGGCTGAGAAAGCTGCAGGGTCACTGGTAAATAAAGCAGATGTTTTCCTTTGAGAAAGCAGAGATGACTGCTCACCCCAGAGCCATAGGTGTGCTGAATCCCCATTTTCCGTGTGAAAAGCAAATTCACAGGAGTGAGAATATGAGAAACACCCTGTGAGACTTCTGTGAAAATATGACCTCATCCAGCCACTGATTTCTCCAGGGGTGGAGCAAATCTACCAAATTCTTGTAAGACTTACATCATGATTCTTAATTTGCCTATAGTGCAGTCATCTTGTCTTTGGAACTGCAATTCTCTCCAAAATCTAACTCACAAATGGCTGATAAATCCTTGTGTTCCTGTCATCGCATTTTGAGTTCCAGTCTCAAAATCAAACTGGTGTTTCGGAAATGCCACAAGGAACTATCTCAGCATTTACAACTTCTTTTTCCTGATTTTTTTTTTCTGGTTTTTTGTTCTGTGCATTCACGTCCAAACTACAGGCAGCACTGGCTGCCTTTAAATTGTGTTCCTTAAGCAATAACTTGTTTGCCAAAGGAAATTTGCCCAGTTCATAGGTACTGCAGGTGCATAACACTGGGATTTTTCCCTGTGCAATACAAACATTAAGTTGGCAGTAATGGCAGAAGAATGCATGTCAAATAATTACAGAAACAGGTAGGAGTCTTGAGAACAGCCCAGCTCAAAGAATTCTCATGAAAAGCTTTGTCAAATAGCAGGAGACATCATCTATTTTATTCAATGCAGCTCTCATAGGCAAATGCTGCAGAATTCAGCATCAAATTATCCGGTGAACCAAATTCATTCAAGAAGCAACAAAGCTCACCCAGGGGTAGGTCTACACTGGTATTGCTGAAACAGTTTTTCAGTTCAATTTGGCAGAGCAAAATCCCTAAGTCTACACGCAGCCACTCACCACTAATAAACTTCTTTCCTCACTCCAGCCTCCTGGCTTATCATCTCCCTTCAGCTGCCTCTTAAGAGACTAAGCATTTGCAGAATATTTCTAAATATGTTTAATTATTAAGAATATTCAACTGCATAGATGAATGTTTCATGGATAATTAAACAGGTAGTGGATAATGACACTTTAAACTATAGTGTGTGATTCTCCTTACATTCTCACTTACTTTATTTTTGAGTCTCTGTGCAAAGGAGATCCAGACATCTGTTGGGTTACACAGTGTGGTTACTGTCTAGGGCCAGATTCACAAAGGATTTGGGGTTCTCATAAAATCTATGGAAAGTTAGTGGCTTGTGCAGCAATTCAGAACTTAAATATCTGAGCAAATGCTGCCCTGAGAAAAGGCAGTCAATGAATAGAGGAAACTTCAAATAAGGAAAAATAAGTTTCCTGAGAAGGAGTAATGAAACTCAAGTTATTCAGAATTTTTTGCTGCATTCCTCCTGGATTTCCTCTATCCTCTGTTGGATTTGCTTGCAGTATTTCCACAGTGACTTGAAAAGTGAACAGACTCATAAAATAAGAATGTTTTTCTGTCTATATCAATGAAGGATATGAGTAAACACCTTATATTTCCCTGAAATATTTAAATAGCTGTTTTATCACATGAAAGCTTAAATAAGAATGTGATTTATCTGGCTGAACAATGAGGTTTTACATAGATTTTTGTTTTGTTATTTTGGCAGGTTGCTTTGCTGCCAAATAATGCTGCTGATCTTAGCAAGCAAATCACTGGTGAAAAGGTGCTTGCATCTAATGCATATATCCCTGGCCCCCCAGGCCAGCCTGGCCAACCAGGCCCTCCAGGTAAGACCAGAGGGCTGGAAATGTGCAATAGTGCTAGGACTAAATAAGCAAACTTCAGTTTTCCAGTGTGAGATGATTTCATATGTTTCACATTTTGATTGATATATTATGTTTGCATTTGTGCTAAATTTTAAAAAAACCCCAAACTTCATGGTTGTTATGGTCAGCCTCTGCCAATTGTCTGACATCATCAATTGTGACTCTGTGTGTTTCTTGGCGTGCAAGCTGTGTTTGTCCTGTATGTGTTAAATTTCTCCCTCTCCCTGGGATATCTCACCTGCTTCCGTTGTCGTTTCCTGTATTTTAACCCACTCTCAGTTTCATTTCAGGAATATCTATTGCTTTAGCTCACTATCTAGTAGAGTAAAAAATGTGCTTTCAGTTTGTATGAATTTGTGCCAACTCTTTTATTTTTCCTTGTCTGATTTGCAGGGATTCATCTGTTGGTTTTATGTTGTATTCCAGATTCAAATGTATCTGAGAAGGAAAGTGTAACTCCACTCACATCTTCTTTGCTAAATTATAGATTGAAACAATGCAGAAAACAGAGAGCTCCTAAAGCTCAAACAATCCAGACACCTCACACCTGGTGGCCAGCAATACTCAAAATTTTGCAGATTCTGATGAATGCAGATCTAGTTTTGGATTAGCAATAAATCCAAGCACTGTGCTGGATTTCAGGAGTCTTACAGAGTACTGGCAAATATTCCTTATGAAGATTAATTTACTCCTTCCTGAACTGTGCCCCACCTTCCTGTTTGCACCCTCTTTTGCAGTCTTGCTTTGTTTTCTGAGTCTTTATCTCATTTTCCTGGATGATGAGTATCTTCAGTCTTCAGTTCTTTGTAAGTGCAAGGACAGTTTGTTTAGAAGTCCTGCAACAGACTCTGAGGGGTACAGTGGGTTGTTTTGCAATCCCTCCAAGGTAGGCCTGACCCTGCAGGTCTCCCACCCACTCGGTTTCCCCTTGGCTGAGCTGTCTGAAGTACTGTAGAATTTTACTCTCCCTAAAACCATCCCTGCTCACCTCCCCTGCTGCCCCCCAGGAAGCGTCACAGGGAGTCATCACTGAACTTGAGTTGTCTCCTTTTGAAAATCCTAACTATCAGTCCTGCTGAATCCTTTTTACTCTCTGCTTTTTATTCTCTATGTCTTTCCTGTGCCCTCAGAATGAAGTGTTTCCCTCTCTAGTCATGAAGTGTTTCAGCTAGTGACATTTTAATGGTCTTTATTGTCTGCAAATGTTATTTCAGGTGCCTGATTTTCTGGTTTACATTTTCTAGTGTTTCTCTTGAGCTAAACATACCTTTTGTTGCCTGAATGCTTCCTAAAAAGTAACATGCTCTGCTGAACCAGCAGAAGCTGAAAATTATATAAAGCAAAATGAAGAACAGAGCCTCTTTTGCCCCCAACACATTGGCTACTGCCCTGGGCCAAAGAGAGTGCAGTCCCCCACTGGAAACAGCTTGCTTGTGTCAGTCATGTAGATGCCCATGACCCAAAATTCCCGTGAGTTTTCTGTGCCTTTCTTTTTAGGAGATATTCCTCAAATGTGATTTGTTCTTTGTGTGAAAATGAGGCATTTCTGCTTTTCTTTTCATTCCTAGTCTGTGTCCCTAAGCACCTGGCAGACTCAAATCCTTGTTATACATGAGATTTAATTGTTTGGTGGTCGTGTCTTGTAGCTACTGTGACAAGGGTTAATGTCACCTCAGATGGCTGCTGATGTGCAGATTCAGATATATTGGTTGTTGTTGTGGATTTGGATGTGTTAAAGTAACGAGCCCCTCGGGTCTTTAAAAAATGGTCGTTCCCCACTTCTTGCACTGATGAAGTGTCCTGAAGGTTTTCCCTGGCAGGTAACTTTTGCTTGTGATTGATTTCAGGGGCTCCAGGACCTAAAGGGAGTCAAGGAGCTCCTGGATTACCTGGACCTCCCGGCCAGCCAGGCCCTCGTGGGTCGATGGGACCTATGGGCCCATCTCCAGACATATCACACATTAAGCAGGGCAGACGGGGCCCCGTGGTCAGTATTCCTGTCTCCTGTCATGCACTGCCCTGAGCTCCACAACTTCTCACACCCTTGTGAACACTTCTTTTTCTCTTGCAGGGCCCACCTGGCGCCCCAGGGAGAGATGGTAGCAAGGTGAGGAGAGGTACTAATTTCCATAAGATGGTCACATTCACATGTGAAGTGCAGGCTTGCTAGAGAAACTACACACTTGTAGTTACACCCTTTTACCTTTGCTAAGATGAAAACATCCCATTGCCCCACTCCTTCATGTCATACTTCTGCTATTTTGTGTTTGCCATTCCTAAAGTCTTGCAAATAGTCCTGCCAGGCTATATGTCACACAGCATTCTTTTCTTTCTCTGCAGCTCTTTTGGCTTTCCCATGAAGAAGTGTTGACGCTTTAGCCCTTTTCATTCATTGTGAATTCTTCCTGTTCTTTGGTTCACTTGTTACTGTCCAGGAGAAATATCAGAAATGTCCCACTCTGCTCCCACTAGAATCAGCAATCATTTCCTTGCATTCCTCCTTCCCTTCCTTTTCTTTTTCCAAACAAGAATCAACTGATGATTCTTGATCTGGGGACAGTAAGTGAGGGAGGCTGCAGAAGCAATCTGTGACTTTTTAATTTGCTTTAGTCACAGCAAACTAACTGAGGTGCTGTTGGTTACAGGGGGAGCGAGGAGCACCAGGACCAAAGGGGATACCTGTAAGTATTCCACACAGGAGCAATGTCCACAACAGAGTGATGTTGACTACTAACCACAGGTCAGCCAAAAGTTAAAGAAAAGAAACTCCTGTACCAAGAGAAGAGATAGTTTACATACATTGAAAATGTTGTTGGAAACAAAGTAATTACCTGGTTTCATCCAAATGTTTTTGCCTACCAACCTCTTCCTTGCTGGGTGTGTAACCAAAGGCAATAGGTGCACCTCTGCCTTACAGTGGCACTATGACCTCCTTAGAAGCCAGAACCATGCAAGGTGCTACTTAGTACAATTCAAACTTTGCTCCCGGTGGGAATTTGATCCCTGGAACCTTTTATAATCCTGTTCCTCATATCTCTTGGATTTGGGAAACTATAGGTTTTGAGTTCAGAAGAAGGAATGCGTATTGACAATCTGTTTTCAGTGAACTTGCTTAAAAAAACTCTGGGGTTCCCAGCACAGGAAGGACATGAACCTGTTGGAGCAAGTCCAGAGGAGGCCACCAAGTTGATCAGAGGGCTGGAGCACCTCTGCTATGAGGAAATGATGAGGGAGTTGGGAATTTTCAGCCTGGAAAAGAGAAGGCTTCAAGATGACCTAATTGTGGCCTTCCAGTACCTGAAGGGAATCCACAAGGAAGATGGAGAGGGGCTATTTCCAAGGGCATGTAGTGGCAGGACAAAGGAATGGCTTCAAACTGAAAGAAGGCAGGNCTCTTTGAACAATACTCTAGCAACACAAAGCCAAATAATTTTCTGATCAAGCAGCAGCACCCTTGTTTAACCCTTCAACATACTTTTTTTCCTTTTTCTGCCTTGATGAGGCATAATAGAGGCCATGTCTCACTTACAGATGGCCTCTGCTGTGAAACAGGGATCCACTTCTCACGCTCTCCTAAGCCCGGGGACAATAGCTGGAGACTTGAGTTCAGTGGTATAATTTATTTGCATTCATAAAGTAACTGTGGATCAAGGTGTTCATTACTGACATCATTCAGGGATGATGTTCAGCTAACCCTCTGTCCCTGGCAAAATTTGGGTACTGGGTCATTTGGACATAGAATGCAAAGTAGGCATATGGAATGCTGTGGTCTGTGTTATTAGCTAGAGAATGCCTTATTGTATTATATGCTAAGAAGGTTTTTTTGATAGTCTAGATACAATGCACAGTGCAGGCTTGGCAGTATGGAATTTCTGCAAGGAGGCTACCATGAACCAGGAAAGCTACAGTACAGGCAGCATGGTTCAGGAAAAGCAGAAAGAAAAAAGGTAAATTATATATATATATATGTATATATATACACACATACATATATATATATATATATTACATTGTCAGTGCATTTTTTTTATATTGAAGGAGGCTTTGTTTTTCAGTAGGAATAGCTAAGGATGGTCTGCCTTCTGTATCCTGGCATTTCTGGATGTTGCCCGTGGTTTGTAGTCTTCTCCGGATCCAAAATCTACTGTGTCATGATAGTTTGTGAATTCCTGAGGTAATGGAAACTCCTCTGTTGATGAATGAGTCCTGTGTCCAAACACTCTCTCTTGCAGCTCAGCGATGTCGTTTCTGATGTCTGCCATCATCAGCAATAGGAAATCAAATGAACCCGGTGGGCCCTGCAGTCACAAGGCACTGTCATTAACAACAATCCACCTTGCTCCTACAGTTTTCAAACTGGCTGATAGAATTACCTCTGCGGGGGTTGTTCAGTAGAATTCTGCTTTGTATCAATTGCCAAAAGCTAATGGTCTGGTTTTCAACCAACTTTGATCAGGAAACAATTTTTAAAAGAATAAAATGTATTGCAGACAGAGCCTACATTTACAAGATGCTCAGCCCTTTTGTCAGTTAACAATTCCTTTGCTCCATAAGAATATCTTGACCTCATGGGAATAGAGGAGATTAATCTTGGTTCCTTGTCTTCTTGATTATTAAACTGACAGAAATTACATTCTTAGAATGATTAATCAACAAATTCTTTTAAGACTGCTGTTATTTGGTAAATGTCTTTTCAATATGGTAACCTCACTGTTATCCATCACTTACTAAATGTATTGGTAATTAGAAAGCAGAAAGTATCTTGTTTTAGAAAAATCATTATTTCTTTTTAGCTGACTTCTCACAGTAAAATAAACTGTTTAATACTGAGCACACCCTGCAGAGCACACTCTTAAAAATCAACTCCACCAATGGGAAAACACCAGAAATAAATTGTAGAACCACAGAATGGTTTGGGTTGGAAGAGACCTTAAAGATCAGGTAGTCCCAGCATTTCTGCCATGGGTAAGGACACTTTTCATTAGACCAGGTTGCTCAGAGCCCCATCCTGCTTGGCTTTAGCACTTGCAGGGATGGGACATCCACAGCTTTTCTCAGTAACCTGTGCCAGTGTCTCAGCACCCTCACAGTAAAGAATATCCTAATATCTTACATCTAGTATCTAATTTAAACCTGCCTTCTTTCAGTTTGAAGCCATTCCTTTGTCCTGCCACTACATGCCCTTGGAAATAGCCCCTCTCCATCTTCCTTGTGGATTCCCTTCAGGTACTGGAAGGCCACAATTAGGTCATCTTGAAGCCTTCTCTTTTCCAGGCTGAAAATTCCCAACTCCCTCATCATTTCCTCATAGCAGAGGTGCTCCAGCCCT
>VZRX01012496.1:83388-93798 GCA_013398075.1 Notiomystis cincta
TTTTTCATGGTTAGTAGTTCTAACATTCAGGATAACTGATTGACCTTTTTACTTACACACTACCCCAGGTATGCCCAGGCATCCCCACACATGCTTCTGCTCACTATAAGCAGAGCATACCTGTGTTAGCTCCCTTTCACCTGGCATCACCAAAAGGAGTCTCAGAACAGGAAAGAATTGTAAATTAATCTGCCCATTGACAACACAGGGGTCTTTTGTCTATTGCTGTGTAAGCACTGCTCAGTATCAAGGTCTTTTCTGCTCCTCAAGCCACAGGTGAGGAGGCTGGGAGTGTACATGAATTTGGGAAGGGTCACAGCCAATCCGAACTCCCCAAAAGGACATTCTATATTATATGGCATCATGTTCAGCCTGTTATGCTGGAGAAAGAAGAAGGAAAAAAGGGTGTTTTAAAGTGATGGCTCTTGTCTTGCCAGGTAACCACAATGTGTGGTAGAGCCCTGGTTAGAGCTCTTTCCTTGGAATAGCTGAACATCTGCCTGCCCATGGGAAGTGGTGGGTGAATTCCTTGCATAGCTTTGCTTGCATGAACAGCTTTTGCTTTAGTTGTTAAACTGTCTTTATCTCAGCCCATGAGCTTTCTCAGTGTTACCCTTCCGAGTCTTTCCCCATCCCAGTGGGTCAGGTTTTTTTCAGACAAAGATCCACATGTATTAATTACAACCACATTCCCAAGGACCTGGAGGTTCTTATCTTAAAGACCCTTCACACACAGTGACTTCAACACTCCTCTCCAGCTGCAGCACTGTGCCTGGGTAACCTCTGCAATAGCAGAGTTGAGTGAGGCTACAGGTGAAGCCCCAAGTGACCATTTCATAATTGTCCAGACTGGGCACATTTCTCACAATATTTCTTACATAGCCCAGACTGTGACCTGAGCATGGAGAGCACCCAGTCACATGAGACCTATTATCCATTTAAATGTTCTTACATGCCAGTGACTGTGGCTTTATCTATCACAGCTATCAACACACATACAGTGGTTCCTGGCTCAGTTTAACCACGCAGATAAAAGAAAATTCTTCATGTGAAGGGTGTGAGCAGAATTCCATTAATCTTGTTGCTTAATGTAAACAACAACACAGTTCTTGTGCCCTTGACACTCAGAAATCTATGGCTCCTGCAATGGAGTAGGGATAATACCACTACTTACACTCTGCCAAAAGAATTTAGTGTCTCTTTCATTACCACACAGGACTTATACTCCTGACTTTCTTGGGTTCCTAACTTTCTGGTTTCTTGGTTTCCTAACCACATGTCATTAGCTTCTTCTATCTGAATGTCAGGCAATAGAGCTGTTGCTTTATCCTTACTCAAAATTCTTCATTAAAAGAAAAAAGTGCTTGAATTAGTAGTCACATTGCTTTACCACCTATCTGTGGAATTTGGGCAGAAGGGGAAAACTAGTTAATATGAGTTGAGTCAGAGATGAAGAACATATGTCCACATATCTCAGCATGGCAGAAGAAAAACAGGGCTGTCAGTAAGACCCACCTGGAGTCAAAACCTGGGTCTTTTGTCCTTTGAGCAGTTTCTGAATCCGAAGTAGCTGCAAAGAGTTCTCTCTCTTATCAAAGATGTCTTGGACTCGTTGAGATACCTCACAAACAGATTTCACAGTCTCTGAAATTATAGCAGCAGACTCTGAAGTTATCACAAATGAATGCGTATTTCACCTTGCTAAGAAAAGACAGTATGAAACTAAGACACAAAGTTTTAAAGCAAGTATCAACATTTTTATCAACAGTTTTATTCTGGAATTTCTGTGATTAGACTTCTCCAGATTGATCACCTCTAGAGGCCTCTTTCCAACCAACAATTCTGCAGTTCTAGAAAACATTTCCCAATGAAACATCAGAGAGAGGAATAATTTCCTGAATTTGGAAGCCAAAACAGGAAAATGCTCTACCAGTGGCATTAACTGCTTGTAAAAAACAGAATCATTTAGGTTGGAAAAGACTTCTGAGATCACTGAGTTCAACCTTTGACTGAACATCACCTTGTAAGTAGACCATGGCATTGAGTATCATTTCTTTAACATTTTCAGGGATGGTGACCCTACCACTTCCATGGGCAGTCAGTCCATTCCAGTGTTTAACAACCCTTTCCATGAAGCCTCCTGATGTCCATCCTGAACTTCCCCTGGCACAGCATGAGGCCATTTCCTCTCAGGTACTTGTAGAGAGGGATCAGGTCCTTCCTTTCCTCCAGGCTAAACACCCCCAACTCCCTCAGCCACATCTCACAGGACTTGTGCTCCAGACCCTTCCTCAGCTCCACTGCCCTTCTCTGGACTCACTCCAGCACCTCAGTGTCTCTCCTAGAGTGAAGGGCTCAAAACTGGACATGGGATTTGAGGTGTGTCCTCACTAGTGCTGAGCACAGAAGAAAAATCACTTCCCTAGTCCTGCTGGCCACACCATTGCTGATACACTCAGGATGTCCTTGGCCTTCTTGGCCACCTGGGCTCACCCTGGCTCATGTTCAGCTGCTGTGAACCAGAACCTCAGGGCCTTTTCCTGCCAGCAGCTTTCCACTGTCCTCTCTGTGGCACTGCCTGGGGTTGTTGTGACCCAGGGACAGGACCCAGCACTTGGCCTGGTTGAACTTCACAGTTGCCCTCAGGCCATGGATCCAGCCTGTCCTGATCCCTCTGCAGAGCCTTCCTGCCCTCCAGCAGATCAGCACTCCCACCCAGCTTGGTGCTATCTGCAAACTGGCTGAGGGTGCTCTCAATTCCCTTGCCCAGATCATGAATAAAGATATTAAACAGGATTGACCATGATACTGAGCCCTATGGGACACTTCTAGTGACTGGATATAGGATGAAGGACATGAATTATCCTAGAAAATTGAGGCATGTGACCAAGAGAGTCAGAGAATGGTTTGGGTTGGAAGGGACCTTAAAGATCATCTTGTTCTAACCCACCCACCATGAGCAGGGACACCTTCAAATACATCACATTGCTCAGGATCATATCCTTGAATGGTCTTGAACTCTTTCAGGAACAGGGCATTAACAAATTCCTTGAGCTACCTGTTCCAGTGCCTCACAAGCAGCAGAGTTAAAAAAAAAAACAAACCAGAGCTGCCATTTCTACAACCTAACTATTAGGCCATTTTGAAATGCAGTTACCCTATATTTTTATCCCTACTATATTCTCAGGGACATCTTGATCAAGATGGAGAAGGAAAATAGTAATCCATGAGAACCTCAGAGAGATATTTTTTTTTCCTTTGGAAGCAGGCAGTAGGTGGGAGTCAAAATATTCTTAGCAAGGAGTCTATTGCTGATCAAAGTGATTTACAGGTGGAATCATACTTGCAAGTTTCTGGTACTCAGCAGTGTCTGGGCTGGTGTTCTCCAGCAGGTCTCTGAAGAAATGCTTGTACCTGGTGTGGAGAGAGCAGGTTTAATTCACAATGAGACACCAGGAACAGCAGTAGCACCTCCTGTTTGTGACAGCACGGTGAACAACATTCAACTGGGAGACAGAGTAAGCCTAACCAAGCAGTTTTGGCCGCACTTCGTTCACATTCATTTTATCATCAAATGTCTCAACTAAAATAACCCAAGAATTTGTACCTCTGCAAACTTTGGCTTTTCCTGAAGATCCAATAAAAGCAGCCTCACAAATCACGGACGTTCATGATGCTCTCAGAATTCACACAAACACGCCTTTAACAAGCGACAAATTTCTCTTTGAACTCTCTGTGTCTAAGAGTATCTGAATGGTGGCATTCATACCATGTTTCTTGCTCACACAAGAAAATAAAGGCATTTCTATAAGAACTAGCACCCGCCTTTTGGTTTTTTCCTTTCCAGTGTTTACTGGAGAGGATAAGATCTCTGTAAATGCTTTCTCCCAGTAAAGTCAAACAGAAGGAATTTAACAGTTTCACAAACTGGCAGAACTCATATGACCTACTGCACATGTTAACAGAGTTTTAAAGAAACTTGAATATGATTAATGAAGAGCTGATTAATGAAAAAATTAGACTTTCTATTAAAAATCTCATATTTTTCTAAATAGTTGGATAGCAAAAATTATACTGCTGTTTTGCAAATTTAAAGCAAGTATTCAAAGAATTATAGTAAAACCCCACCAAACAGCTTAATGTTTACTTCTGCCAAACTGAATGGAAACATTACACAAAGCTATATGAAAGACTGTGGTATGATCTCTCCAAGTAATTTTCAAAGAAACAAGGTGCTCAATCTCTCAAATTTGCTTTAGTTTAGGTCAGATCATGGTTGACAAACAGCTACTGGACTTAGAGCAGCAGAATCTGGGTTCCCAGAAAACCACCTTTATTACTCACACACCCTCCCCAAGAAAGGACTGCCCATGAGTGCAGGCAGCACTCTGCTCATTCAGTCAGTTTGCCTCTTCAAAGGGGAGATGGTCATAGAATATCCTGAGCTGGAAGGCATCTGCAAGGATCATCAAATCCAATTCATGCCTCTGCACAGGGCAACCCTAAAAATCACACCTTGTGTCCAACAATGTTGTCTAAACATTTCTTGAAATCTGGGAGGCTTGGTGCCTAAAAAGAGAAATGCAGTGATCCAGAGTGGATCTGTCCAGGTTCACACAAATATGATAGGTATCAAATCTGAGGAAAACATATGGCCCTGATAACCAGAGTGGAAAGACAAACTCTCCTGTGTTCATTAATCTCATTTCTCTCCAAAAGCAGCCATCTGCAAGAGTCACAATGCTCCAGGTGAGCAATCTGCATAAAAGTAGAGAAAAACATCACTGGCAGAGACCACCACTTCTGCAGCATTTCAGTCAGCTTGCTTTCATTCAGGGCCAAACTTCAGTAGCTTACTGAGATGGCAGAAAGCTTTCAATTCTACCCAAGAGCTAGAGGAAGGAGCCAGGGCTAAACACAACTACCTTCCTGCATCATGTCCCATGCATGTAAAGATTCCACTTGACAGGCACATCCTCAGTCATTTTCATTGCTGTGTCTATGCTCTGATTTTGAGACACAATAGGCAAATCCCTCTTTCACAGCAACAAAGACAGTGTGACATTCCTTTTTCCCTTCTCAGGCTAATCCCTTGAAGACTCACAATTGCTTACTTACTGGTGCAGCCTCTGCAGGGGCAAAGGAAGCAGATCCTCTAGCTCCCTCCCCTGAAACTGAGGTCGAGTCTCCTGGAGTTTCTTAAACCGCCGGAACGACTTATTTTTCCTCAGTTGCTCCTGTGTGCAGCAAGAAAGGTATATAGCTTTGAGACTACAAAAAGAACTATGTGCTGCTGTCTGCACCAGAGCTTGGAACTCTTCACCTTAGAGAGTAGGACTCCAGTCCCACAAGCATCAACTTCTTTTGTGCCTATGGGCAAGCCATTCCCTTTCTCCTGACCGTCCATTCCAGTGGGTAATGGAAGCAATATTCCCCCTTCATACACACACAGCAAATGAAAATAAAGAAAAAGAGATGGTTGACCCAGTTAGGAAAACAAGGAGTGCACTTGTGGCTTTGTGCCATGCCTTTCAAGACAAAGCAATGCAGCTCTGCAGTCCCATCACTTCAAGAGAAGTATCCAAAATGGGTTTTTCTCTGGGAAAACCAAGAGCATGAATACAGGCATGCAAAGACAAGAAGAGGGAAACATCCCAATACATTCTGCATCTGGGAACAAGCATGGACAAAACTGGGAATTGAGTGGTTTAAATTCCAGATACAGCTGTCAGGACTTGGAAATGTATATTCTACTGAAATTTCTTGAAAACAGGTTGTATTTGGAGATGTAAGTGGGAAGGAAAACATTTTCTTCAACATAGAAAAAAAACTGTGAAGGAAAAGGAAATCCCACTGCTAGGATATAGTTGGTGGTAGTGGGAAAGACTAGGAGACCTGACAATTCCTAGAAAGAGATCACTGTATCATAGAGAAAACCTGGAAACTCTCTAAGCTTGCCAGTTAAGAAGGAGTGGGAGTAAACACAGAACTCTGAGAAAGCTGTGCTCACCATATGCACATACATACACAAACACCTGAAAAAGGCATCAGAAATGTGAAGGTCTAAGTAAGTAGAGAAGTTTTCAACATTCTATTATGGAAGAAAACCTGAATTTCATCAGCCCAGAAAAATTAAGAACACTGATCACTCCAGAAACAGAAGACAAATGGAAGGATGTGGCAGTTTCACAGAATGGAAAAAGAGAAACAATATAAAGACTAAAGTAGATATTTACCTTCAAGGTTTTATTCGCCTGCTCCAAATTCTCAGCATAGTGGCCATAAAGATCCAGACTCTGACAAAAATTTTCCAGTCCTGGTACCAAACTCCCTTTCTCCAGGTGAAGTGACAGAACACTGTGCACAAGGAGCAAAGATAACTAGGGATGGCATTTTCACAGCTCCTTCTGATTCATCCCTTTGCTGGCCTTTCTCTATCATTCTCCACCTCACATCCAGTTTCTATGCCAAATCTGTGCTTGGAGGTCAGAGAGTAACCACAGAACACATTGTGGAGCAGACTTACTGAGCTTAAACCACTGTCCAGTAACTGGGTACCCCAATATGTGATACAGATCAGGAGTTTCCTGGGGACACCCCCAAGTGCCACCAAGACTAGCAGTGCTAGGAGTGAATGTCTGCTTTACAAGGTGTTGGCCTTACTTCTGCAAATCTTACTTTCTCATCAACATAGAGTCCTCCCAATATAATTACAGGAATTGCATCCTGTGACCACTTACTGGCTGGCTGAATATAAGGACTCCAGGGGTCCAAATATAGTTTCCAACACAGCAGGTTTCAGTGTCCCTTTGGCCTTTAAAATTGTCACGAAGTACTAAGCAGGGAAAAGAAAAAAAAAGAATTTCAAGCAGGTAGAATTCACAAATCATCATAGAATCACTGAACAGTTTGGGTTGGAAAGGGTCTCAGAGACCATGTAGATCCAACCTGGTCTGAAACATCTTCCAAGCCCCATCCAACCTGGCCCACCACTTCCAGGAATGGGGCACCCACAGCTTCCCTAGGCAACATGGGTCAGTGCCTTACCACCCTCATATCTAATCTAAACCTACAGTCTTTCAGTTTAAAACCATTCCTCCTTGTCCTATCACTATGTGCCTGTGTAAAAAGTCACTCTCCCACTTTTTTATAAGCCCCCCTTTTAAGTACTGGAAGGCTGCAGAGGTTATTGACCTCTGAGGTCACTCTAAGGCCACTTGGGGCATAGAGCAGAAGCCAGAAGTTGCAGCCTGAACACTGTTTGGCTTGAAAGGATATGAAATATTGTGAATGTCTACCCAAGATATCCACCATCAGATGTAATCCTTACTCGTAGCTTTGACCATAACTGTAAACACATGGAACACTTCTACAGCACTGAAAAGAGTCTGTTTCAGTATCCTCAGATGCATTTGTTTCTCACCATCTTGTCCACAATATTTGTCTTCTCTGTGTCCCTACAGTTCATACATGTCAGGCATCTTAGGGCAAGCCCCTATTCAATCAAAACTTAAAAGATTTATGTCTGTGTACAGAACAAAGACAAAAGGCCAAACCCACGAGCTATTGAATATTACAGAGGAGGCAAAAGAAAAAAAACAAAAAACCCTTTCAGCCACAGCAGGTGTCCCAGGCATTAGGGATGTACCAAAGCCTTGCTCATGACCCTTCCCCATGACAACACAAATAAGTTTGTGCTGTCTGAAGACACCCACATATCAGAAGGGGCAGAAATACTCACTGTGAGCACCAAATCCAGCTGCTCAAGGTATTTGTGTTCCGTTTCCAGCAGTTCCTTGGCTGTCCTGCTGCGCTTTCTCTCCCAGCGAGCCCGCTGGTCTTCCACAGTGTTTGCTCCCACCACAAACAGCAGGGATGAGGCACTCATGGCAGAGTCAGGGCTGATATACAGGGAGGTAAAGGAGCCTGAAGAGCCAAGCAGGACGCACACACAACAAAAGAATAACCTATGTCTCAGGGTAGGATTCTGAGCTCAAACCTCTGCACTTTCCTATGAAATAAGGGAAGTCAGTTGCCAGCAATTGTTATTAACAGTTTCCTTCTGAAATTCCCTCCTGTGGGCACAGGGGCCCTGCATCAGCCAGAGGAACAGCATTAGAGACCAGGCTGTGAAAGCAAGAGCGGTACATGAAAATACATCTGTAAGCAACTCTCACTGCACAATCCCACGTGCAAACCACTGCTTCCTGTGCCTTCCCTCGCCGTTGTTTGAGTGAAATTCTCCTTAAATTCAAGCAAGTTAGTGGGTGGAAGAGGTACTGTGGATAGGAGCAGGAAATAACCATAAGATTTGTCTTGCAGGGGGGCGGGGGTAATGTGGCAGGACTTCTCCCCTGCCACAGGGGAAGAGAAGAGAGCATTCTTCTTTGTTTTCTCATAGAGGCTACTAAGAAGCAAGTAGTTTGCTTTGTCATTTTCTAACCGTATTTTGTGCTCCTGGAGGTGAGGGAGGCCGTGCAGGGCTGCGAATCCCACCAGCTTTGCTCCTGCTCTGCTCTTCTGCTACAGTATCATGACTTTGTTGCACAGAAAAACATTCCCTCTTTAACCACACTCAGAGAAAGAGGCATGTTTTAGCAGAACACCAGTCCTGTTCTTTTGATGAAGAGTCAGTGCAGGCAGTTGCAGAACTTGCCCCAGCATCAAGTCTGCAGTTTCGCTGGAAGCTGAGTTGACTCGGAAAAGTTCTGGTTCCCATATGGACAAGATACACCAGATACAGAAAGATGTGTCATCATAGAGAAGGAGATTTGTCAAACATTATCTTCCAGAGACATTTCAGATACATAGATCAATGTCTGAAACAAAAGTTTCACATCAAATGAGTACCAAGACTCAATGAGTTGGCAAAAGTCCAGAGAGCTGAGGGACACGTGCAGTTTTTTACAGTAGCAGCAGCTTCTCCAGAGGTTTTCCCTCATTTCCACTTACAGCACAACCACAAGCCTAGCCAAGGCCACATCCTGGTCAAACAGGGCAGACCTGGCGTGGATGGAGAGGCAGCAGAGCAGGGAGCACCACCTTAAGCTTAGGATAAGTCCTCCCTCTGGAGTGTTCGAGGCCAGGCTGGATGGGGCCCCGAACAGCCCTGTCTGTGGAAGGTGCCCTGGGCTTTGCAGGGGCGTTGGAAGGAGATGGTCTTTGAGGGCCCTTCCAGCCCAAACCATCCTGTGTTTCTATTCAGGTGCAGTTGCAAAGTACTCACCAGTAATGGACTAAACCGCTGCCATTTGCAGAGCTCTCTAGCCCGGGCAGACTGCAGTCACGAGTTTAATTTTGCAGGTCGATTTCTTTCAACACACAATAATTAAAAGAAACAAACAAAAACCAAAAAAGTTATACTAGGTTTGACCATCCCATGCTCACATAAGAAGTTCAAGCACTCCCACTACTGCACAGTATGTTCCAGCTGTAGGGTCTGTAGGGTGAGAGCTGTCTGCAGCCTGTGGGTACATAAGAAAACACTTCACCTACAGGTGACAGAACTGCTCCAGTTGGCTTCTGCCAGCTCACATTCAGAAAACACTGAACACCCTCTGTTACTGTTAACTACCTTATAATGCACTATTAGCAGCATCCCCTTCCACATTTCTAAAGTTTTTGAGTATCCTCCAAAAATCTCCTGTTCTTATTGCAGCACAGCCTCTCTTGAGGTCTCAGGAGTGTAAACACATGGTGAGTCAGCTCCGAGGGCTACATGGCCCCATAGCTCACACTGTGAGGGAAGGGGAAGGGAAACAGAGAAACTCTGGAGCCCACAGCCAGTCCTCAGCCACTCTGAGGATTAAAGGAGTAAATATTGCAGGAGTTAATACTGGAAGTAAAATACACACATAGCCTTCCTTCAATTCGCCTGTCCTGCGAATTAAAAGTGTATTTTGGATCAGTCAAGGATATTATATTTTTTCAACAGATAAGAAAAGATCCATCAAAAGTTTTGCGGGATTGAACAGAATGTTTTTCTTGATCAAAAATGAAGCATTTTACTCATTATCAGGGTTCTGTTGTGTTGGTTTGTTTTTTTAACCAAATGAAATATGTTTTAAAGAAATAAATGTTTCCAGTAAAAAAAAAGAAAAAGAGCACGCTCAAAAACATTTACTAAACGTTAACCAAATGTTTTTCTCCGACTATGAGATGGATTCAGGAAACACTTCGTGGAATCAGGGACTAATTTAGCCAAAGGGATCTTTATGGGTCACCCAGTTGAGCGTTGTGCCCAGAGCAGGGCTACCACCAAAGTCAGGCTGGGCTGCTGCGGGCTTCATCCTGCCCAGGACCTTTCCACGGGTGGAAATCGGGACGGGACAGCGGTCCTGGTCCCGGTTCTGGCCCCACGCCGCCCACGCCGCCCACGCCGCCCGTTACCTGCCGGTCCCGCCGCCGCCG